>JAEQBH010004223.1:0-222904 GCA_016808115.1 Tetrastigma voinierianum | reverse complement strand
AGAGCCACTTTGCTACCATAGCTTAGGCTACCTTAGTATGTGCATTAGGATTATAATTTTTTGTGATTTTTATTATACACCAAATTTGAATGAATTACATGGCACCATTACTAGGGATGGTGACTAAGTGTTGGTGAGTTTGCTAGTTTTTTCATGATAAGTTTTTATTTCTTTGCATTTTAGTTTGATTTATTTTTATTAGGACTAAACTTGCTAATATTTTCTTTAATGTTTTTAGTGCTTGATAACCACTCAAAAAGTGCATTTTCAAGCACTTAACTTTCACAAATAAAACTATTTTTATGGTGGAAACTCACACCGTACTGACATTGTGCGTTGTTTGCCCAAAAACCCGCTACTAATTATTTTAATGAGTACATGTATACATATAGGGTTTTAGGCACTTTTACGCATCTTTAGAATCATGAGGTCAAGCAATCAGGACATCTCGGGATCTTTTGTGCGAGCTTGGAAGTCCGTGGAAGCAATTCAGGCAAGTTGGGACCATGAAGGAATGATTGCTTAAGAAGATGGAAAATTTGAACCTGTTTTGGAGCATTTCGCATTGCATCCATGCGATTTTGCACTGCACCAAAAGTTAGTGTGAAATTTTGCACCACTTCCTCATTTAAGTTACTTTATCGCCTCGATTAAGATTACTCCAATTAAAGCAAAGGCGTAAATTTCACACCACTACCCATTTCCAATGCAAAATTAGCGAAAGATAGAAAACATAAAGTTTTGAGTTTGATTTGTAATAAGCTAGTAATCATATTGAGCCTGAATTAAACTTTATAGATGTATTATAAATAGAGATTCGAGGATCAAAAAAATATACAATTCTTCATACACTTTCATATATAACTTTTAGTTTAGTTATTGTAATCGAGAGAAATTTATCCTTTTCATTAATAGAAGCTTTCAACACGATTTCTTTCCTTTTTATGCTTTCCTCATTAGTCATGGTGTGCTCAATACTCACCATGAGTGAGTAGTCTTCTACTCGGGGTGAGTTGGATCCAATCCACCTCACCATGGTGACCAAAGGGGGGCCACTGCGCTTCAAACTAAAGGCAAAGCTTTTCCACTATTTTAGAGGTCTAAAGATCATGTGCAAATCTGTTAAGGATGCCCTGTATAGGGTGGAAGCAGTCCTAGTTCCCCCAATTATTCGTATAGGAGTCTTTCTCTCATCCACTAATCTTCTTGATACTTAGCAAGTCTGAATGGTATGTTGGGTGCTTAGGCAGCCTAACTTTGACCTAGCATACGTAATAGATTGTTTCTTGTTCGAAACCAACATAGAGTCAAGAACCTATCAGACCCCTCTAAAAGTCGATAAGAATTGCTTAACCACACACCTAGAATTTATGCTTAATTTATATCATGTAAGAGGAACCTAGACGGAGTTTAGGGGATCAACTATAGGTTAGTTTCGCGCATGATCGATGGGAGAATCCCCTTCAATCACCATGGTGAGGTCAGATTGGGTGAATCCAAAGCTCTGAGCCCTTCTTATATATTTTCTCTAAAAACATCTTTCTTCAAAAGCACTAAAAAAAACTCTCCTTTTACATTATGTTTTTAATTTCAATTTTAGATAAAGTAATTAGATTAAAGTAGTTAACTTAGGATTACAATTTAAAAAGAGATCTCATTCCAGTGGGCTACCCTAGAGCCACTATATCTACAGTAGTTGGGACTTACCTAGGGTTGGTTTTAGGTATTATAAATTTATGTGTTTCCTTTAGCTCCTAATATAACTACCTAACAAGGACGGAACCATATGGTGCCGTTCCTAGGAATGATGCCTTCTTTTTAAGTAATATGAAATTTACTTGCTTTATTTTTTATGATTTTTTATTTAACTTTCTTTTTGGGACTAACCCTACTTTTAGTTTGAGCCATTTTTATTTTATTTCTTTTTAGAAGTTTATGATACAAAAATCGATAACTAGCACTGTAGATTTGCCAAACAACCAACACTTTAAAACATGGATGCCCAATCTGAGAATAAGGAGAACAAAAGAAAGGAATAAAGAGCTCCAATAGAGAATTCTCAGAATGCACCTCAAAGAGCAGTTGCTCAAACACCTAGAACACTTTGGGAGCAAAGAAATCCACCCATGGAGAGTACTCCATCATGCATCAGGCCGCCCGAGAAAACTACACTATAAGAAACCAAGTTTTCGGGGCAATAACTAATACTTATCAGCTGAGATGAGAGTGAGCATCCTTACACTCACATTCGAGACTTCCAAGTTCCATGCTGAACCATTAAAGAGGCGATTGCATCTAATGAGACAATATGGCTTACTTTATTCTCTTTTACTTTGAAAGATAGAGCTAAAACTTGGCTTGAAAATCTATCACCTTTAAGCATAAGTACATGGACTTAGTTGCAAGCTCTATTTTTGAAGAAGTTCTTCCCCACACATAAAAACTATCTCTTTGAAAAAACAAATAAGCACCTTTATTGCTAGAGAAGGTGAGAGGTTACACCAATGTTGGGACAGATATATGGATGCAGTTAACGCATGCCCTCATCATGGCTTTGAGAAACTCAATTGTCGATTTCTTCTATGATGGACTTTCCTTAAGCATGAAACAATTTCTAGAGTCTATGTGCAATGGAGGTTTCCTCCATATACCTTTTCTAAGTTCCATAGCGGAAT
Organism: Tetrastigma voinierianum; assembly: GCA_016808115.1. NCBI lineage: Eukaryota > Viridiplantae > Streptophyta > Magnoliopsida > Vitales > Vitaceae > Tetrastigma > Tetrastigma voinierianum. The sequence continues at coordinate 220,229 of JAEQBH010004223.1, read as the reverse complement.
TGACTAGAGGTTGGGAGGAGTCTCTAGCTAGAGAGACGTTCAAACTTGTGCTAAATCATGAAAATAAGAGAGGAATATATCAAGTTGATTACACTACAGACATTAAGGCTAGCCTAGCTAGACTACATAGGAGACTTGATGATATGTCCATCAAAAGAGAGGTCAATGCAGCCAATGAGGTAGAGAATTACCTCTTTACCATGCAGATATGTTTGTCTCATGTGGAGAAATGCCCTTCACTACCTACTATAAGAGAAGGGCAAGCCAACTATGTTGAGCAACACAAGGCTCCAACCTTTAGGAACAATAAAACAATGGCTATGGGAACACTTACAACCCCAATTGGAAGAACCATCCTAACATTTCTTGGAAGCAAAATCAAGGGCCTAATCAAGTAATCACACCAAACTCCAAGAAATTCTTACTAACGATTATTTCGGAGATAAAAATCATGCCACTTTACAGAGAGCAAAAGTAATAAATAAGAGATATGACGAAAGGTTGGATTATTTGGAGAAAAATCCAGAAGATATGTCCCAAAAGATGGACAATGTGCAACAAACCCTCTCTAGGCTTACAAATAACTTACCATGCAAGAGAGAGGTAAATTCCCATCCCAACCCCAACAAAACCATAGGGGAATACATGATGTAGATACCAATGAAAGGAATTACAAAGAGTTCAAAGCCATCATGACATTGAGGAGTGGTAAGTAAATCCAAAAACCTTCCTTTCCTACACTACTTAAGGAGGTTGATGAGAACCCTATAAAGAAAGAGCAAGGAAAAACCAATGAGGAAAAAGCCTCTAAGAGACAAACAAAGGAGTCTAAAAGGGTAATCATTAGACCATGAAACTATGCACACCTTATACCACCACCCTTCCTAAGTGCATTAAGAGGTAAGAAAAAGAAGAATGATGACTCACAAATTCTAGATGTACATAAACAAGTTAAAGTCAACATTCCTCTTTTAGATATGATTAAACAAGTCCTACCTATGCTAAATATTTAAAGGACTTATGTACTGTGAAAGGGGTTTGAACATAGAGGCAAAGGCATTCCATACCGAACAAGTGAGCGCTATCATAGAGAAAAAAAAAAATCCTCGTTAAGCATAAAGATCTAGGATGCCCTACCATATCGGTTACCATTGGGTAGACACATATAGAGAAAGCCCTACTTGACTTAGGAGCTAGTGTCAACATCCTCCCTTACTCGATTCAAAGGCAATTTGGGTTAGAAGAGCTCAAACCTACCAACATCACCCTCTCCTTAGCCAATAGATCAACTAAGAAATCAAGAGGTATAGTGGAAGACTTATTAGTAAAAGTCGACACATTTTACTACCCACTTTGTTGTGCTTGACATAGAGCAATCCACTAGAGTTATCAAAAACATATCCATCATCCCGGGAAGACCTTTCCTAGCTGCATCTAATGCATTATTTAATTGTAGGAATGGTCTTATGCAACTTTCCTTTGGGAACATGACCATGGAGATCAACATCTTAAACTTAGTAAAGAAGCCTGAACCATATGAAGATGAACCCATGGATGTGTTTGTCATAGATAGTGTGGTAGAGGAACATGTGGATGACCTCATGGGATATAACCTTGACACATATTATGAGCTTTTGGATGAGGTCGACACCCTCTTCAAACCACCTTAAGTCTACCAATCCATGGACCTATCTGGGCTTAGTCTCTAGCTTGAGACTAACTAGCCCAAAACAAAGTAGTTTAGGATTTCTTTGCTTTCATACGTAATTGTTTTTATTTTTAACTCCTTTTTGGAAGAATAATTGTCTCTCTAAAGCTTTGCAGGTTTTCTCCAAAATTGAGCATCACACACACACACCTAAGCTTGGGAATCACATGATTCCAAAAAAAAAAGCACACAACTTTTCAATTCATATGGTGCTTCACAATATGGATGTGGCATAAACAACATAAGAATCACCACATTTTCTTCAAACTTCAAAGATTTCAGACATCGGGAGTGTTTTTCATATATAAAGCCTTTTTATATTTGACTTAATGAAAAGGGTAAGTCACACCTTGGTTGGGGGGAATCACTTTGAGAAAACAACTTTTTCAACCAAGAATTCTGAGTTAAAAATTTCTTTTGTTTTTTTTATTTATTTCTTTGCATGATTGTGTTTGCCATGAGATAGAAGGTGCAAAATATCATTCTAATTAGTATTGACATAAGTCTTGATAACTGTTAACCAAGTTAGGACTTCATAGTGTTTGTAAAATCTTGGATTTGAGGAACATAATGGTTGTGGGGGACATGGTTTGATTATCCCCCTTGTTTTCAAGAAACCATTTCTTTTTAGAACTTAAAAATCACATAAACACATAAAATCTCTTTTATACACTTTAAGCCCGAGCCCCTTCTTCTTGAGTGCTACTTACCTTGAGATGCTAAACCAATTTTATTAGTGATGGGACACCTTCAAAAGAGGGCTAATGAGCCCCACCTATGAGAAAAAGAAAAAAAAAAGAATAATAAATAGAGAGATAAAGAAAAAAAGGAAAAGAAAAAGGAAAAAAGAAAAAAAGAAAAAAAAATTACGAGTTGATTCAATCGGAATCCCGAGCACCGTCCAGGGGGAATTTAATGCCTAGTGCCTTAAGCCAACTTGTTTGGAGTCACTGCCTTCACTGCTAGCTATGTAGGATTGAAGATGGATCAATCTCACTTTGTAGGTACCTTGTTGTTTGGATGGTTAGCTCGCAGTGAAGTCCGAGAAGAACTTAATGCCCAATGGCCTAAGCCAATTGGTTGGGAGCCATCGATGAATCTTTGCTACATGGGCTACCACTTAAACATCTTTGGTATTGCACACCTACATGAAAACAAAAGAGCTATGAAATAAAGAGGTGCGTTCTCAACCTACTCTAATCTTTTTTGTATCAAAAGAGTGAGTTGAATTTGGTTGGGGGAAGTATTGGAAACTTACTTTATACTTGAGATCTTAAACCACACTTGCACTAAGTTCCTTTAGGAAAAGTCAATTGAGGGCTTAGGGGCATGATCGCCTAGATCATTATACATTATGAGCTTGTCTTCTTTGAAATTGAAAATACTATGTAATTCCATTAAAACCTACTAATTTTTTTGACTCTTATCAATGCTCCTCTAATAATACTAGCACCATCTAACTTATCTTATCTTATTTTGTTTGCTTGCATGTTTATTTCTGCATTTTTAGTTTTTCAAAATTGATTTGATTAACCAATCTATGTTATATGCCTATCCATTGCTAAGGGACTAGCAACAAGCTAGTTAAGAAAGGGGGGGGGGGGGTTGGAATGGTGTTGTGATAACCACTCAAAAAGTGCATTTTCAAGCACTTAACTTTCACAAATAAAACTCTTTTTGTGGTGGAAACTCACACTTTACTGACTTTGTGCGTTTTTAGCTCCGAAACCCGCTACTAATGATTTTATTGAGTACAAGTATACATATAGGCATTTTAGGCACTTGTACGACTATTTGGAATCATGAGGTCAAGGAATGAAAACGTCACAAGGAGATGGAGGATTTGAACATGTTCTTGAGCATTTCACACTACATCAATGCAATTTCGCACTACACCAGCCGACAATGCAAAATTTCACACTTCTTCCTCGCGACTCCGTTCTACTTTGTTTGCACCGGCCTCTACTAGGAAATGCTAAATTTGCATCACCGCGCCTCTCTAGGTGTGAAATTGGCGAAAAACATAAAATAGAAAGTTTTAAGTCCCAAGTCTTGGAGTTTGATTTGTAATAGGAAAGTAATCATACTTGGGCATGAAGTAACCTCCATAGATGTATTCTAAATAGTGATCCAAGGATCAAAACAATATACAATTCTTCATACACTTTCATATAAAACTTTTAGTTTAGTTCTTGTAATTGGGAGAACTTTTTCCTTTCTTTAATAAAAGCTTTCAACATGATTTCTTTAATTTTTCCCGCATTCTTCATCATTCATGGTGTGCTCACTACTCACCATGAGTGAGTAGTCTTCTTTCCTGGGGCGTAGGTGGATCTAAATTCCACCCCACCATGGTGACTAAAGGGGGTACTGATAACCCGTCAAAGTGGCATTTTTACAGGCTTAATTTGCCTACTTTCCTGCCCTTTTGAGTGGTAATTATACCCAATTACCCAATTATGCGAGTTGTTGATCCCAAAAGCAAAGTTACTAATGTTTCCATCTAGTTTGTGCTTTTTGTAGCTTTTTAAGCTTAATTGTAGCACTTCGGAACGGAGTGATGATTTGGAGCCTCTAAGGGTGACTCACTCATGATTGAAATCCATGGAGACATGAAGAAAATAAATTAGAATCAGTTCAAAACCTTGTAAATCAGAAAAATCTCGAAGAGTTGCTGCAGTGGAAAAACTCACACTCACTTGAATGAGTGCAAGATTTGAGCTTAAGATGGAAAATATAAAGGTCCAGAATGTGATTTGTCATTGATTTCTTTCCATTTTTTGGCTTCCAAAGTTGCTAAATTTGATTAGGAAACATTGTAACTTGTTCTCCAACTCCTACAAACGTGTATAAACAGGAGGAGACAAGATTAAAACATTCATTCTTCTTCACTTTGATTTTTTCATAGTTTTTAGTTTATTTTAGGGCTTAAGATATTTTAGCATGATTTCTTCAATAAAGTTTCTATTTTTTACGTGTTTTGCAAGAATTATTTTCTGCACTTGGGTTATGTGACACATTTTATGGAGGAGTAGACTTATTTCTTGGGGTCAAGGTGAATCCAAGACAACAACAAACGAAGTTTTAGAGAGGAAAACGCTTCAAACCAAAGGTACAGTTCTACTTTGGCGAGCATCTCTCAAATGGGTCGTTTCTATAAGCCTATAAGGCTGACACCCCAGAGAGAGTTGGGTGGACGTAGGTGTGTTCCCATTGGAGTCTCTTCTTCTCGACATAGGGACTTGGTATCTTAGTAAAGCACATAGGATATTCTTGCATTTAGTGTAGTCGAAAAAATACTTCTTATTAACTAATCAAAAGAGGAACCTAGGGGTCAGAGGTTTCCATCAGCCGTCAGAGCATACCTCGAGAGTTTGGAATTTTTCCTATCTCAGATCACTTCAGGTGGTCGAGGATTGATCGACATCACTTCCTCTTCTCGGACGATCGAGTATTATTTTACATCTCTCTAATTTTCCCAAGGTGTGTGTCTCTGCGAAACCCTGCCGCAAGGTCTTATTTCATTGTTAAAAATCAGATTTCAACTATCTCTTCAATAAAAATTAGATTTTAAATTCTTGCTTTAATTTATCTTTTTACTTGAACTAAGTCGAAAGCCATTGATTAGAGAGAATACTCTTCTCATGGATGACCCTAAATACCACTATGGCTATAGTAGCTCTCGCTAGTCATAGCTAGGTTCCCTTATTATAAATATTTGTGCATCTCAAAGACAACAAAAGTAACCATATTAGCTAACAGAATCTGACGATCCAAAGAACCGCGCTTCGCATCAAAAAAGCAAGCTTTTCACTGTTATAAAGGTCATGTGTCGTGGTGTACACTGGCCATGACACTCAGATGTGGTGGAAATAGTCTTGGTTCCCCCTACTATTTGTATAGGATTCTCTCCTCTCTTCCACTCGTCTTCTTGATACTTAGCAAGTCTTAATGGTGTGTTGGGTGCTTAGGCAACGCACCTTTGACCTAGCATGCGTAATAGATATTTTCTTGTCTGGAACCACCGTAGAGTTGAGATCCTTGTTAGACCCCTCTTATTGTCTATAATAATTGCTTAACCATATACCTAGAATTTATGCTTAATTTATATCATGTAATAGGAACCTAGGTGGAGTTCAGGGGATCAACTATAGGCTAATTTCTTAGGTAGAAGATTGGAAATTACAAACCCGCCCTTTGAATCACCATGGTGAGGCCGAATTTGATGAATCCAAAGCTTGAGACCTTCTTTGTATATTTTCTCTAAAAAACTAGCAAACATCTAAAGAAAGGGTACTTATTTTACATATTATTATGAGTTAATTAGTTTTTAGATAAGTAGTGCTAACTTAGATTACAAATTTAAAAATGGAAAACCCATCATAATGGACTACCCTAGAGCCACCATACCTATAAGAGCTACTGCCATACGGTTGATTTTTTAGATACATGTTAGCACTATGTGTTTCTAGTCAATCTAACCACCCAACAAAGACGAAACCGGTGCTTTTCAGTGTATGTTTGGCAAAATAGGTACTTGCATGACCAATTGGGCACACAACAATTAAGGCTGCCTAGTCAAAATTAATCCACCTCAAAGAGCTCCAGTTATTAATCGGTTCAAAAATATGAAGAATCAAAAGGTTGAGCCATGAAAGTAACAAGGGTAGAATAATCCTCAAGGGGCTAACAATGATAATGGATTCGATCTTTAAGGAACCACATAAACCCTCCTCAGACGAGAGCACCATCATGCATTATTCATTCTTTGCAAAATTATATATTGAGGCCATAACTCTTGTCCTATCTCTTTACTTTCCATGGGATGGAGATTGAAAACCCTTACACTTATATCAAGGACTTTGAAGACTTGTGTCATACAGTTCATGAAGGAGAGGTGGCTATTGAAGGAACGAGGCTCAAGCTTTTCCCTTTCACACTTAGGGATAAGGCTAAGATGTGGTTGAATCAAGGACAAAAGTATTAAAATATCAACCGCTATATCGGAGATATATTGTGTGCTTAATGAGTGTCTTAAACACTGATTGTACCATCTTGTTCTCAATGAATTGTATTTTTTTTATGATAATTATAAGTTTTTTAAGGTTCTAAACTCTATTTTTTATGTTTCAGTCTTCCTTTGAGCTAAACGAAGGATGCTAGAGCAAAAGGAAGCGAAAAGAGCAAAACAAAGCACTAGCACACATGCTGGCACGCAAGTGCATGCCAGAAAGTCCTCAAGAGGAGTATTCTACCATGTAGCTACGTGGAATCTCATGCACCTGCGTAGAAGTCGGGCCCCCATTCAACCTTTTATCGATTTAGGCCCATTTGAGCCCATTTGAGCCCACTTTCGGGGGAAGCTATATAAGGAACATATTTAAAATTTTATATAAGAATTGGCCAATATTTGCATGATTTGAGACTAAAAAGTGATGATTAAGCTAGACCATAGATGAATTTTCATCTAATTAACATGAGATAGGGATATAAATGAGATTAGGTGTGGTATTAGGCTTCTAGGGTTCAATGCATCCTTAGTTGTGATGGTTTGAGGTAGAGATGAAAAATTACCTTTTCAAAGGGTAGTGTTTGGATGCATGAGAGAGATTTGCATATACATTAGTGAAATTTCCATCTTCATATGAAAATAAACATTGATTGATTGAGTAAAGAGGTTCATATATGATTGTTTTGGTGAAATCTATGCCCTAGGGCTTGTTTTAGTCTTTTCGAGTCGCCAAGGTCGTGACTTCGCATGCTAGTTAGTGTGTAATTTTAGTCTTTTTACAGATTTTCTCCATCGAAATAGGTTTCAAGCTTAAGTAGAATCTGTAGTTAATAGCCAATCCTCGTAGGACGATACTCTTTCGTTTCACTTTATTACTAGAGGTGACGTGTGCACTTAGGACATAGGCGTATACATTTTTAAATGCACGCATTCGCATCTATCAAGTTTTTGGCGCTGTTGCCGGGGATTGCGTTTTATTAATATTGATTAAAAATAGTTTGACTCTACTTTGGATATAGTTAGTCTTGTTTTGTTTTCCTTTTCTATGTTACTTTGGACTTCATTTTTTTTTTTTTTTGTAGGAGTTGATTCATAATGGAGGCTTTCATTGAATTGTCAACTCGATTGACTCTCCTAACTTAGCAACCTCAAATGAGGCAACAAGTCTATGGTTAACATCAAGGGGTGGCAAGTCCAGTTTGGCATCTGAATATGACTTTGAGGAAATTTCAATATGTGGGTAACCCATACTTGAACACACACAATTCGGGATGGCCACATCACCTATACCTCTCATGAGAGACAAATGAAAATATTCCTGAACCTTCACAAGCGAAAGAGCCGAACCTTGAAAAAGCAATGGCTGAATTGGCCAATTCAAGAACGGAAATGGAAAATTATCAATCTCAGATGGCCACTTCTTATCTAGAAGAAGCCATGGTTGAAATGGCTAAGTCTCAAATTGGATTGGCTAAGTCTCAAGTTGAATTTTCCAACTCTCTAGCGTAATTCATGCATGAGACAAGGGCACGTCTTCAAATTCAACCATAACAACTAAAAAGCTTGGAGGTGCAAGTGGGGAAAATGGCTAAGATACTTTTAGAAGAACAACAAATGAGTTTGCCTACACTTGAGGAACCCTAGGGAAGAGCAGAGGTAGACCCTGCAGCCAAAGCATGAGTTAAGGCGGTGAAAAGAAGAGGGATCAACTTCTTCGGAAATAAAAGATAAGAGAAAAGAAGTTAATACAACCCCAGGTATCCTTAGGGAAAGGTGTGCATGAGTAAGCTGGTAATCAGAAAATGACCCCATTTCGTAGTTGGATGACTGGGAAAGTATTTGAGTTGAATGAGAACTTGAAAGTAATCATGGTGAAGGAAGCTCCTAAGTACCTAAGAAAGCATGCAAGCTAAAAAATTATGTGCTCAAATAGCTATCAAAGTAATAATTTAGCTTAGAATGATGGAGGAAAGAATCACCATCCAATCCGTAGTTGGTAAAGTAAAGCTGGACTCTAAAAATGAAGCAGTTTCTTGAGAGGCACCCTAAGCTCAATAAGTTTGTTTTTAAATAAATTTTCTTGCTTGATCTTGTGTTTTTTAGATTTGATTTCAGGTTTTTAGAGTTCAAAGTTAGCTATGGAGGTGGAAAATCTTGACCTCCCCCACTTAAGTTCCTTTTATTCTTGAAGCCTCCCCTCATTTGGAACTAAGGCCTAACACCTCCAAACACCTTTTCCTCTCTTAGAAACCAATTCAAACCTTCTCAAACCCCTCTCCATCCCTTCCATCTTTATTTGAAAGCCATACACATTCTCTCCCTACAAAACCATAAAGATTTCCAAACATCTCCCACCCCACCTACCTCTAAGTTCACCCTCGACCTCAACCCTCATGATCATGAATGATGAAATTCTTAATTATTATGCAAGTTTGATGTTCCTTGTGCTATATTTGAAGTTAAGTGAGTGTGTCTCATCTCAACACATTTGGTTGGCTTGTGAATGAAGTGGAGCTCAACTTAGAGGTTTGAAATTGGTTGAACAAGAAGGAAAATTATGTTTGAAGTTGAATGTTGTTGATATTGTTGCCATATTTGATTTGTGCTACTCTGCAGGTGATCCTAATCAACAAAAATTTGTTTCCTATATTCTCCCACGCCAGTCGTTTTCACGCAGTATAGCGGCCCAGTGGTCGAACACGGGGATGTTTCATCCATGAATGATTCGCATCATGTTTGAAATGATGAGACTTTTGTTTGACTTTTGGACTTGGTTAACAGGGGAGGTTGATTGTTCACCGGATAAACCCGAAATGGTTTAAATGAAAGTGAAATGGTAACCTTGAAGGCTCGGGTCAATGTACTTGATAAAAAGGGGTTATTAAGGTGTCTCGTGGGTTATTTCCTCGTGCATTGGTAAGCAAATGACATATAGTCAAGCCAAAACCTGGATCTTTGTTTAGCTATGAAACCTAACCCTAGAACCACCTCCTATTTGAGTCCAACCAAATACTAAGCATTCAATGTCCCATTCAGTTTGAAAACCCTACATTTAACCCCTCATTTCAATGGGCTCAGAATGACATCTAAAGGATATCGCGCATCTACCATTAAGAATGCATCAACCCTAAAGCATGACAAGTATTGACCAAAAGAGACATTAAATGGCATTAAACCCTGCTTGAAGTTTTAAACCAAACAGTACCTGTACTTATTAAAAGTACGAGGACACGCTAAACCACCAACAACTGTTTAGCAAACTCCTCCTTCAAGGTTCAGGCCACCAAGATCCTCGAAGCGTCATCTTCAAGGGGTGTGTTCGCAAATGCGAGAAAATGGGAGAGAAAAAGAGAGAGAGAAGAGAGAAAAAATAAACCAAAAGACTAAAGTTATGGAAAGCTTGCATAAAAATTGAAGTTAGGGTTACAAAAGTTGTAGGGGAGCTTATATAGCTAACCCTAATGTGTGTGAAATGGCAAAATGCCTAAAATATGAGATTACAATAGGGACACAAAATGGTAATTAATCAAAACGTGGTCGCTTTGGAATCAAACATCAAAAACACGGTAAACATTTCGCTATGTGAAATTTTAGTGCGTTGATAGCGAAATTCTCGCTATGATAGTGAAATTTCGCTTATCATAGCGAAAAACGTAAGGCATAGCGAATTCAAATTTTCACATAGTAATTTTCGCTTAGCATTAGCTTAAATTCCTCTAGCTTAGTTTAAAATTTGAGCATAGCGAAAATTTAGGATTGCGTGAATTTTCGCTTATGATTACGAAATCTTTCGCATCCTGCGAAATTTTGCAATGTAAGATAAAATTCTGCATTCCACCATTCCTCCAAAGAGCAAGCTCCTCGCATTGCTTCTTACACCCCATTTTCGCTTCTTCAATTCTTCAATTCAACTTGACATTTCATCGCCCCCGCCTGGTGAAATCCACCAAGGATTCTCACATTCAAGACCAATACGAGGCCAGGCTTCGTCACTCGAAGTTTCCAAGACCTGCAAACTACCCAAAAACAATCTCGAAACCAAATCAAGAGCACCAAGTGGACATGCATTGACAATTGGCTCAATTCTAATGATTAGTGCGCAAAGCACTCAAAACCTATATTGAATAGGGCTCAAAATATACTTTTGGGCACTAATCACACTCTAACCGACACGTTGCTACCCTTAGCAATGCTAAAAACAATAAAGGTATGCGCCAAGGTCAGGTTTTTACAAAAGTGTATATTGTTCAAAAGTATATGTACAAATAGGTTTTACCTTTTAATATGAACCATTTACACCCTGAAACGAAAAACCGATATGAAAGAACAAAGACCATAAGTAAGAACAAGTTTTAGGCAACATCTGCCTGCAAGGAAGCCAACCCGAATCTCCACCAAAATCTAATTGTTCCCAAGGTAACCATCTCGACAAATCGCAAAGCCATTCCTCCCCCAACCTAGCTAACGCCATGGCCTTAAAATGTCGACCAACCCAACAAATAGGGACCAGCTACACTCTTATTTATTCCTTAATTGCAATGTAAAAATGCTAAAATCCTACTTCACCAAAGTCCGTAAATCGGTCCACCGCGACCTCAAACTAATTAAGGTTTAGTATCAAGCCAAAAGGATCAATCGACCATTAAACTCTACAAACACTCTGATTTAATGACTTTGAGAATTAACACCTACAACCGCCAAAACCTACCCATTCACCCGTAGTAACACTAAGTCGATGACTCCCAACCAATTAAGGTTTGTGGCATCGTTTTAAAGGCTTTCGCTATATACCCTCGGATCGTTCGTTTCAAGGCAAAGCGTCATTGCTTTATTTTTCTTTTCTTTCTCTTTCTGCTTTTCTTTCTTTTTCGTTTGGGAAGACTACATCGGGCCTTCATACATGGGTAACACAAACCTATTAAGTGGTCATCAACGTATCTAAGGCTTCCGCCATGAAAGTGAAAAGAGGTATATAAATTTTCCTCAACCTATTGGTAAAATTTGTGTGCAAAGTAGTGAATTAAAGTTAAAGGGGGAATGTTCAAGGTCAGAATATGCTGGGACTTCAATTGACCAAAACTAAATCATGCATGGAATTGTTCTATCATTAAGGTAACATATTGTATTAATTTCTCAACTCAAGGCAAGAGTAGAAACACAAAAAGTAGGAACAAAAAAATGACTCGCAAAGCGTAGTAAATCAGAATACAAGCAGCAAAAGCTTTTGATATAACCAATGGCTGTAATAATACATGCTTAATATAGCTAATCATAACAAAGTATCACTGCCTACTATCACAATACATGAATCCTAAACAAAATGAGTAAAAATATGTGCTCGAAAAACAAGACAAAACATGATAGAAGACATCATAACTCAACTTTCCTCCCAACCAAAGTATAAACATGCCTCAACGATGTGGTGCCAGAGAAAGAAGTGTGACCACCTCACTCGCAAGTGGTGGTGACGGCCGGTGGACTGGCGTCGCCGTAGGGTCAGCTGCCACGCCCAATGAGATCGCCACAGGACTCATCCTCGATGTGTGTCAAAGCAGAGACCGATGGCTCAGCGATACAAAGAAGCATGGCGTGATCGTTTAGTAGTAGCCTTCGCTTGGCCAACCGGGCTGGTCCAACAAATTCTTCTCGTGTGAAAGTAAGCTTAATGTAGACAAGATTCATGTGATCGTACAATCTCCCAACTTTATAAAAGGAATATTCTCCCGAGACTATTGCTCAGAAGGAAGGGCCTAAGCAGTTGTCAAGACGGGTCAAGTGCAAGGGAGTGGAGGTGGAGGTGGGAAACGGAGGAGATAAATCAAACCTGGCTCCTCTCCACCCCTACCTCCACCTCTGAACAGATCCTTCACCCCTGGGGTCCTCCTCAATCTCATCCGTACCTCCTCCCGGTCCTCGTCACGGAGAACAAAAGAGACTCCAAGATGGTCGGCGATCTGGCTCCATGGACAGACCCGAGTGCATCCGATCCTCCTCTCGATGTGGCTCTCGTGGAATCCCAGATGCTCCAGATCCGCCTACAAGAACGCGACATCAACAATGGTAGTCTCAATGAAGCTAGCCGCCCTTCCCGACCTTATCCCTCAAAGTGCAAAGAAGTCACAATGTTTCTCGCAGGATCAACCGTAATCCCTCTCGAGATCCCAGATAGTGGCCTGAAAGCGGCTCCCCTCGCGCTGAACGTAATGCCGCAGCGGGAAAAGCAGCCGGGTCCGAAAGGTGGTCCACAAGAAGCATCCGAGGTGAGCCGCTCCTGAAGAGCACGGTCCCGGCCAGAGTATCTCTAGCGAGACAAATGGACCATCTCCTCTGCGGATGGTCGTGGCCAACCTTCCGATATCCTTCCAGAATTACCAAATACGCCGGGCAGCCCACGTACCTAAAATGTCCGGCACGAGCAATTCTGACACCGCCACGGTGAATCTGAGTCTGCAATGACCGGCGACTTCAGTCACGGAGTGGTAAAACCCAAGCACCACCGGATAATAAAACGCCCCAGGTCATAAATGGCAGCAAATATCGCGTGATCGCGTCAGTCTCAACCGCGGTCGGGGCCGGTCAATGTCATGACATCGTAATGACTCCCCGGCGGAAGTCCCCCGGGCGCCGCAGAGCGCCCACATTCCCGGATCTGGTCCCGTGAACAATGGCCGCCTAATCCTCGAGGTCGGATAGATGAGGCGATGAGCTCTCTCAACTGGGAAGGGCGGATGGCCCACCAAGATGTCGGCGGACTCCCCCCGAGCTTGATGTGTCCCGCCCGCCGAGGGTCGCCCTCGCGGGCTGCCCCGAGGCACCTGGGGAAGGGGCTCTGGTCCCACCGCTTGATACTCCTCCCGAATCCCGAGGCCCTCGTGATCTGCACCGGGGCCACCGCAGCCTGTATCCGTATAAAGGCCCGAGAATGGACACCGCACGGCCCGGCTCCTCTATCTCCCGGGAGTGCCAAACTGACCCTAGGCCCAAAGCCAGAACCACCCCAGTACGCGACCACGCCCGTAGCCCCACGCAGACAGCCCGGGGCAGGGGCACCGACTATGAAGGCGCAGGCCGCGTGCACACTTAGGTCGACCAGTGGCTCTACCGGCTAGCAGAGGATCTCAGACTACAAGATTGTGCAACGACGGCACCCCAAGAATGGCTTGAAGCTGCACACAGCCAAGGCAAAGGAGGCCCGTGCACGCATTTAATCGTCGCGGCTCACGATGGCGCTAAGCGTGGCAGCCCAGTGGCTCCTAACAGGTGTGGCCAAGTGGCACAGAGAGGCTCGAGCCAAGAATGAGAGCCGGCAAGGGCTACACGTGAGAGTGCAACTGCTGAGTGAGGTCAGTGAGGTATTTTAGAGGATCTGATCGATAACTGGACTACCACTACAAGGGAGGCTCGGGGGGGGGGAAAGAAATGAATGAAGATGAATGGTCCCCCTCCCCCCTTCTTTTATAACCAGTCAAGGGCCTGCTGGGTCCCTAAGCCGAAGAGCCACTGAGAGCTTAATTTCGCTATTATAGCGAAATTCTTGCCTGAACCAAGATCCATCTGCAAATAAAAATAAAAATTTGATTTAGGCAGATTAAAAACAAAAATAATAATAATAATTATTTTTAACATAAAAACTCAAGAATAAAAAATAAAATAAAAATCTAAAATTAGACTACTAAAAAGGATACATTAAAAATAGCATACTATGAAAATTGACCAATTTTAAGCAAAAACCAAAAATTTTTGAGCTGCAGTTTGGTTTCAGTGGACACCAAACCAGCTCAATTTCACTTAATTTAACTCATGGAGGGTCAAGGAGGAGGAGCTCCTTGACCCTGGCAGTGGCCTGTGTGGTTTCCAGCCCTTATGCTTCTTGGTTCCTTCGTCGACTCTTCTCACTGCGATTCGGGTCGACCAATGGCTCGGGGGTGACTGATGCGCATAACCTCTAATCACTGTTTATCTTGGTTAGTTTCTACCAATTCTGATTGCAATTTGGGGCTTTTGGTTTCCCCTCGCATTTTGACTTCATAAACCGAGCGCATTTCATCGCCTCCTCGGGTTGTCATCTTCCACTAGTTTGCTGTTACTTGGCGAAAATATCAGTCTAATGTCATGCTGTCGCTAAATGTAAGCTGCGTATGACTCCATTTCTAAGTAATTGATTATCGCTACAGTAGTGGCCAAAAATGGTCTTCCTGCAGATAATTCGGCATATGATCGTACCCACTTGCCATTGGCTCCTGTGACGCACCCACAAAGTCTACATCGTAGTAGAATTTATCCACTCCTTACCAAGACATCCTCAACTATTTCCTTAGAATCTTCACCATCGCCGGCCAATGATGTAGTAATGTCGGGTAGGCTTAGCTCTCAACCCTAACCGCTATATACCGACATGCAGGTTTACACCGCCCTGAAATTTAACAAAGGTTGCCTATGCAAGTCCTACCAATGTTGACTCAAATCGTAGATCCCGGATCCTCAGAGCTCGACCGGTCTTACTTCCTCGATTACGGCACTGACTTGCTCCGGGTTAGGGAAGGCTTTCTTTCAATGCCTAACCCTTTTCGGGATCGTAATGTGTCCTTTAAGAACTTAGCATAAGTCGGGACCTCGCTTAATCATGTCAAGCAAATGGAATGTTTACCTTCACTCAGCCTTAGACCTCCCAAATTTCAGCTCGGTTCGGGATTTTTTCGCCTCTCGCGTTCGGGGAAACGGAGGGGCATGTTTTTCTTTCACCGGACTTCACCGACATTACTCTTTCGTGCTCGCCTTCCTTTTCCTGCATGTTTCTTCAGCGCCATGGGCACCGTTGCTCTATTTCTCTTCCACTTAAAGTGATGATAGCTTTACTTCATCCATCCCCTCGAGTCATTGGATGAACCTACCTCTACGGACTTTCGATTGCAATGTTTGGGGAAGCGGAACTTTCTCTCTCCCGTACTCCAAAGAAAGTTGTTAATTTTTGTGATTGAATACTACAAAGTTATCAATTTTCTCGACAAGGCTGTTCAAGCCCATCTATTCTTTTGTTCAAGTACTTTCTACAAAGATCAATTATTCAGGCTAATCAGACGCTGATCCCCTTTGTTCTTCCACAAAATTGCCTACCACTCGCTTCAAATTAATATACTGCTCCACAGGAGGAAGATGGTAGTGGTCAGAGTTTGAGATACAGAACCAAACTGCTGCTTGGCACCAGCACATAGGGAATGGGGATTAGGTTTCCAGGAGAGATTAGGGTGATTCTTCCAATTGAATTGTAGGCCACTGTACGGGGCATTAGGGTCAGGCTCGTGATCGACCACAGATTGAGCACAGCTCACACATCAAATCCTTCACCGAGGAGCATTCTGGATAAGGTTCTCCCTGTGACAGTTGGCCGACAATTGATGCATAGTCGGGCCTCGCAAAGATTTTCGCCACTGCCGCACTTCATGAGCCTTTCCTTCTAGCCTTTCCACCTTCCTAGCTAGGCTGATATTCTGCTTACTCACATCTCTCTCCGAAGTGCAAAAATTCCTCCCTCAGGTCGAGGGCCTCTATTTTTCCACTTCCCTTTGGGTTTGGCCTTATCCCAACCCTTGGAAGTTTCCAAATTACTATAATTCAAAAAATCCATAGCTTCATCCTGGTGCTTGCTCAAAAGCTCTCCACACATTGCTTCCAAAGTTGTTTCCATGGTCGGAGACATACCACACCATATGGTTTACAAGCATCCAAAGTGTCGAAACCATGATGTGGACAAGCACTAACGGTTCCATGAATCTCCTCCCAACATTGGTAGAACCTCTCATTGCGAGGGCAAAGAAAAGTGTAAATTTGTCTCTTCAAATTGTCGGTTCAGAGCACTGAAGAATTTCTTTAAAATTCCCGGCTACGCATCTGCCTCCACTTCTGATGGTTCCGGGTCTCAATGAATTAAGCCATATCTTGGCTTTGTCTTTTACAGGGTCAATGGAAATATCTTCAACTTCAACAAATCCATGTCAATTGTTCCTTCCTAAAGGTTATGCATATTTCTCAAAATCCCTTATATGGGTGTATGGATTTTCATTTTCTCCATACCATGAAATGTGGGAAGCAAGGGCACTAGGTAGGGTCTCACTGCTACATCCTCAGCAGGAAGTATGATGCAGGAAGGAGCACTAACTCTAGGAGGGTGTATGTGATCCTCATCGACTTGATCGGTTGATTCATAGGGGGTGCTTGTTGACTTTTTGTTGTTCCCTCAGATGTAGGATCCATTTAGTTCAATGTGGCACACCGATTTCACACAACCTTGTCTCAACTGCACTCACTCTTTGCAATCTAATTCCGATATCCCTCCTCATTCTGTCGTATAAACACCTATAACACAAAATGAGATAAACAAAGAACAACAAAGAAACTTGCCAAAAAGGGTCAAGCAAAGAAGCATAAGAACTGGATCAGAAACAAAAACAAGGCAAGAATCGCTAAGTAAAGGAAACTTTCGCTCTAAACAAACGAAATTCAAAAGGATTAAAAGGTCACCAACACTTGTAATGTGATGCACAAGTACATATCAACTCATCATCCGTAGCTGGCACCATCCCCGCAACGGGCGCCATTTGATTCGTACACAAGCAGGTGATCCGAATCAACAAAATTCCGCTTTCCTATATTCCTCCTATCGCATAAATAAGCTACCGCGCAAAGATGTCTGGCCTAGTGGTCTTAACACTGGGATGGGTTTTCACCCCCACGAATGATTCGCATCATGTTTGAAAATGGTAGAGACTTTTGTTTGATTTTTTGGACTCGTTAACAACAAAGGGAGGTCAGATTGTTCACTGGATAACCAAAATGGTTTAAATCAGTGAATGGTAACCTTGAAGGTCGGTCACTAGCTCGATAAAAGTGGGTTATTAAGGTGTCCCCGGTTATTTCCTCAAGATTGTGGCAAATGACATATAGTCAAAGCTAAACCTGATCTTTGTTTAGCTATGAAACCTAACCCTAGAACCACTCTCATTCAGTCCAATCAAATACTAAGCATTCAATGTCCCATCTCGCTTTGAAACCCTAGCATTTAACCTCATTTCCAATGGCTCAGAATGACATCTAAAGGATATCGTTGCATCTACCATTAAGAATGCAATCGAACCCTAAAGCATGACAAGTATTGACCAAAGGAAAGACATTAAATGGCATTAAACCCTAGTTTGGAAAGCCGGAACCATAAATGCAAGACTGTGATTATTAAAAGCACGAGGACACCGGCTAAACCACCAACAACTGCTGCAACCTCCTCTTCAAGGTTGAGGTTTAGCCAAGCATCCCTGAGTTGTCATCTTCAAGGGTGGCTCGCGCCCGAGAAAATGAGAGAAAGAGGAGAGAGAAGAGAGCAAAATAAAACCTAAAGACTAAAGCTGCGGGAAAGCTTGCATAAAAATTGAAGTTAGGGTTACAAAAGGTTTAGGGGAGCTTATATAGCCAACCCCACTGTGTGAAATGGCAAAATGCCTAAAATATGAGAGACACAAGCAATAGGGACAAATGGTATTTGAATCAAACGTGGTCGTTTGGAATCAAAAACATCAAAAACACGTAAGGAACGATTGCTATAGAAATTTCATTAGCATAGCTTAAGCTCACAAGTACATAGCGAAATTTCGCTATCATAGAGAAAAACAAGGCATAGAGAAATTCAAATTTTCGCTTATGCACAAGACTCTTGCCACATAGCTGGGCCTTCAGCTGAATAGTTGTACTCTGAGCATAGCTAATTCGCTAGATTTAAATTTCATAGATTTATAAATTTTCGTAATCTCTGCGAAATTTTCGCAGAATGCATAGCTAAAATTCCGTGATTCCACCATTCCTCCGTTGTTGCTCCCGCATTGCTTCTACACCTCATTTTGCCTTCAATCTTCAGATCTAACTGACATTTATTCTCGCCAGAAACCACTCATGGATTCTCACATTCAAGATCACAATACGAGGCTAAGCTTGCCGACTGTGCTTCAAGACTGCAAAACAATCAAAACAATCTCTTGAACTAAATCAGTAGCACTAAGTGACATGCACATGACAATTGGCTCAATTCATATGATTAGTGCGCAAAAATCACTCAAAGCCTATCTTGAATAGGGCTCAAAATAGCACTTTTTGGGCACTAATCACTCAACCCTCATGATCATGAATGATGAAATTCTTAATTATTATGCAAGTTTGATGTTCCTTGTGCTATATTTGAAGTTAAGTGAGTGTGTCTCATCTCAACATATCATTGGCTTGTGAATTGCAAAGTGGAGCTCAACTTAGAGGTTTGAAATTGGTTGAACAAGAAGGAAAATTATGTTTGAAGTTGAATGTCGTTGATATTGTTGCCATATTTGAGCTTAGAGCTCCTTTGTTGTAACTTGGAAGGCTTCTAAAACCCTTGGTTGTTCCAAAGAAGAGTGTACATGCCTATGCCCACTACTGAGCCAGAAAATGCCAAGTATACCAAGTAGATATTAAGCCAAGGGGACTTCTTAGGCCTACACTTGGTAAAGTACCACTAGTGTACATCAAGTGGTATGATTTTGTGCTTCATACTTATATGTGAATCAGATTGAAGGATTGAGATTTGGCGTTAATGGCATCACATGCTCAGGGTGTGGATCCATGGCGAGTGAGGAAATTTTGTTATGGCAATTGTTAGCTGGGTTACGTAAGCAGATATTCTTCTAGATTTTAAATGATATATGGTTAAAGAATCATGATCATCAAGAAAGGGTGAATATTAAGAGAAATGTTTGCCAAGTTGTGCATCACTTATGGAAGTTGTGCACTCAATGTACATTTTTGGGTTTTGTGAAGAAAAAGGCATTCAACTGTATGTTGCAAGCGTCATTCCATCGGGAGCATTTCAAAATCTCGATCATCCTCAAGGAAGCGTTATCTCTTCTGCTTTTATTTCACATCGAGATAATGTTCGTTCAAGTTTGGGGGTGATGGTGACCAAGAATTCAAAAAATTCTTCTAAAAACTAACTTTTTTATCTCCCACCTGCTTAGTTATTTCTTTAGTTTGTTTGTTGTTATTTGTAGCTTGTTTTTCTTCTCTTTATTTTGTTTCTTTTGTGTCTCATATGAGTAATGTTGGTGCCTAGTTAATTGCTTTGAGAACGCATTGGCAATATGCTTAAATTGTCTTTCTTAGTCAAGATCACACTTTGCAATAGTCATCTGTGATCGAGTGTATCTTTTCTGGCTGGGGAGACTTGGGTTGAATAATCCCCTTGTTTCTCAAAAATCATTTCTTAATGGAACTCCTACACACACACAAACACACACACACACACACACACACACACACACACCAGATCTCATTTATACACCTTGGTTCCAACCCCTTTATCTTAAATTGAACTTCCTTGAGAGACCTTAATCCCCCATAAAGGATGAGCACCAAAAGAGGGCCAATGTGCCCCACCTTTAAAAAAAAAAAAAAAAAAAAAAAAGTGACAAAGAAAGAAAATGAGAAAAATGAGTGAGTTGACTCAATTGGAATCTTGAGCACAGCCTAAGGGCACTTAAAGCTCATCCTTCAGTTTAACCGGTCGGGAGTCATCAATTTCACGCCTGTTACATGGGACGTAAGATGAGCGAACTTCGAATAAGTAGGTGCTTCGGGCTTTTCAGAGTGTTCAGGTGAAGTTCAGGGGAACTTATTGCCGCCCTTAACCAGCTCAGGTGATTAACAAAGGATCCCCATTACATGACACTTTCATGTAAAACTCCTTAGCATCGCATCCTACTACCAAAGAAGTGCTTAATAAGAAGGTGTGTTCTCGAATTCTGCTTTTGAGTAATGTCTTCAAAAAGAGGAGAGTCATTTTTACTGAAGATGCCAACCTTGTCAACATTTGACCTAAAACACCATTTTCACCGAGTTTCTTTAGGAAAGGTTTATTGAGAACCTGGGGGTATAAAGCTCACTGATCACCATGCATGCAGGATGTTTTCCTGTTCTCAGAGACGCTAAAATGTCAGATCTCATTCTCGCTAACATGTTTTCATAGAACTTTTTCATTGTGTTCTTTTAACTTATTACAAGCACCATTCTCTACTCTTATCTATCTTAATGTTTTGTATATATATATGTGTTTTTCCTTTGCTTAAGGATGACAATCCTTTCATCAGATGCTGACATTGAACATTTCTCAATTTTTTCTCAATATAGCTAATGTCGGGAACATGCTCATGGAGATGTCACAACATTAGATGTCTAATGTAGTTTGACTGCCGAGGTCAGCTTCGATGTCCTCGACATTAGCTCTGGTGTTGCACAAATGCCGATGATGTCACGACATCGCACATTCGCCTTCCCTCCTTCAAATTTTATGTCGTGGCTATGCTGCCACATTGTAGTGAAAGTCAAGACCTTTCTTCCACACAAAGCGTTGAGTCTGACATTGGAAACTGGATGTCGATTACTGGTCTTTTTCTCAACATAATGCTGATCATGATATTTTTGCTGGTCGACCTCTGCTTCTTTTCCTTAATTTCCCCGCAAAACATAACCGTGCTTCATAATTTTAAGATTAAAACTAAACTTTTAAGCCTGAGTCATACTTTGAAAAATGGTTTAAAATTACAGAGTTTAGACCCATCTTATATGCAAGATCAAGTTTAGTGATGAGTATCATATATATCACTAATTTTTTAATCCATGTTTCAAGTTTTAATTTTGTACTCATATTATAAATACATATAATGCCTTAAATGTCATTTGTGATTATGACAGATACCAAACACTCATACACACCCACTCCTGGCTCTTATGGTTTTAGCATTATTTTACGAATAAATACGTATTTATTTAGCCCAATATCTGATTCTTGCATTTTGTGTGAATAGCAGGTGGAACGGGGGGTTTTTGAGAGCATTTGGAGCAAGAGTGTAAGTGAGACAAAGCTGAGTTGAACCACACTATCGCCCAACGCCGCGACATCCTGTTTGACACCACCGCCGCACACGCCATCATGCATTAGTTAACAAGCTATAATGCCACATTGGTCTCTAACGTCACGACGTCAGCGCGATTTTTTTGCCTCTCCATCATTAAAAGCAAAAAGGGGGACCAAAAATCAGGGCATCGAAGAACGTACGAACAAAGACACGGAAAGCAGAGCAGTAGTGACCGAGATCCGCGGAGAAGAGACCTACTTTTGTATTTTCTTCTTTTCTGATAAAACTACTGATGTTTTATAGATTGAATATTTGTGTAATTACGTTCAGTATGTTTTAGATTCAAATCTAGGGTGTTGCTTAACCTCGCCACTGATCGCATTTGATTGTAGATTTATATTTTATATTATTCATTGCTTATGTATCTGTTAGTATTTTCTATATCTGTGATTTATTTACATAGTGATGTCCGCCAACATCGGTAATGGTTTGGCCAGTAATCCAGATCGCAGAGGTGAGGACGCCTGGTGGATTCGAATAGAGCGACTTGGTCAATTTGGTGAATGTGAGATATTCCTGGAATTCAAGGGTGGTGATTAAGGTTAGAACATTTAAGTGTTTTTGAGTAACGGTCATAGATACACTAACTCTCGCTTAGCGAGATAAAGTGGATACACCTCGAGAGAGGGTTTCAGAGGCATGATCACCCCGCCATCAATAAGCCGGAATAAACCGAATAGTAATGTCTATAGGCAGTAATCCATCAAAAGTGGTAGGGGAAGCCCTAAATTTCCACAACACGCAAAGTACCAGGATAAATTAGGGAGCAGTTTAATCTCACGTGATAATTGTCACTCAAAGCCTACGTCCGCATAATATTCAAAGGTTAAACTCAGTAATCAACGCACTTTTCCCCGTGGATCGGGACATTCGTACTTAGTACACTTTATTATTGATACCATCGCGTGCACTTGAGCACACATATACGCGATATATTTTACACATCACGCTTTCGCCTTATCAAGTTTTCAAAGGCCGTCACAATTTATGTCGATATTGATAAAAAGCGGCAATAAATATTATTCTCGAATTTTGTTTTTACTTTGTTTTACTGCGCCTGTAATTTGGTCTTTCTGCTTCAGGATTGCAAATAAGGTTACTAAAGTGAGTACAAGTGAAGACTTGACCATCGACCTACATCCGCTTCGATCTGTTTTAAAAGAACTTTGCACCGACACGAGAACTCGAGAACAAATACGTAACATAAATCTAGCAACCATGCAATTAATGAAGAGCGTGGATCTTGGTTCTGAGCAAAACGAGCCATAAGCAGTCAGAATAAAGAACTGAGAACTCATACCCGTGCCGCGATACAGCCTGTGATGATCCATTCACGTTGCTAAGAGCTCGTCTCTTACCGCCTATACGCTTGTTCGGGATGGTTATCCAAAGGCCACCTATTCAGGCAAAACAACTGAGTTAGTTAACTGCTACAAATGCTCCATCCCGCCCACGGATTGCCCAATGAGAATCTGAATATGCATTCGACCAACTTCCTCAAAGTCTGCGACACGATCAAGTACAATGGGTCAACGTTAGCACTCTAGGCTGAGATTGTTCCTAATTTCACTAGCTATAGAGTTGCATTAGTTGACAAGTCAACCACTCCGGATTCCATTACTTCATGGAACTGTTTAGTGCATGCCTTAACCAAGTTCTTCCCACTACAAAATTGCAATAACCGGTGCAAGAGATCAATACTTTTGGACAACTGGAGGGAGAGAACCTGGCAAAAGCATGGGATAGATTTCACGAACTGTTGAGGAAGTGCCCACATCACCGACTGACCAGATGGATTCAAGTCCATACCTTCTATAATGTTCGAGGGATCGCGATGAATAGTGATTGATGCTCGGCAGAGGGTCGCTTAATGAAGAGACCACTCTGACCAAGCATATGAAATCTCGAAGACGCCATCATTAATACACATAAATCGTTGGCCTAGAGAGAAGACTACACCAGTGAAGGCCATAGGTGACACAGATAACAATGTTCTCAACAATCTGGTTACTCATGTCGCACAGCTCACTAAACAGCTGACTAGACAGCAAGGTACCGCAAATGCCATACAAACTAACCCATGGGAGTTGTGTGAATTATGTGGAGGACAGCACAACAACATAGAATGCCAGACAACAAACAAGAGAGCAGCCCAAGATGTGTCGAGGCGACCAGTCACCACAGCAACAGGTCGTGGTGATGGGAAAATAACTATCAGAACCAAAATCAAGGCCAAGGGTGGCGAATAATCGGGACATCGAATAGTCAAGGTTATGGATGAGGAACAATCGAATAACATGGCACCACCCCAGTGAGCCAACCACCCCGAAGGTGGATCGGAATGCCCCGCGCAAATGCTACCTCACAATGCTTTGGCGAATGAGACAGCGGCGGCAACATGCAGAACTGCCACCCAAATGACACCGCCAGCACAACGGTGCAAACCAGAGGTACAAATGGGGTCAGGCGTGCGCCGCCCACACAGAAAGGCAACATGGTTCACATCAAGCAATTCAGTAAACCCCAGAGGCTGGAAAGAGTTACCATAGAAGGGGCTATCACCTAAGGAGTGGAAGAGAGTTGGAAATCCTGGAGCCTCAACTAGCGGTAAGAGAACTAGAAATTAAAGAGTAAAGACTCAGATCATCTCCAAAATACCGTAGATGCAAGATTGTTTTGCACCAGGAGGCAGCAATCAATGATAATAAAGTCGAAAGAAACCTGAGAAACATACAAGAACATGAACCCGCCATACCAATTCTTTATGCTCACGTAATAATAGTTATGCTGAGGGAGAAGACCCCCAAAGTTTCACATCTCAAGAAACTACATATTAATATACCCTTTTGTAGGCATCGAGAATATGCCAAGGCAATGGAAAATTCATGAAAGATCTTGGCAAGTAAGAAGAAGTTGGAGGAATATGGACCATCACTTAATAAGAGGAATGCAAAGGTTATCCTACAAAGAAGCTTCCAAAACTCAAAGATCCGGTAGCTTTGCTATACCATTCTCTACAGGAGTCCCGCATCGTGAAAAGCTCCATGTGACTGGGGAGCAGCACCAAACCTAATGCCGCTCCGATGTTTAAAGGTTAAAGTCAGGAACCAAAATTCCACCACAATCAGTTTGGTAAATCATGACAGAACTACCAACATCCTTCGGTATAATCGAAATGTCTTAGTAAAAGTTAGTAATTTGTCCTTCCAACACTTGGCTATTCTCGACGGAGGAAGATGACCTGGCCTCATCATACTGCAGACCATTCCCGCCACGTGAAGCCATGCTGAAAATCAATGTGCAAGAAGCAGGAGTTTAAACTGAGAGTTCAAGGAGACGATCTTCCATGTATTCCAATTTCATGAAGCAATCCAGATGATGATCCAAATGAAGATATCTTTGAACTCACCATATGTAGATCTTGCAAGGCTGGTTTTTAAAACTCCGAGATGTTTCATTATCGCACGTAAAGACATCGAGAAGCGTCAAGGGCGCGAATATAAATATTTCATCCACCTCGGTACTGGTCATGGAGCACCATAGAGATGCCGCATTCCCGCTTCTAAGTAAATCGCACATCGAGATTCAGTGGTCAGCCGAAAGCAATCAGCACAACAACGCGCTGGTGCAACCTAAGATTTTCTTGAACTTTTATTTAATAGTTTAATTTTTATTGTTTGCCTTCATTTTGGTTTCCTGTCAGGCTCACTAACGGCCTTTGTCTCGTCTGCTGGGACCCAGACCCGACGGTAATGGAGGTCCACTTCAGAAACCCATACTCGTATGCATGGCTCACCAACTCCACCCAGGGGGGGTTCTATCACACCTTAGCACTTCATTGAAATTTCTGTATTTTGGCCTCCTCTGTAACGTCGCGACGTTGAGACGCCAGACGCTGTGCTCTCACTTCAGAACGTCGCGACGCGGATCTCAACACGCGGAGCATCAATTTTATCTTCGGGAACGCCGCGACGCCGATTATACCTTCTTTCTTGAACGCCGCGACATTGGATCCCCAATCAACACGACGTTAACTCACCACATTTTTGGATCCCGCAACGCCATGACGCTTGACGACCCTCTCTCGAACGCCGACGCTAGATCCCAACGTCGCGACGCCGGCGCCTTCCGGAACGCTGGGCGACGCCGGGCTCTATTTATCGCTTCAAGCCTTCCTACCTGGCTCTACCCTCACACACACCCCCGCACACACTTCCACGCACCCTGTCACGACCTCAAGCCTCACCTCACCGCCTCCGCCCCACCAATTTCTTTCTCCCATTCACCTGCGGGGAGTCCCTCCCGCCTTCATCGTCCCGAGCCTTCATCACAAATCTAGAAGTCCCACCCTCGTCCCCCCCCCGTCTGGGCCCCATCAAGGCCCCCAAGATCCTGCGGCTCCTAAACCGGTCCTGTTCCTCATCGTGTGTCCAGTTCGAGAGTCGGCAGCTCCTTGCATAGCCCTGTGGGTCAGGCCCACCTCCCCTGTCACACCCCGGCTTAGTTCTACAAGGCACCCTGTGTGCTCGACCTAATGCCTAGGCCACCTGGGGTGTGTGGCCACCTGGGTGCCACAGCCCCACCCCCAGTGGCCAGAAGCCGCTCAAACCCGCCCACAGACCACATCGGTAAGGCATATGCTCTGCGCTAAACGGGGCACCAGCCACGAGAATCCACTCTAATTTCGACATCACTTAAATTTGTCAATGAAGGTGCCGCCGATTTGGCTCGCACTATATGTAAGAATCGGTCCTTATCATCAAGGAAAAGTGGCTTCCACTTCACCCCGACGATTTCTTCCAAGAAGACCATTGGCGACCTATGATTGATGGCGTTATAATAAACCCACCATCACAAGACAGTGTGGTACGAGAATTCCCACGCCAACATCGCCTTCCACGTCACAAAAAGGTCCGGTGCGTGGTGTGTTGGTAGACTTCAACACGGAGTCTATCAACCGCCCTATAATTCACCCTGGCCCCCCCGAGCCTTTGACCCCATGAGCGACCACTGCCCCGAGGTCATCCCGGCTTTGACCAACCCGCAGTGTGAGGAAGCTAAACAATGAATGGCACGCTAGCAGTAATTTGCAGCCAAGCATTTGGCCTATATTCCTGCAAGTATGATATCACTTCACCGCCGCAGTCTCCAGTTCCGACGATCGAACGTGTGTGAAGTGACCGCGCCTGCCGTGCTCCCTCGTCAACTACGCCATCATCTCGATATCCCTTTGATGCAGCGGTGTTATCGAGGCTTTCATCCTCCATAACTAGGACGCGAAAATGAACCTGGGGCACCCTTTTCTCATATACGGTTTATGCAAGCGTGCAGGGGTGCCCTTAGAGGACAATGAGGCATGGATACACCCCATTAAGGCTATATCGGTCAAGCGTGACAAAACGGGTGTACCACGACCTGAGGGGATGTATGACTCGGGCCATGAGCCCTCGGACGAGGATGAGCTCCACGAGTATCAGGCTCATTTTGGCTTTCTAAGTATCCCCGTGGTGACGCCGTGCGCCTCCCATCACCACCACCACTCACTGTTCCGCATTCTCGGGGGCGGTCCCCATCCATCCCACTTCGACCTAGAGGACCCTTTGTCAGCTTTCATCAATCGCTTGACTCTTTTGGGACGAGACACAGGAGCACCGAGTCCTCATTACTTCAGACATAAGGTCTTTCGAATCGACATGCGCATTCGTCCCGCCAACCACCACTATTCTCCGTAATTAGTAACCCTCCAAGCCTAGCGCTCGTCAGTTTACTGCAGACTCCACCAGCCACCACCGCCACCACCGCAGTGACACGACTGACCACTAGGGAAGTTTCCTTCACCCTCTCCTATTCTTTATAGCCAGTGGGGACACTGGTCACATCTGTTTGGGGGGGTGTGGGTGGTGATCGGGTTTTTGTTCGGTTGGCATATTTTGTGATGGGTTATTGTTATTTTCGTATTCCCCGCTTTAGTCGAAGCTGCTTAGCTTATGCTTTGTTTGCATTAGTATAGCCGAAATTGTGTGGAGTTTATGTTTTTGTTTTTGGTAGGTTATTTCTCTGTTTAGTTGTTTCTAGTCACTGAGAGTCCCCAATATTAGGATTTGTTGATTGTGAGAGTGTTTAGGTAGTGTGCGTGAGAGATGCCATGCTTGAGAGTCGAGGATCTCTTTTGACCGAGTCCACTATCATCATGGACAAACGAAGTACAAATCCAGAAAGGATCCGTAGGGTGTTAGATGCTCGGGAATTGGGATGAATAGGTAGGGTGGCATAGTGAATCACCTTCGGGATATTCAAGAACCTATTTCTCAACGAGCCTATCACACTCACACACAGATGACCTCTAGGGTATGCCTAGGCGCCGAGCTCGGCTACTAAGGTTCAACGAACCTTGGGAGTCTCTAAACACCAAAGTGATGGGACACCCTAAATAAAAGAGGATTGCCTTCGAGCCCCAAATAAAAAAAAAAAAATAAATAAAAAGAAAAATAAAAAGGAAAAAGCGAAGAAACATAGGAATAGAATAAGTGGGATCTTCCAACGTAATCCCGCACACCGAAATTTCAAAGCCCAATGCCCTGAGCCAACTAGCCGGAGTCATTGACTTCACTGTCTGCTACAGGGGACATAAGATGGAAGTTTCCCACTTAGGGGCCCTTAAGTTTAGCTCCGCAGTCCGGGGTGACGCTCTCGAGGGGAACTCGAATGCCCGAAGTGTTCTTAACCAAATCCGGTGAGGAGTCACCAACTCGATCCCCCGCTTAAGCATGAACACTTGAAGATAAACTTACTGGCACTAAGGTTTTTTTTCTTTGCTGGCTGTATGCAATGAATAAAAGCTATGTGTTCCCTATCCTTCCGTAGTTAGATTCTCCCAACTAGTGAGTTGAACTCAAGTTTGTGATGAACCAAGGTATACACTGTAGGTCATTTATTCAATGCACATAGGGTCCTTGAAAGGTTATCAACAATTTCTGAGGTCGAGGCACTCACAACTCCGCACCGAGTTCAAATAAATTCTTTCGAAAGTCGAACACTCCTATGGATCCTCTGAAATTCGAACAAAAGGTAAGAGGTGAGCTTCTCGCCCATTTTGATCCTTCGCTCATCAAGATGTGCATCACAATCCTATGCTAGGTTATGTGATGTAGGTCAGGTGTCCCATGAGTCGGGCTTCGCTGGGACAGCAAGAAGCTAAGTTCGTGGGTGTATGAGCCTTTAAAACACTCATGCCATACCCGCTGTCCTGGTCTTTATGGTTTTAGCATTATTTCATGGATAAATACGTATTTATTTAGCCTCGATATCCGATTCTTGCATTTTTGTGGTGAATAAAGCAGTGGAATCCGGTTTTCGAGAGCATTGGAGCAGAGTAGAAGTGCATAAAGCCGCAGAACGCCAACGCTCCACCGTGACATCCCACTCGCCATGTTCGCACACGCCTCAACGCTATGACATGCCAACGCGATTTAATTTTATTTTCCATCAGCTTAAAAGCAAAAAAATTCGTAAATCGGCATCAAGAATGTACGAACGAAGACACCGAAAGCAGAGCAGTAGTGACCGAGATCCACGGAGAAGAGTCCTATTTTTGTATTTTCATCTTTCTCGACAAACTACCGATGTTTTATAGATTGAAGATTGTGTAATTACGCTCTGATGCGTGCCTTGATTCACCCAGTGGTTGCTGAACCACGATTGGCTGTTATGGATTGTAGATTTAAGAAGTATTATATTATTCAGTTGCTTATGACTTGTTAGTATCTTCTCTATATCTGTGATTTATTTACATGGTGATGTCTGGCCAACATTGGCATGGTTTTGCTGGGTATCCGAGATCGAGAGATGAGGATGCCCAAGGATTTGAATAGAGCTTACCCTCGTCAATTCCTATGAATGCAGATATCCTCGATTCCAAGGGGCGGCGACATGGTTAGAACATTTGCCGCTTCGAGTATCGGGTCGGGGTAGATACACCAACCCGCGAAGAAGATAGCGATGGGCACCTCGAGAGGGTATTCAGAGGCACCATCACTCCGGCCATCAATAAGTCGAATAAACCGAATAGTAATAAGCCTTATAGGTAGTAATCCATCAAAAGTGGCGTGGGGAAACAAAGCCCTGGCTTCCAATACAAATACGCAAAGTACTAAGATAAATTAGAGTAGTTTAATCCTCAGCCAATAAAGAGTCAATTTGCTCAAAGCCTACGCCCCCATATATAATATTCAAAGTTACTAAACCCAAAAGAATCAACGCACTTTCCTGGATCAATATCCGTATTTAGGCCACTTTATTACTGACATGACACATCACGCACTGTGCACATAGCGTATATATTTTACAGCATCACGCCTTCGGGCCTATCATTGTCAACTATTGGGTGGAGGAAAATGAAGCGAAAAACCAAAATCAAGAATTAATAAAAAGTAAAGAAGAGGCTATTATGAGTTTTTGATATTTCCAGCCTATAAATGGCTCAAAATGATCCTCTACTATGGATTCATTATAGACTTTATAAGCTTGCCGAAAATCCCTTTTCACTTAATTTGGACTTCAAATGATCAAGTTATGGCTTTTAGAAAAAGGAAGAAGAGAAAAGTGCTCAAAATCTGACCAGTTGACACACTTTGTTGATTCAATATTCATCACATATGAAGTGTTCTCTATAGACATATCCATAATCTAGACTTCAAGATCTTTCCATAGAGCCCAAGATCACTCAATTTGGAGTCCAGATGAGTAAGAGACGACATCAAGAAGCAAAGGAGGAAAAACAGGGCATGCTATGAATAGTGCTTAAGCTGCAGCATGGATGTCGGGGCCCAACACGCAGATTTATTGGTTTTTTTTTTTCTCTCATTTTGAGCCCAAAATTGAGGAGGACCATGTAAGGAACATTATAGAGTATTAGAAACAAGTCATTTCAAAAACCAAATTTAGGGCAAGGTTTTTTTTTTTTTTGAAGCAAAGTATGTGCTTTCGATTGAAGAAGGAGAAGAAGGAAGAAGAGAAGGGCTTTCACTCAAATATGTTCATTCTCTTCCTCTCTCTATGTTTTGCTTTCCTTTTCTAAAGATGTTTTAGTTAGTTTTCTTAGGGCTTAGATGTAGCTAAGACTTGAATATATGGATTTTGCCTAATTTCTATTGATTGATGTATTATTTTCACATTTGTGTTGAGTATTTTATTAAGTCTTAGTGCTTGTGGGTATTTGGCCAAGATTTACATGATTTGAGATTGAGAAGTGATGATTAGGCTAGACCATGGATGAATTGTCATCTAATTATCATAAGATAGAGATATTGGTGAGATTAGGTGTGGTATTAGGTTTCTAAGGTTCAATGCATCCTTAGTTATGATGGTTTGAGGCAAAGATACAAAATGACCTTTTCTAAGGGTAGTGTGAGGATGCTCGAGAGAGATTCACATATACATTAGTGAAATTTCCATCTTCATATGAAAATAAACTTTGATAGATTAAGTTAGGAGGTTCATATATATGGTTGTTTTGGTGAAATCTATGTCCTAGGGCTTGTTT
The DNA here is from genome assembly GCA_016808115.1 of Tetrastigma voinierianum. NCBI lineage: Eukaryota > Viridiplantae > Streptophyta > Magnoliopsida > Vitales > Vitaceae > Tetrastigma > Tetrastigma voinierianum. The sequence continues at coordinate 188,985 of JAEQBH010004223.1, read as the reverse complement.
TAGTCTTTCTTGAGTCATTGTTGTTATGCCTTTGCATTCTAGTTAGTGTAATTTTAGTCTTTTACATATTTTCCATCATCCAAAGAGAGCCTAAGCTTAAGTAGAATCAGTAATTAATAGCCAATCATCGTGGGACGATACTTTTACTTTTAACTTTATTACTTGAGGCGACACGTGCACTTACGCACATAGGTGTATACATTTTTATATACAAGCATTCGCACCTATCATTTTGCATTAGAGTAAATCATACATAGAGCACTCTTCTTCAATTGAGGTAAACGTTATCCTACCTTTTCATTTTTATACTTAATGAAAGGGTAAGTCAAACCTTGGTTGGGGGAAGGCACTTTGAGAAAACAACTTTTTGACCAAAACGTTTTGAGTTAAAAATTTGCATTAGTCTTTAATTTTCTGCATGATTGTGTGTCACATGAGTTAGAAGGTGCAAAATATTGTTTTATTTAGTATTGACATTAGTCTTGATAATTGGTTAACCTTGTTAGGACTCCTTAGTGTTTATGAAATCTTGGATTTAGGGAAAATAATGTTGTGACACATCCTATGGAGGAGTAGATTTATTTATTGAGGGTGAAGGTAAATCCAAGGCACTAATTTAATGAGTTTTTATAGAGAAAAGCGCTTCAAACCAAAGGTATGATTTCTTTTTGGTGAGGATCTCCTGAATAGGTTGTTTTTATAAGCCTGTAAGGTTGACGCCCTAGAAAGAGTTGGGTGGACATATGTGTATTTCCTTTGGAGTCTCCATCTTCTTGACATAGGGACTTGATATGTAAGTAAATAAAGCACATCGGATTGTCTTGCATCCGGTGTAGTCAAACATATATCTCTTCTTGACTGATTAGAAGAGGAACTTAGGTTGGAGTAAGTCGACTAGCGGCCATACCATACTTGAGAGGGTAAGGAATTTTTACTATCTCTTTAGGACCACCTAGGCGGGGTTGAGAGGATTGATTGGCGTGAATTTCCCTCTTTGGATGACCGGGACTTTTTCTATATCTCTCTAAATTTCATGAGGTGTGTCTTGGTGAAACTCCTATCCCCAAGGTCTTTCTTTTATTGATAAAAACCAAAATTTCACAATCTCTTCTAAAAAATTAGATTTTAAATTAATTTCTATAATTTTTCTTTTACTTGAATGAAGCCCAAAAAGCCATTTTTTGGAAAGAATATCCTTCCTGTGGACGACCCTAAAAAATACCACTGGCGGCTGCGTGAAGATCGCTACCCCTGTTACGCTACAAGCGTTCATGTTATGAAAGAGTCCACAAGTGCAAAGTTAAGCAATGGTAATAAAGTGGACTCTATGAGCCTAAATATCGATCCCACTGTGGATGCACTCTTGGTTTAACCAACAAGCACCAACTACTCGGTTGCCTTGTTATTTAAGTCGAACTAAAACAGATATGATGAAAGAAAAACCAATAATTTTTGAATTAAGAATTGATTTTCTGGGAAAAAGCTAAAGCAAGGTCAAAACACACACAATCAAATTTGAAATGAGTCTAAGGTCGATTTGTCAATTCTAATGCCTTAAATGTCCATTTAAGCCATATCTATGAATCATAAGTGCATTTTCTTCAAAGATGCATAATTTGGGTTTAATCTTAGTTGTCACCCGTTGGTCCTAATTTTTCACCTTACCTTCCCTAATCACTCTCAGTTCATATAGGGTACTACAAGGCAATACAAGGAAAATTTCTCCCTCGATCTTTTATCGATCACCTCGTCCACATGATAAAAGTCCTAACCAAGAGGAGAACTAATCACCTCGATCCATATGATCTCTTCCAAATGTGATTTGAAGGTCAAACTAATCTATTTTAGTTTTCACCTCAATGGATTAGCTCTATGACATTCAAAACAATTCATCAAATTGATTTAGACAACAATAAAAACACAAGCACATGAAGATATGTAACTGAAAAATAACCATATAAAATGTGGAAACTAAGGCATTAGATCCCACACAATCTCCCCTAGAGGTAGATCTTAGCTATCCATAGCAATTACAACCCAAAACGAAAGAGTATTTAACATGTTCATGGTTCAAAGGAGAGAGAATAAGCAAATAAAGTCATAGTTGATAGGAAAATGCTTGAATTCTCCTCCAAAAGCTTAGATTTTGATCTTCAAGCTTGGTTCTCAGAGTTGTTTTGAGCCTTCTTCTCCTCTTCTAAAACCCCCAAAAGTTGTTATGCTCGTTTCTAGTGTTCTATTGACTTTTATATGACCTAATCTGGACTCCAAATGACCCAAAAAATGGGCAGGACAACAAACTAGCCCGACATGGGGTGCTTAGAGCCAATCCCACTGCCCCTCCATGCTTAGTGTGGTCCTCAACCCGCTCAGTGTGCTGCTGGTGCGTAGATTTCCTCTTGATTTGCACTCCAGACTTCAAAGGGTCATAACTTCTTCATCTAAGCTCCAAATTAAGTAATCTTAGGCTCTTTGGAAACCTTAAGAAGTGTAAAACCTATCCATACTAAGCTTGGATCCATTGGAAGTCATGATGTGGACTGAAATTTCACAAATGTTGAAGCATTCTGCATGTGATGTCTTGAAATATCATCCTTTTTGGCTTCCCGTGACCATATCTTGCTCGTCCGAACTCCAAATTGAGCATTCTTGGACTCTATACATAGCTAATGAAGTCTACTTTCCATCCATGCAAGACTTGAGTCAGACAAACACCCCCAACTTCCTCGAACTGGGCGGTGTTATTGCCAATTCGCCATTATAGGGCACCAAAAACCCCACCTATAAATGACACCTTCAAAATTCTTGCTTTGAATCCTGTTTGTCTTGAATATACTTACAAAAATTTAAACTAACTTTGTAAAAACTGTAATTTCCAATGACATGAATTCTCCCTTAAAGTATAACAACATATCATTAAGCTAACATATCCTAACAAGATAAATTCTTCAAAGCTAATAGTCTCAAAACATAACATTCTAGCAACATAAATTCTCCAAATGAAGTTTACAAACATTCAATCCCAAAACGACAAACTTTCTAACAAAACACTAATTCAAAAAGTTCTCAACTCTCATCCCTACCTACCCAAACTTCACTCATCGCCAATGTCTAAGGTACCTGAAAAGTATCAACAATATGATCGAGTTAAAGTCTAATAAAGAATTTTTAATACATGGATAAAATACTTTAAATTCTCAAAATCGAGATATAAACATTTTTCTTCATTTCCAAAATCCCATAAAATCTTTAATATAAGAAAATAAGAGATAAACAAATATATTTCAAACCAATGTTCATCATATTTTATTTTTCAAACAATTTATATCATAGTAAAATCCACTCACTTTGAAAACATATACTCATGATTCTCAAAAGTATTTGTTTCAAATAAAATGTCAACTATTCTAACTCCTTGACGAGGGTCATTTTGTCAACTACTATAACCCATTGACTGGGACCGTATTCGTCAAGTTTATACCCATTGACCCAATTCATATTTTTCAAGTTTTTACACATTGACTGGGCGCATAATTGTCAAGTTTATACCCATTGATTGGGGCCGTATTTGTCAAGTTTTTACCCATTGACAGGAGCCATATTTGTCAAGTTTATACCCATTGACATGGGCCGTATTTTTTAAGTTTATACTTATTAACAGGGGTCGTATAAACCAAAATTAGATATTTCTTCATGTTTCCAATTTCACAAAAATACAAAAGTATATCTCCATAACTTTCAATTTTTTGCCATAAACATTCTCAAATTCATTTTCCATATAAAACACATATTTGATCCATGCATATGATTTAAATAACTAGAAAATTCCAAAACTCATATTCACATATACTAGAAAAATATTTTGTTTTATAGGAAAACTGCATTAATCTTCCTTACTCGATATTCCAAGGTACTTGCAAAAACTAAGAAGTCTAAAGGAGTCAAGCAAATCATTCGAATATGAACACATCCTATTAGACAAAAAAATAATTTCCTCATAATTTTCTTTTAAAAGGAACTAAAATATTGAAATCTAAAATCTCAAAGGCTCTCAGTTTGAGAATTTTAAATAGTCAGGACCATTTTTTACAAAAGCCTCAACATCACCCATTTTCCAACTCTATCAATTCCTTAAAGCCCCAAAATTAGGGATTTTTCCATAAATCATGGTTTTTCGTTGAAATTCCCAAATCTTTTCTGAACAAGTGGTTCTTTGTAACTTGTGAGGAATCCTTTGGGGTTTCAAATCCAAAGTTTCTAGTCCATGAACTACCAAAATACATCAAATACCAATTCCCAAACAAATTTCTCAATATTATGTCTTTCCTACATTGCTAGGGTTTCATACTTAGCTGTTTAGGTAATCTTGTGTTTTCGCAGTTTCCAAGAGTGAGAATTGCCCAGTCATATTATCAAACATGAAGCCCTAATCAAGTTTCATGACTATATGCATTCTAATCATTTTTAAGGTTTCATATTTTCAAGTTTTAAAAAGCCCTAGGCTTGCAAATCTAACACATTTGAAAACTCTGCTCACTAAGAATTAAGAGGGAAAAGAATGTTTACTTTAGATCGATGTTTCGTTTGAAGCCACTTTGATAGCTCATCTCTCCCTTCCCGAGAGAAAATAATGAAGAAGGTTAGATGGTGTAGGAAACCCCCTTTAGCAAAACATCCCTATATATTAGGGCTGGGTTCTTCCAACTTTGAGAAATTGCAAAGCAACCCCTCTTATTTCCCCATTTTTTGTTTTGTTTTTTTTAAATTATGGGTATTACATCATCCCCTCCTTAAAAGAAGTTTAGTCCTCTAAAATTGACATACCTAGGTTATAAAACAAGTTCGAGCTCTTCTCCTTTAACTCACTTTCCAACTACCATGTTGCTTCTCATTTTTCATGTTTACTCTATTGAACTTTTACTAGTTTAACAATTGCTCTACGAAGGACCTTGTCCATAGTGTCGAAAATCCGAATAGGATATTCCTCATAAGCCAAATTCTCATCCAACTGAATTGGTTCAATCTCTACCATATGAGATGCATTATAAACTTATTTCCTTAGTGATGACACATGAAACACATTATGGATTTTTTCCAACTTTGGGGGTAATGCCACTCTATATGCTAAGGCACCAACCTTCTCAAGCACTTCGAATGGTCCTACATACATGGGACTAAGCTTTCCTTTCTCCCAAATCTCATTACATTTTTCATCAACGACACCTTTAGGAAGACATGATCACCCACTTGAAATTCCAATTCTCGCTCCCATCATCAACATAGCTTTTCTGTCGACTTTGTGATGTTTTCAACCTTTCCCGTATTAGCCTAATCTTTTTTGTAGTTACTTAAACCAAATCCAGACCCAAAAGTTTCCTCTCACCCATGTCATCCCAACAAATTGGAGAACAACATTTCCTGCCATAAAGTGCCTCATATGGTGTCATCCCAATACTTGTTTGAAAGTTATTATTATAAGCATATTCCACCAAGGGCATATGATCTCCCCAAATACCTCCAAAATTCAATACATATGCTTGCAACATATCCTCTAAAATCTTAATAACCCTTTATGATTAACCATCTGTTTGTGGGTGAAAATTAATACTAAAGTTTAGTTAGGTTCCAATAGCATTTTGTAGGATCCTCCAAAACTTGGAAGTAAAACGAGTGTCCTATCTCAACACGATACCGATACTCCATGTAGTTTAACAATCTTTAATACAAGGAGTACAATTTATCCAATGTAAAGGTAGTTCGATTGGTAAGAAGTGAGCTGGGTCTTTGTCAATTTATCAATAATCACCCACATTGCACTTCATTACTCTCCCAAGGATAGGTAACCCAAACCAAACCAGCTATAATGTTCTCCCACTTCCATTAATAAATAGAAAGGGGTTGTAGCTTTCCCCCAAGTTATTGATGCTTAGCTTTCACTTGTTGGAAAACTAAACATTGTGTTATAAACTCCGCGATATCACATTTTAGTCCATGCCACTCAACACATGTTTATATCTGCATATCTTCATTCCTGACATGTAAATCTAGAGTTATGAAAATATTTTAAGAGTTCTCTCCTCAACCCCTAACGTGAGGAATACACAACCTATTCTTAAACTTCAAAGTATCATCATCCACCAGTACAAAATCAGATTTGTCCCCCTTTCTCACCTGATCCATGATGGCTACTAACTTTGGATCATCCTTTTGTGAAGACTTAATCTTCCCAATTAGGCTTGGTTGCACATTGTTATCAATAAAACCTTATAAACTTGAAATCAAGCCTGCTGGGCCTTTAAATCAGAAAACATCTGAGCATGCTTTGATCTCAAAGTTGACACGAATCCATATGACTTTCTGCTCAAGGCATCAACAACTACATTTTCCTTATAGAAATGATATAAAATGCTGCAATCATAGTCTTTAAGGATTTCAATCCACCTTCTCTGTCTCATATTTAACTCATTTTGGGAGAATAAATATTTCAAACTTTTGTGGTCTGTATAAATCTCACTTGTCTCACCATACATGTAATGTCTCTAAATCTTAAGTGCAAAAACCACAGTTGCCAACTCTAAGTCATAAGTGGGGTAATTTTTCCCATATGGCTTCAATTCCCTGGTCACCACTTTCCTATGTTGCATGAGTACACAACCCAAACCTTGACATGATGCATCACTGTAAATAACAAATCCTCCTGAACGAGACCGAATGATCAATACTGGAATGGATATTAACTTCTTCTTCAGTTCCTCAAAACTACTCTGACACTCCTTGTTCCACACGAACTTGGTATTCTTTTAGGTGAGTCTAGTAAGTGGTAGGGAAATTTTGGAAAAGCCTTCAATGAAGCGTCTATAATATCCTACCATGCCCAAAAAGCTTCTAACCTCATACACTGTGGTAGGCCTCTTCCAACTCAACACTACTTCTACTTTGCTTGGGTCTATTGAAATTCCATCCATGGAAACTACATGACCCAGAAAGAAATTTGATCAAGCCAGAACTCGTACTTCTTAAGCTTAACAAAAAGTTGGTGCTTCTTTAGGGTTTGAAGAATAACACATAAGTGCTTCTCATGCTCTTCTTTATTCTTTGAATAAACTAGAATATCATCTATGAACACCACCACAAATTGATCCAGATAAGGTTTAATGACCCTATTCATTAAATCCATAAAAGCGACTTTGGCATTAGTCAAACCAAATGGCATCACTAAAAACTCATAATACAAATATCTAGTATGAAAAGCAGTCTTTAATATGTATTCACCCTTCACCTTAAGCTGATAATACCAAAATCTAAGATCTATCTTAGAGAAAACACTAGACCCTTGTAACTGATCAAATAGGTCATTAATCCTGGGCAATGAATATTTGTTCTTAACCATCACCTTATTCAACTCCCTGAAATCAATACATAATCTCAAAGTCCCATCCTTATTCTTAACAAAGAGCATCGGGGCTCCCCAAGGGGATACACTAGGTCTAATAAAACCTTTATCATTCATTTCTTGAAACCGTGCTTTTAGCTCCCTCGAAATGCAAAGGAGCATTTGGTGGTGTGCTTTCTTGAGATAGAGCTGTCCCTGCACTAACTCGATGGTGAATTCAACTTCCCTTTTTGGTGGTAGTTGTTGACTAACCAAATCATATATACACAAATTTAGGATACCATTACCACAGGACTATATGCTAATCCCCAGTAAAGGCACCAGAAACTTGTTTAGACCAAATAGAACTTATATGCTCATGATAAAAATGGATTTGTCAACGAATTTATCGCGATTTAGTTCGGGTCCAATACTACAAGTGCACAGTCATAAGTAATAAAAGTGGACCTATAAGTCCGATATCATCTCACAAAGATTGAAAAGAATTTACGCTCACTACACTCTGTAACTACCGGTTCCACACTATTTGAACTTCCATTTCATAATTTTAGCAACTCCACTAAGAATTCTACCATCTGAATTTCTACATCTATAATAAAGGAAAATTTTAGATTAATAAAGGAAAATTTTAGAATTCTAAAGATAAACTGGACCGAACCAGATTATTGCTGGAAATAGACACTAGGATTTCACTGCTGTGAAATATCAATTCCTGCATCATAATCTAATTCTATTCTATCATGAATTTGAATCGAAATTGTCAAAGAAGCAAGGTAGTATAGTTTGATTTCTCTTTAACCATATCGCTTCACCGATTAGGAGAATCATGTTCATTTATGATTCATGTGTCTAATCAATTACTTGTAATTAGAATTTCTTTATAAGATATGGGTATTTTTCTTTTCCATTACTTCATACCCATTTCTTATGACTGTAGATTTCTTACTTCCCAAGACAGGGTCATTGCTAGATTTCTACAAGATGAATAATGTCTCATCCTTGAGATCTTAAAGAGTTCTCCCTTTCCTTGATTAGATCTAAGCTAACACATTATCAAAATCATTCCTTCAAACTAAGGAGAGGTCTCTAATTAATTAAATTGATAGATCAGTAAACTAATTCTCAAACCATGAGTAAATTGAAGATTTATCTAAGTAATCTTTCAGAGCTCATTAGTTCATCAATATTAGTCTAGCATACCCCCAAGTAACTGATCCATGCTCTCAGGAATCTCAATCTATGTGTCACTTAGAGGGCCTCCTAGAAATCAGAGTCAGATAACGGTCTTTTTATGGGTATAAGTTTCTAATATTAGGAACAATTCACTACATGAACATCACCATTCAAATATTTTCAAGACTCTCAACCTAGGAAATTTCTTTCTAATTGTGCGTAAAAGACCAACTAACATCGATCTTTCCTATAGAAGGTATTTCAAAAATCGTATTACAAAGTGAACATCGAAATACTAATCATGAAAATTCCACTACAACTGCAATCAACTGAAATGAATTCCAGCTTTTTTCTAGATTTCATTAGATTCAGACAGTAATCGAAAATGAACTTCAACAATTTAACTCAACTTCTAAACTTCTGAACACCCACCCGTCAGTCCAAAGAAAACAAATGAAAATTCTATGCTAAGTCTAATCTACCAAGAAAAATAAAAAAAAATATAATACAAAAGAGTCCTCAACTCCCCAGATGCTCTAGTTTTTCTGCTGACTGACTGTCACTTTCCTCAAATTGTTTCTATTTATTGAGCCTCAGAAGTTTGGGCCTTAAATTCGAGGTTGCATTGTGGATCCCCAAAATTCTAGCCCATATTGCATTCTCTATCGCGACCTGAAAGTTTTGTTGTGACATAGTTTTTATTCTTCACTTGCAGTTCCCATATAGCACATGCGCCGATCAAGGCGACTGGTTCCCTCTATGGTCCTTCTTGGATTCCATCGCAACAGAGTTTCCTTGGTCGAGACAATAATCTTTTCTTCAGCATATTCATTCTATCATGACAATTTTATGTGTGGTTCCTTGAATAGTTATGTTGTGACATCGACGATTGTGTCGCGATATAGCGTTTCGTGCGCCTTCTTCAAATCAAGTGTCGCAACCCGCTTATGTCATGACAAAGATTTCGTTGGTTCTTGTTATTACACAGCTGTAGTTGTCAATATTTCACGCTTACTTTAACCTCGATTTCAAGTATGTACTTCATTTTGATATTATAACATGCTTCTTGCTTTTATGTTTGTCGCCACGAATCGCTTTTTATGTCGCGATGTGACTTTTTCGGTATTCAGCCTTATATTTGTGTCAAAGGGGCCTGTTTGTTATGTCACGACAAGACTTCTTCCTTTCAGGTTGAATCTTTTTCGCGGATCTGTTATCAATGTTCATCTTATCTCCGTGCTCGCGAACCTTAAGATCCCCTGTCATACAGAAACATCTCTTCACTAAGTATGGCAAAACATTGGATTCTTCTTTTATCGCACTCGTGCCGCCCACTAAGCAAGCATCACATGTCGCGACCTTGTTTATCTATCGCAACTAGTGTCTCTTCTTCCTTCGCCACGACATACATCACCTCGTGCATGCATACTTCTTTCTTCTCGATGGCTACATTACCTTGTCGCTTATTGCAGGTCTTTCTTTGAAGTTCTTCTTCTGTCTCAACAAGATTTTCCATGTTGCAATAATCAGTGTCGTGACAGAAGATCCTTTATCACGATTAAGTTCCCGCTTCGCCTATTTCATTTGTCACGATAGAGCTTGCTATGACATATTCTTCTTAGTGTTGACATCCTCGCTCGAAAAACCTTGCCTAACATAAACTTTCTTTGTCTCGCTTCTGAATTGTTAGATTCTTTCCCACTTTCTGCCGCCACACGTTGCTCCCCTTTGTCACAATGCAGCTCATCCGTCAATATTCACTTTCAGGTTACGACAGAGGAAATATTGTCATGACAAAGTTCCTTTGCTATTAGCACATTTGTCGTGACACACAAAACTCTATCGCGACATAGACGGCTGCAATTGCTCTTTTTCTCTTCCTTCTTTTTGGAATTTTCTCATTTTTGAATTAAAACCTGCAAAACACAAAGTTTGTGAATATTCCATAATTTGGCATTAAAACATATCTGAATATACTAAAAATAAGCTAGAAAAATCAATTAAAAATATGAGTTTAAGACTCATCAGTAGTCCAGGTAATTCCTTAGGAAATATATCGAGATAATCTCTTACTATAGAAATATAATCCAATTTCACATCCTTATCATTTCCCACAACATAAGTTAAATATCCTTGGTAACCTTCCTTGAGTAAGGATTGAGCCTTCACAACTGAAATCAATTGAACAGGAGTATCACTAGAGCTCCCTTCAAAGGTTACCCTCTTAGCAAAACAATCAACCAAGGCATGGTGAGTTGTTAGCTAATCCATTGCCAATATGATATTAAAATCATGTAATTGCAACAATATCAAGTCCACAAGAAGTTATCTACCCCCAAACACAATATTATCATTCTTAATAACTCTAGTAGCCAAAAAGGATTTCCCAATTGGCGTAGAGACAAGCATATCAAATTGTAGCAAACTAGTAGATAAGCCCAACAAATCAATAAGAGAAGCATAAATAAAAGAATGAGTAGCTCCTGGATCAATAAGCTCTAATTGGTTGGGAATGAAACTGAATACCTGTGACAACCTCTGGTGAGACTTAAGCATCTTTGTTTGTCATGGAAAACATTCTCCCTTAGGTACTTGGCCTAGGCTTTCCATCATCTGGTTTCTATGCTTGAAAATCCTTTATTCATGAGAAATCTCGAACAAAATGACCATGTTTACCACAATTAAAGCATGCACCAATATTTTTGTAGCACACCGTACCACCATGTTGCTTACCGCACTTACTACATGGAGTGACCTTGTCTTTCCCTACTTTGTGAGTTGGTCTGACAACCTTATCTCATGAAGTACTCCGCCTTTTCAATGTTAGAACACCTTGAGGATAATCATATCTACCTCTCTTGTGTTACTTCCTATACCGTTGGAGTTCTTTGGCACTTCTTTCAGCTATGAGGGCACTCTCTACCACTTTTGAATAGGTTTCCTACTTATGAAGGGAAAGCTTATCCTTCAAAAATGGACTAAAACCTTCTTGAAAACAAAAGGCTTTTGTTCCTCAATAGATATAAGGCTAGAGGAAAAATGGGACAACTGAGTGAACTTAGTCTCATACCACGCAACTGTCATATCAAGCCTCATTTTAACCGTATGAACTTGCATTCCTGGGCCGCGCACACTCCTCAAAGCATTTTTTGAAGAAGACTTCACAAATCCCATCCCATACTAATGGTTCCTCATTCCCCAAAAGCCTTTTCTCCATCCTCTACCAATGTTCCACCTCGCCAACAAGCATAAAAGTAGTTAACACAACTCTTTGCGTCTCAGAGTAATTCAAAACATCAAAGTACTTTTGCAGACCAAGGATTCAGCGATTCCACCGCTATCGATCGGGACTTCCCTTGTGCAGGAGGATTCAACTTCTTAAACTACTTGAAGGTACTCCCACTAGTCATAGATGACTGGCCTTGTGTTTAACTCTTAAAAACCTAAGCCTGTGCTTCAGTAGCTTGAACTTGAATTTTTGCAGTATGAGTTTGAATCTCAATCAGTCTCTCCCAATTAATTAGCATCTAAGTTATTTCTTCAACTGTTAGAGGAGGTCCCTCTACTTGTTCAGTAACCCTATGAGGGATATTTAGGGTTTCAATAGTTCTAGAAGGTGCATTATCCCTTGATGTTTCACTATCACGAGAAGAAATGGTGTGCCTTAGAGGCATAGCTACCTATCATCTCAAGACATATAAGAAAAAAACAATAGGAAGATACAGAAGTAGTTCTTCAATGAAACTAATTGCACATATATATAAATAATAATAATAGTAATAACAAAAAATTCTCGTCACTCAATCTAACCCAACCCATCTACTCTAACAGTCTACAAGATCATATCCTTGTGTTCTGATACCATTCTGTAACACCCCTGCTCTGAACTAAGGTGTTACTGCCAATTCACATATAGGGCAACTAAAACCACACTTGTAAATGACACCTTCAAAATTCCTGTTTTGAATCATGTTTGTCTTGAATATACTTACAAAAATTTAAACTAACTTTGTAAAAACAACAATTTTCAATGATATAAATTCTCCCTTAAAGTATAACAACATATCATTAAGCTAATATCTCCCTAACAAGAGCAAATTCCTTCTTCAAAGCCAAGTTTAGTCTCAAAACAACATTCTAGAAACATAAATTCTCCAAATTAAGTTTACAAACATTCAATCCCAAAACAACAAACCTTCTAACAAAACACTAATTCAAAAAGTTCTCAACTCTCATCCCTGTCTAACCCAGCATCACTCATCGCCAATGTCTAAGGTACCAGAGATCAATAATAAGGAGTGAGCTAAAAGCTCAATAAAGAATTTTAATACAATTTCATGTATCGAGAACTTTAAAATTTTCAGAATTGAAGATATAACATATTTTTCTTCATTTCCTCAAAACTCCCATAAAATCCTTGAATACAAGGAAAAATAAGAGATAAATATATTTCAAACCAATTTTCATCATATTTTCTATTTTTCAAACAATTCCATATAATAGTCAAATCCACTAGTTTTTAAAAAACATATACTCATGATTCTCATAAGTATTTGTTTCAAATAAAATGTCAACTTTTTTAACCCGTTGACGAGGGTCATTTTGTCAACTACTATAATCCATTGACTGAGACCATATTTGTCAAGTTTATACCCATTGACTGGGGCCATATTTGTCAAGTTTATACCCATTGACAAGAGTCATATTTTTCAAGTTTATAACCATTGACAAGGGCCGTATTTGTCAAGTCTATACCCATTGATCGGGGCCATATTTGTCAAGTTTATACCCATTAACAAAGGCCATATTGTCAAGTTTATACCCATTGACATGGGCCGTATTTTTTAAGTTTATACCCATTGACAAGGGTTGTATAAACCAAAATCAGATATTTCTTCATGTTTCCAATTTCACAAAATACAAAAGTTTATCTCCATAACTTTCAATTTTTACTGTAAACATTCTCAAATCCATTTCTCATATAAAACACCTATTTGATCCATGCATGTGATTTAAATAACTAGAAAACTCCAAAACTCATATTCACATATACTAGAAAAATATTTTGTTTTATAGGAAAAGCTGCATTAATCTTCCTTACCTGGTATTCCAAGGTACTAGCAAAAAACCAAGAAGCCTAAAGGAGTCACAAATCACCTGAATAATATGAATAACATTCTATTAGACAAAAAAAATACTTTCTTAATTTTCTTTTGTAGGAACCAAAATATTTAAATATAAAATCTCAAAGGTTCTTTAGCTTGAGAATTTCAAATAAATTAGGCAATTTTCTACAAAAACCTCAACATCACCCATTTTTCAACTCTATCAATTTCTTAAATCCCAAAATTAGGGATTTTGCCATAAAACATGGTTTATGGTTAAAATTCCCAAATCATTTATGAACATGTGGTTCTTTGTAACTTGTAGAGAATCCTCTAGGGCTTCAAATCCTAAGTTTGCTAGTCCAAGAACTACCAAAAATACATCAAATACCACCCCAAATAAATTTCTCATTACATGTTCGTCTCCTCACTCCTAGGTTTCATATCAGGCTGTTCAGTAATCTTAGGTTTTCAAATCAAAGTTTCCAAGATTGAGAATTTTCCCAAATACGTCAAACATCAAACCCTAATCAAGTTTTTTTAACTATATGCATTCTAATCCTTTCTAGGGTTTCATATTTTCAAGCTTTAAAAAGCCCTACGCTTGCAAATCTAAACATTTGAAAACCCTAACTACTAAGAATCAAGAAGGGAAATGAATACTTACTTGGAGTTGATGTTTCTTGAAGCTTGAAGCCACTCTCTTTGGAACCCTATCTCATCTCTTCTCTCCTTGAGGGAAAAAAAATGATGAAGAAGGTTAGGATTGATCAGAAAAACCCCATTTTAGCAAAACATCTATATATTAGTTAAGAGCTCGTTCCAACTTTGAGAAATTGCAAAACAACCCCTCTTATTTCCTTATTTTATGTTTTTTTTTTCTTTTTAAAAATTATGGGTATTACATAGGGGGTCATTCTATAGCCATAAAATTCGAGACTTACTACATGTCGGGTGCACCCCAATCACTTTTGGATGATGCTTGCTCATTTTTCTCTCAAGTGAAATTAGAACCAAAAGAGGGTAAAATTAAGCATTAGACTTATTAAAAACACCTTCAAAACATGCAAAATATAGGTGGGTAGAGATGCATAAATATGTATAAAAATACACCTATCACCTAGCTAGATTTCTTTAGGTTTATAAATTCTTGTGCATCTTGAGGACAACAAAGAAACCATCACAACTAGTCTCATGGACAATCAAATAGATGTGAAGCCAACTAGAGAATTGCAAACAAGGAGCGGTCCATCAACGATATGTGAAATAATTGTCATTAATGATGAGCATAAGCATTTTTATTTCTTTCTATTCTAAGTTATTGATAACATGTTGCAACTACCTCTATACTTTCGCTTTCAGGTTCAAACCTATCTCATTGATGATGTGGGATTAATTCGTACAAAAAGAATGGGCTATGACTTCAAATATCATTTCAACGAAGCTTATTATCATCGGAACACACCTAAAAGTGGTCTCATTTAATGGTATTGACAATACTACTACAACATTATTAGTTTAGTAAAAGTATTATCATTAAATATCAAATATTTCCTTTGTCTTAGGCTTATCATTGTCAAAAAAATTATTTGGCTCCTTTGTCATCAACCCAAACAACTTAGAAGGCAACTCTACGAGCATGGTAAATCATATATTTATTTTTTTCTTGCTTATTTTCATTACTGTACGATAACTATAGTTCCTTAAAACATCAATTAACAAAAAAAAATTCCTTATCATCTACCATAAGTGCAATCAAAATGAAAATACCCTAGAGAAAATAATTGTTGACAAATCACATGTTGCTTCTTCATCAAATGCAACATCACCATTTGATGCAGACATCGCAAAAATTAGGGAAATACCAAATTTGATCATAACAATAAGACTTTGAAATTATTAGCATGATATAGTAAAATAACTTCTTGTGGTATGATACAAAAATATTTCATTCTTTAATTACTATATAATGCCTTTATATATAGAAATTGGATCAAAACATCGATCTCAATTCAATCAAGATCGTGTTCTAGTATATATTTCAGAAGAATGTAATAAGGGCACAATAACTAAATTTGAACAAATTTTTACTTGCATTTACTATAGATATCACAAAGTCATTGCAACCCCAAGGTTATAAATTTCATACACCAAAAGTAACTAAAAACTCGAATATCTTTTATGATTACTAATTATACACTATTGATGCGAGTGTTATGTAGAAGTTAATATTTCTGATCAGTCTAAATCATTAATCGCAACTTTATTTGTAAAGAACACGGAGAAATTTTAACACACTCTGCACAATCTATAGACCATACTTTGGTAAATAAGATTTTTCTATAAAATTTTCTATCTTATTACTTCATGTCACACTGATGAGTCTTAAACTCATATATTTTTAATCCATTTTTCTGGCTTATTTTTAGTATATTTAGAACTATTTTAATGCCAAATTATGGATTATTCACCAACTTTGTGTTTGGTGTGTTTTTAATCCAAAAGAGAAAAAATTTCAACCATAAAGAAGAGAAAAAGAGCAATTGCAAAAGATTATATGTCGCTGGCTGTGGTTCTCGTTAAAATGTCCAAGCAAATGGCTAAGGAAATCAAGCCATTTACAATATTTCCTATGTCGCGAACACAAAGGACTTAATATAAGGATAGTTATGTCGCGACAAAAGATAGTGTCGTGAAAACATGGAAGAATGTAACAAGTTAATCGAGATGAAAATTAATGTTGCGACAAGACTTGTCAACTGGATGTCAATAATAGAAGAACTTATCCTAAATATAAAAAGCTCCTTTCGCTGGCGAATCGAAACAAAAGAAAGCGTAAATTCGTCAGAATAAGGTATCTCAGGTCGCGACAAGATATTAAAAAGCCAATACAGAGGTGAATATCAAACAGACGCTTTATGTTGCTTACATATTGGAAAAATATAAGGCAAAATCTATGTCACGACAGAATCTTTTCCTATCGCGACACTGATTATTGCAACTTGGAAAAGCCTGTTGAGACACAAAGAATGCATAGAAGAAAGACTTATGTCGCAACAAGACAATCTATGTTGCGACACTAAAAGACAAGGTTTCTAGTCCTGACAGAGAAACAAAGTTGCGACAAGTGATGCTAGCTTGGTGAACTAACCTAGTTGCAACAATAGAGTTCAATTTTGCGACATACTTCAAGTTGAAGAGAGGTTTCGATGTCGTGATTGTGTGATCCGGGTCGATAAATGCTTCCGACACGATAAACAAGGCTCTGATGAAAATGATGAATACAAAAGTCTTGTAGCAATATAACAGATCAGAAGGATAGAAAACATCTACAACACAAAGAGACTACGTCGCAACATCGAAATGAAGCTACAACAAGAAACGGTTGCTGGCGATTAAGACTCGGCCGCGACACTTTCCTACGATAGAAATGCCGGAGCAATACAATAAACAATGTTGCAACAAGAACCAACATAAATGTTGTCACGACATAAAAACTGGGTCACACCACAAATTTGAAGAAGTTGCACATAAACAATATTGCAACACAATATTCAATGTCGCAACATAATCGCCCAAAGAAACACATAACATTGTCATGCACATATAAACGGATGGGATGGCAACTGCAGGTGACAAAGTGCTAAAGAGCCAAGGGAAAGATTTGTCGCGACGTAGGAAACTTTTGTCGCATAATAAATATGCTAAAGAAACAAATAACATCAAGCCGCGATAGAGATCATCGTGATGTTGTATCGTAGACCTGCAACAAAGAATTATAATCACCAACAACACTTTTAAAGTCGCGATCGAGAATGCAATCCGGCGACTTTGGGATTTACAATGTAACCTTGAATTTAGGGCCCAAACTTCTAGGGCTCTATAAATAGAAAAATTTTAAGGAAAGTTTAGGTGCATAATCGAAGGAAAAACTAGAGCATCTGGGGAGTTGAGGACTCTTTTTGTATTATATTTTTCTTTTCTTTTCTTTTATTTTCTTTTCTTCATAGATTAGATTAGATTTAGCGTAGGATTTCAATTTGTTTACTAGACTTGAAACAAAGAATTGTTCAGAAGTTTCGGAGTTCAGCAGAATTGTTGAAGATCAATTTTGATTACTATTTGAATCTAGTGAAGTCTAGATAAAAGCTGGATTCATTTCTTTCTACCAATTTTGGGCCAGATTGAAATTTCCTGACGTAAGATTTCAAAGAAACCATCATGATTCGGGCCGAGAAATACAACTTCCGCTGGGAAAGATCTGATGTTAGTTATGGTCTTTCCTACAATATTAGAAAGAGATCTCTTGAATTGAGAATTTTGAGTTTATTTGAATGGTGTCGTTCATGAAGTGAATTGTTCCCAACATTAGTAACTTATACCCAATTAAGGACTATTGTCTGGCTTTGATTTCCAGGAGGCCCTGAAGATGCGTGAGTCGGATTCCCGAGAGCATGGATGCATTACTTAGGTATGCTAGACTAATATTAATGAATTAATGAGCTTTTGAAAGATTACTTAGATAAATCATCAATTTACTAATGGCTTGAGAATTAGTCGAGGGATCTATCAATTTAATCAATTAGAGATTTCTCCTTGGTCTTGAGGAATGATCTTGATCCCGTGTTAGCTTAGATCTAATCAAGGAAAGAGATAACTCTTTAAGATCTCAAGGATGTGACATCATTCGTCTTGTAGAATTCTAGCAATGGCCCTGTCTAAGGAAGCAAGAAATATGCAATCATAAGAAATAGGTATGAAGTATTGGAAAAGAAAAATACCTAGATCTTATAAAGAAAAACTGACATAAGTAATCGTTAGACACATGTTTTTAAATGAATATGATTCTCTAATTAGTGAAATGTATGGTTGAGAGAGAAATATAAACTATACTACCTTGCCTCTTTGACAAATTCAAATTCCAAACATGATAAACACTAGATTATGTCAAACAATTGATTATTTCACACAAAGAAATCCCGTTGTCTACTTCCAACATTAACTGTTCACCCACTTTAGATCTAGGACTTTATTTTTATTTCTTTATTTATAGATGTAGAAATTTAGATAGTGAAATTCTTAGTTAGGTTCTAAAAATCTTATGAAATGGAAGTTCAAATAGTGTGAACTTTATAGTCAAGTAGCTTAAACTTTTGATTTCTCTTTTAATCTCCTTGGGAAATCCATATTCGACTTATAGGTTTACTTTTATTACTTAAAATGATTCAAATAATTTGTAGTATTATGACCAAACTAAATTTTTAATAAAATCATTGACAAAACCATTTTAATTATGAGCATGCAAGTTCTATTTTGGTCAACAAGTTTTTGGTGTCCTTACTGGGGGTTAGGTAATAGTCCTTTAGTAACAATAGCAGAAATTTGATCTATATACAAAAATTCATTGGTCAATGTTTTTACGCCACGCCGGATTAAAGGGAATTTAAAAATCAACAATATCTATTAAAAGAGAGAAATATGTTAATTTGACATTTTTTCTCATTTATAAAAAATTTCTAGAAAACAATAAAAATAGCTTTTAACAGATGTGGTCAATAAGCCACCGATATTTTTGAAGCCTAAACGATATATAATTTTAGATATCACCGACTCCATTTGATCTCGCGGTGTTTCTACTTTCAAGAAGGCCCACTATGAAGATCGCAGATGTGACCGCTGCCTCTAGATACTTAAATCAGAGAGAACTCCCGCATAATCCCAGAAGAATCACTAGTGCGTAATCCATAAATATGAAAATCGGGAGAAAGATTGGCAGCTACCCAGAAGAAGAAGAAGTGAGAGACCCCTCGCTCTACCACTATGGAGGAATTTTGGAGGCCTATTATCCAAGAGGAGGACTCATTTGTGAGACAACCTCGCATTAAAGGCAAACAATTTTGAGATGAAGCTAACTTTGACATTATAGCGCAACAAAGATAGTTCACAGCCAATTTTTTCAAGATCCAAATGAGCACCTGGGGAGATTCATGAGGATGGAAAACACAATCAAGCTGAATGGGTCGAGACTGCATGTAATCGCTTCAACTCTTCCCATTTTCATCGAGACGGGGCAAGAACATGGCTCGACTCACTCCGCCAGCTGACTGAACCCTTAGGAAGAACTGGTGGAGGCATTCATGAGTAGATTTTCCCTCCAGCTCTCACTGTTGAGAGAAGAGGAGAAATAATTGTCTTCAAGTAGGGGGAAGATGAGAGTCTCTATGTTGCATGGGAGAGATTCAAAAGATTACTGAAAAGATGTCCTATGCATGGAATAGATCTGACCACTCATATGGATATTTTCTATCATGCTATGAATTATGCCTCTAAGGGTATAATTGATGCATCCTGCTATGGAGCTTTTTAAAAGAAGAAGTGCAAAGGAGGCAAGGGAACTGATTGAAGACCTTGCCAAATGCAACTATAAGGCTCCATCTAAAGCTGTATGCAAAGAGGTCGAAAGG
Source organism: Tetrastigma voinierianum (assembly GCA_016808115.1). Taxonomy (NCBI): domain Eukaryota; kingdom Viridiplantae; phylum Streptophyta; class Magnoliopsida; order Vitales; family Vitaceae; genus Tetrastigma; species Tetrastigma voinierianum. The sequence continues at coordinate 168,850 of JAEQBH010004223.1, read as the reverse complement.
AAATGGTCTTATTTGGCTTGACACGACGTACCTATAAAAGCAAAGCCGGGAAGCGTATTGAACAAACTGGAAGCAATGAAAGAAGAATGCACATTGTACGCTGAAGTGTGAGCAGAGAAGAAAGAATCAAGAAGTGTCATGGGCTAGTTGATGAAGAGCCCTACCAAGTTGGAGTGAGACTAAGGTATATGAACGAAAGCAAAGAAGTTAATGTCACTTCCGCCTCAACCCCAACTTGCCACCACATTATATACCAAAGATCGAGAAACTATGAAAAACTTTTCATATCGTGGAAGAGCACAGCAAGGCCCTAGGCTTGGACAAAATTACCAGCAAGCTTATGCTCAGCCCAAGTTCTAGAACAACAACAACAAAGGGACAATAGAGGAGAGTATCAGGGTCAAAAAAGGAATCAATCCTTTAAAGATCATATGCTTCATTTCATGTCAAAAAACAAAAGGATTTTGAATCTGCATGAAAATAAATTTTTTCGAATTTTGTTCTGGGCAAACACACAACTGTGTGTTTCGCACAAACATTAATGCCTCTTTGAAGAATCCGAGATACATAAGTAGGTGACCGCCCAAGTCGTGCGTAAAGAGACTAAGGATTGTATGACATTAATTTTGGGTAGAAACTGTAGAGCTGTATGAAAGGAGAGGTGAAAGAGAGACATCGAGGAAAAGAAACAAGATATCAGAGGAACTTGAGCAGCAATGGTCAGTGAACCATCGAAAAAGAAATATACAGAACAGCAGCCCAATCACAGGAAAGAAGGAAGAAGTTAAAGCCATAATCCCCAGCCCATTCCCTCAAAGATTGCAAAAAGAAAAGCTAGAGGAGCAATCAGTTCTCTAGATTCTTAAACATGTTTAAGAAGATAGAGATCAACATTCTTTCTCTCCAGGCATTAAACTCGGGATGCCTCAAGATGCAAAAATTCATGAAAGATATATTATGCAAAAGAGTAAGATTACTAAGGAAAGGATAGTGAGCTCAATAGCAACCGCAAAGGCGCGATTCAAGACTTACTAGAGAAAAGGCAGATCCGTGCAGCTCTTCACTATACTCTTGCAAAATCGGGATGCTGATATGGGAAAAGCATTGTGTGATTCTGGAGCTAACATCATCTTGATGCCTCTGTCTGTTGCTCAAAGATTAAGTTTGGGGGAGCTAACTCCCACAACCATGACCTTATAGATTGCTAGGACATTGGCTCATCCTGAGGGCATCCTTGAAGATGTGCTAATCAAAGTGGGGAAATTTGTCTTTCCAGTGGACTTTGTGGTCATTAATATAGAGGAAGACAAACAAGTCCCATTACTGTTAGGAAGACCATTCTGGGGCAACAAGGCAACACCGGTTGATGTGAGAAAGTGGGAACTAACCCTCGTGGTTAGAGATGAAGCAAATGCACTTCAATCTCAATCACAGTTTGAAACAACCAGAACTCAGTAGTGCTGACTGTGAAATTGTAGAAACAAAAATTCCTATCGCTCGAATCGGCTACCGCTTGTACTTTAATTCAATGAATGAGAATGAGAGATGAATTTCCAAAGATCTTGAGCCTTCTTAAAGTTTCAAATTTTGAACTCTAAATTTAAATTAAAAGATTCAGTATTCAATATTAGAGAAATTGGTGCAGAAAGGTCCAACAGTTATGAAGAAAAAGTTGCAGAAGAAAACAAAAGCTCAGAGGGTTTAATACTCAAGGAATTTCCTAAACATTTGAAGTATGCCTTTTTGCAACTAGAAAAAGGAAAGCCATTTATCATTTCAGCTGGATTAACTAGGCTGGAGGAGCAAAAACTACTAGAAATTCTCATAAAATACAAAGAGACAATAGCTTGGTCTATAGAAGATTTGAAAGGAATCAGTCCCTCAATCTGTATGCACAAGATCCTGTTGGAGGAAAATGCTAGAACTTCTGTAGAACATCAAAGGAGGCTGAATCCAGTAATGAAAGAAGTAGTTAAAAAGAAGTGTCAGTACTGCCAAATGCGTGCTTTATATATGCATCTCCGACGCTCTTGGGTGAGCCCAGTCCATGTGGTTCCAAAGAAGGGAGAATTCACTGTGATCATAAATGAAAAGAATGAATTGATTCCAACAAGAACCGTGACAGGATGGAGAGTATGTATAGACTACAAGAAACTTAACACTACTACCGTAAAGGACCATTATCTTCACCTTCATCGACCGATGTCGGGATGTGCTAGCAAGACACTCCCATTAACAGCAGCTTGATGGATATTCTGTGCCATAAATCCGCATTCGTACAGCCCTAGAGGATCAGGAGAAATCAACATTTAAATGTCCTCTTAAGATCTTTCTGTATGATGCCATTCGTAGTTGGTGTAATGCTCCTACCACCTTTCAAAGATGCATGATATATATTTTCTTAACTCGTGTGGAAGAGGTTATGGAAATATCTATGGATGACTTCTTTAGCTTATGGATCCGCTTAGCAGATTGTTTGAAAACTTAGCAATGTAGCATTTCCGTAGGTGCCAAGAAAAATCTAGCTTTAAATTAAAAACGTCATTTCACATGGTAACATAAGGTGACGTTTTCGGGGCACAAGATTTCGCCGATGGATTGGTGCCAGACCACAATATTGTTGTTATAAAAACTCTCATGTCACCTACAACAGTGAAGGAATAAGAAGCCCGGGACATGCCGACGGCAGAAGGTTCATAAAAGATTTTTTCAAAATCTCCGCACTATCGTAAACTATTGGAAAAAGATGCAAATTTTGATTTTGATGAATCATGCAGATCTGCATTTAAGGAAATCAAATCCAAATTAGTATCAGCTCCCATTATGTTGACACCAGACTGGAACAAGGAGTTTGAAATTATGTGTGATGTCAATGATTATGCAAAGGGAGTTGTATTGGGACAGAGAACTGAAAAGATATTCAAGGCCATATACTATGCCAGCAAAACATTCAATGAGGCACAAGAGAACTATTCCACCACAGAGAAGGAGATGTTGGCAATGGTATTTGCTTGTGAAAAATTTAGGCCTTATATATTGGGGTCCCATGTTGTAATACACACTGATCATGCTGCAATTAAATATCTAATGGCAAAGAAAGATGTCAAGCCAAGATTTATCATATGGGTGCTACTGCTGCAAGAGTTTGATCTTGAGGTTAAGGATAAAAAGGGTAGTGACAATGTGATAGCAAATCACTTGTCTAGATTGGAGAGAATTACTGGAATAGAAAAGGGAACATAGATAGCATAAATTTTTCCTGATGAGAAGCTATTTATGATATCGCATAAAACACCCCGTATGCAAAATACGTGAATTACTTAGCCAGGAGTCATGCCATTTGAATTCAGCTACCAGCAGAGGAGGAAATTAAGAACTGATTGCAGATTGTATATATGGGATGACCCACTACTCAGATAGAAAAAGAGCGTATATGATCATAAGGGAGATATGGCCTGTAAATAGAAATCAAGTGGTACATGGAGAAATGTCATGCATCACCATATGGAGGACACTTTGCAGGAGACAAGACAACCTAGAATATTCTCCAATCAGGATTTTATTGGCCTACTCTATTCAAAGACTATTTTGAATGGGTAAAACATTGTGATGCTTGTTAGAGAATGCCAACATAACTAGAAGAAATGAAATGCCCCTGCAAGGAATTCTTATGGTGCAGATATTTGATGTATGAGGAATAGATTTTATGGGACCTTTTCCATCATCATTTGGCAATATGTACATTCTCCTAGTTATGGATTATGTATCCAAAAGGGTGGAAGCAGCAGCTTGTCCCATAAATGATGCCATCATAGTGGTTAGGTTCAAACAAAGAAACATTTTAAGTAGCTTTGGAGCACCCAAAACAATCATCAGTAATGAGGGAAGCCATTTTGCAAATAAAGTTTTCGCAAAACTCATGAGCAGATATGGAATCAAGCATTAATGGATCATGACAATTCCTCAATCAAATGGACAAGTTGAAATTTCCAATAAGGAGATCAAGAAAATTTTGGAGAAAACAGTTAATGCAAGCAGGAATGACTCGTCTATAAAGTAAATGATGCACTGTGGGCCTATAGAACTACTTACAAGACTCCCATTGGAATGTCCCCATACATAATTGTATATGGAAAACCTTATCATCTCCCCTTAGAACTGGAATACAAAGCTACGTGGGCCATCAATAAACTGAATTGTGACTTTCAAGCTGCAAAGGAAAAGAGACTACTCCAAATGAATGAACTGGAAGAGTTGAGAAATGAAGCTTATGACAATGCCAGAATCTACAAAGAAAAGACCAAGAAATGGCATGATCAAAAGATCTTAAGGAGAGAATTCAAGGCAGAGAACAAGCTCCTCTTATACAACCCAGTTAAAGCTATTTCCTGGTGGAAATCAAGTTTACATGAGTTGGTCCATACACAGTTGTAGCAAGTACACCCTTTAGAGTGGTAACATTGAAGACTAGATCTGGAGGTGAATTTAAAGTAAACGGTATGAGATTAAAGCATTATCTTGGAGGAAGCATGAAGGAGGCAGATCCATAATTGAAAAAATGAGAAAGAAATTATCGAAATCGAAGACACTCGCGTTCTGCGTCTAGCTAAGGACATTAAACTCGAGCAAACCGGGAGGCAACCCAACTAAAGTCTTTATTTTTGTTAACTTTGAGTAATATTGATTACTTTTATGATTTCAAGTTTTACTTTGATCGAATAAATTTTGCTAGGAAATTTTATCATTCGCTTAAATAAGCTGAAGTGTCGACAGAAAGATGAACTGTATTACAACAAGTTATCAGAAGCACGCTTGCCTCAAACTTAATTGTGCAGAAATTAGCTACAAGGGGGAGTAATTCTATTTCCCTAATCTGTTTTAGATAATAATGCATAGTTGAGGTTTTCAAGTACTAAGTGCTTAAATGCTTTAATTGAGTATTTTGATGTCAATGATTGTTGTTCATAATTGAATTGAGAAATTATGTTGCTATATATGTTTTCACAAGTTGAATTGCATAATTGGACTGAATTATGGGTGAGTAACTGAATTGGAAGGTAATATAAACATGTAGACATTTGAGTAATCAAATCTTTGTCGAGACACTTGAAAATTGGGTCGCGACATCACTTACTGCAACAAGATGAAAGCTCGCCGATCCCGATTCACAGCATGTTGCAGCAAACAAACTTTTGTGCACAATTTTGAAAAAGAATGTCGCAAATATGCAGTTACTTGACCAAACGGCAAGCAGTACCTTATGTCGCGACACAAAGTTAGAATGTTGCATAATACCTCAAATTGATCGATTGGAAAAGAATCGTCACAACATTCGTTTCCAATGTCGCAACATACCTTTCTGTCTATAGAGCAAATTTCTGTCGCGACAATATTTTTCTTGTCGCGATAGGATTGTAACCTGTAGATAACCCTAAAGTTTGTCGCGACATGAATATTTTGATAATAAAGGCTGGGTGCAAATTTTAATTTGAAGAGTCACAAGATAAATTCCAATGTTAAGTCTAAAGGTTATCATTGGTGGACTTTAACCATTCATTGTCACTTGATTAAATGAAGAGAAACATTCATTTATCAGCCATTAACTCAAGAGTGTTTCAAAACTAAAGGCCACCTCCTTCCACCGCTACATAAATCACACTACTGTACTTCTGTCACCCTCCATCTCTTCAACATCTCAAAACCCTAGAATTCAAAGACCCTAAACGCCAACCTCAGATCTCATCCATGGCAAAACCCCAAAACCTAGTCCTGTAAATCTAAGGTAAGAGATGATGGCGTAATACGCAGCTAGGTGAAGTGGAGTTCATCCGAACCTCAACAGGAAACAACCCTAGTAGCAGTAACTGTGAAGGCAAGAGTGAAAAACCCCAAGCCATAAGGGAAGAAAGCAAAAAAGAGCTAAACAAAGTAGAGTTGAGCAAGATAAAGAATCTGAAGACGATAAAGTGTTCATTTCAAACAAAGCCTACTCCTTCTGGGAGAAGAATCTGAGCGACAAAGGGTTTATAGGAGAAAGGGGGTTTGGTAAATTCATCTCACCCTTTGCAGAGATAATAAAAAAGGCTGGAGTTGCTCGCACGCCACGTTCATCCGGTTTACCGCAAAGAGTCGTGAGTTCTATGCCGCTATGGGCGTAGGACAGAAAGAAGATTCAATGCGTCGTAGGTATATGGGTTCTATGTAAGTATGAAAAACAATGAATTTTTCCAAATCAAAGATCCTAAGAATGCATCTAAGTACAAAATCAAGCCAAGGAACCTTAACTATTAGAAGATCGTGGATTTGACAGCTTGAAAGCGGGAAGCAGAGTCGTACAGCGAAAAAATTCCATGAATCAATCAACAGAGGCTCGCTAACAGAAGAAGGTGTCGTTTTATTTCATAGCCTTTGTTATAATTCCAACAAAGCATCTGAGATTAATAAAGGAGCAAGAAGCCATCATCTTGTATGTGTTACTGAAGGGATACAAGTTTGATGTGGGGAAAATAATTGAAACATCTATCAGGAGCTTCCATAAGAATGTAAAAGGGGATCAACCCCTCATCCAAAGAATAATCACAAGGCTCGTGATCTCGCCTGGAGTTAAAGTGGATACAGTAGAGAAGAAACCCGTCTCTGCTTTCCCTCGTATTATTTGATGTAAGGGTGATAAAGGCCCAAAAAGCAGAAGAGGAAAGAAAATGGAAATTGTGGAAGTGGCGAGAGCATGAAGAAGAAGAAGGAGAAACGTAATATGATGGAACAAATCCCAAAGGAAAGCCAACCGCTACCTGAGGATGAAATGCATAAATGTATTGTGCCCATTGTGGATTCCTTCTCCTCCAATGTAAGGGAAACTTTTTCGAATCCAAAGAGAAAGTCTGTGAGCAATCAAGGAAATGCAAAGATTATGGAAATGCTGGTGTCAATGAAGAAAGAAATGGAGGAGAGAGAGAAAAGGTGGGAGCAACAACAGAAGATCATAGAGGAATTTCTGGAGGCTAATTTCAAAAGAAGAGAACAACAATGGGAATAAATGATCAAACAAAGAGATGAGGAATGGAAAGAAGAAATAGAAAGGAGAGAAAGAGCATAAATGCAAAGGCTAGACTCAAAGATAAATACATTCTACAATGAACAGCTAAAAAGGGATGAAGATGTGCTAACCTTTTTAGAAAAGAGAGAGGAAAATAATGAAGCCAGCATGCTGCAGAAGGCAAAGGGTTCAAATATCTTTACAAGAACAATTCAAGGAATTTGGAAAGATCATGGAGAAGAGAGACAAGGAGCTAGAGATGGATAACAACTACAGACATAAATTGTGGAATGATAGTCTGGACCAAGTGAATTCAAATTTAGTGAAAATACAGCCAGCAGATCACCTAACTCAAGGATCCGTGGAATAATAATCAAATTACGACAAGATCACTGCCACCCCAGGAGTATACAAATGAGATCGCCTTTCATAGAGAAGAACCACCAGCAAAAGAAAATCCAGACATCTCCATTCCCAAGTTCCCTCCATCTTTAGCTACCTTTAACCTTGAACCTCCAAACCTGAAAACTTTCAAATCCTACAAAATAAGAAGATAAATCTTTGTATTCTGTTTTCTCTCCAAACAAATCTGTAATCCTTCCTCATCCTCTTTGTATTCAAATGTCCAATCATTCCTCTGAATAAAAAAAACATTTGTGCAAAAATTTTGTGTTCATTTTTTTTTATTGGTGTGTTTTGATTAATTGTCTTTGCTTCAAATTTCCATTTACTTAGTTGAATAAAGAACAAACTAACTACCTAGAACAAAATTGTCTAATTGCTGCAGCATATTTGGTTGAATTGAATTGATGAAATTGTGGTTGTGTTGGATTGTTGTGAGTTGAATGCATGAAGAATGAACCTCTTAAATTGATGAAAACAACACGACAACAAATCTCAAAACCAAACAAAACATTGATAGATGCATTTGGGGTAGGATGAAATGAACCTCTTAAATTGATGAAAACAACACAATTGATGAAAACAAACTGAAAACAACACAATTTAAGAATGAACCTCTTAAATTGAGCTGAATGCATGAAGAATGAACCTCTTAAATTGATGAAAACAACACAACAACAAATCTCAAAACCAAACAAAACATTGATAGATGCATTTGGGGTAGGATGAAATCAAGGGAAATAGAAAGTTGTAAGATTATGAATAAATATGTGGAACTTCAAGAATAGGGAAGGTTTACTAAATTGATGGAACATATAAAACTCATAATTCTGTTTGATGTAAATAGTTTGTTCATAAAATCCTGATAACTTTGCACTGGGTCAACAGTAACTCTGGAAAGAATTGTGCCAAGATTAGGAACATCTTCTAGGATACATCACAGTAGAATCTCCAATGTCCTAGAACTTGTTAGACTATTAGTCAAGGCGAAATCCTAGGCAATACCATTAACAGGAAATGATTTAGGTCATCCTTGGAAGTTTGAGCATTTCAAAGCCTACCCCTATGATATGCATAAGCATATACCCTAGTTCCTTATTTGAGCCTAAAGCCAAATTTCATTATCAACCAGCAATATAAAAACCCAATCCCTTCCTTACATCTGATCCTACAGTAAAAAAACCCTTATTTGGCCAAATTGCAAGACAAAAGACATCAAAGACAACAAGGGACAAGTTTGGGGGAATATCGTTTTGAGATATAGAAAAAGAAGAGAGTGGTTATGAGAGAAAGTGTATAGAGATAATAAGAGATAAAAAGAAAAGATGAGAGAAGCTGTCAAAAACATCAAGATGAATGAGTTGGTCTTTTAGCCTCTTCCTCCCCGGGAACACTAAGTCCTTAGTGTTCAACCCATACCCAATGCCAACTAGTATAGGAGCATGGACCTAAAGTTTGTTAAGGGTGGTAGCTTAAAAGACCAACATCGCACCATTCCCAAAGAATGAGATGAGAAATTGAAGGTGACAAAGTTTCCGAATATGAGAAAGTGTACTTTGGTGTGAACAATGAAAAGAGAAGAAGATACCAGAATGAAGAATATGCAAGAGATGCAATAAACCTATTGGGAAGGTTAGAAAATCACAATCAAGAGAAATTAAGGATGTATCAAAAGGCAAAAGTGTAAGTTGTCTTGAATCTGGGTTAAATTGAGCCTAAAATGTCTAATTATCTACCTAATTACCCTAGCCACACATTACAAGCCTAAAAGACCTATTTGATTATCGAAGGTGGTATTATGCCTACATTAGTGGAGATTAATATGATAAACAAGCATATGAGACTGTAAAAATGAAAGAGAAAATGTCAACTGAGTAGTATCCCAGAAGCTATAATTGATCTACCAAAGAAAAAGAGTAAAGACCAGCACACACACAAATCAAGATTGAATGACTGAATTGTTACACACTATGAATTATTGGTTGGTTCAGTGAATTTTATTGAAAATCTTCCTGAATCTAGATTGGAAACATGTTTAGAATTAATCCTACAACTAACTTATGTTTCCTGCCCAATTGAGCTATGAATAGAAAAATGTCTGTAAAAATAAATGTTAAATTGTTTGAGGACAAACAAAATTTTATTTTCTTTGCTTGGGGATAAGCAAAACTTTAAGTTTTGGGGAATTTGATGAGTCTTAAACTCATCTACTTTTAATCCATTTTCCTGGCTTATTTTTAGTATATTCAAAACTATTTTAATGTCAAATTATGGATTATTCACCAACTTTGTGTTTTGCAGGTTTTAATCCAAAAAGGAGAAAATTTCAGCAAGAAAGAAAAGAAAAAGAGCAATTGCGCGATTATGTCACTTATTGTGGTTCTATGTGTTGCGAAACGCCCAAATGGTTAGCGAAATCTGTCACGACAATATTTCCTATGTCGCAACACAAAGGACTTAATATAGAGGAGAAGCTATGTCGCGACAAAAGATAGTGTGTCGTGACAAAACATGGAAGAATGTAACAAGTCAACTGAGACAAAGAAAATTAATGTTGCGACAAGACTTGTCAAGTGGATGTTAATACCGGGAAGAACTTGTCTCAACATAAAAGCTCCTTTCGCGACACTGGAAATAAAAGAAAGCAGAAATTCTGTCACAACAAGGTATCTTATGTCGCGACAAGATATTAAAAAGCAATACAGGAGGAATACTGCGACATATTAGTTTATGTTACGACATATTGAAAAATAGAAGGCAGAATCTATGTCGCGATAGAATCTTCTCCTGTCACGACACTGATTATTGCAACTTGGAAAAGCCTGTTGAGACACAAAGAATGCGCAGAAGAAAGACCTATGTCGCGATAAGACAATCTATGTCGCGACACTGAAAGACAAAGTTTCTGGTCCTGACAGAGAAACAAAGTTGCGACAAGTGATGCTGACTTAGTGAACTAACCTGGTTGCAACAAAAGAGTTCAATGTTGCGACATACTTCAAGATGAAGAGAGGTTTCGATGTCGCAATAGGGATCTCAAGGTCGTGACACAGAAATAAGCTGAACACGGATAAACAAGGTCGCGATGCACTCTTCAATGTCGCAACGTAAATTCCTAATAAGGAAATAGAGGTCTTGTCGGACATAACAAACTAGGGTCGCTTAATAGTAAAAATGACCCGAATGCAAAAGTCTACCAGAAATAATAGACTGGTCACATAGAAAAACATCTACAACATAAAGAGACTACGTCGCAACATCAAAATGAAACTGCAACAAGAAACCAGGTTAAGTGGCGACAACACTCTGTCGCGACAGACTTTCTTGGTCGTGACAAAAATGTTGATAATACAATAAACATTGTTGCAACAAGAACCAACAGAAATGCTATTGTGACATAAAAACTGGGTCGCGCTAAAAATTTGAAGAAGCTGCATAGAAACAATGTCGCAACATAATTTTCAATGTCGCAACATAACTGTTTCAATAAACACACATAAGATTGTCGCGACATAGAATGGATAAAACGACATACCTTGCAAGACAAAGTGTTAAAGAGCCAAGGAAAGATATGTCGTGACGGATGAACTTTGTTGCGACAAAATAAATATTACCAAGAAACAAATATCGCCAATATAGATCATCACGCCGCAACAGAGACCGCAGAACAAAGAATTAAAACTCTATCGCGAAAAACACTTTCAGTCATGCGATCGTGAATGCAATCTAGCGACTTTGGGATTTTATGATGTAACCTCGAATTTAGGGCCCAAACTTATGGGGCTCTATAAATATAAACATTTGAGGAAAGTAAGACAAGCCATGGCGGAAACCAGAAAGATCTGGGGAGCTGAAGACTCTTTTTGTATTATATTTTTCTTTTATTTTTCTTTTCTTCGTAGATTAGATTAGATTTAGCATAGGACTTCAATTTGTTTACTGGACTTGAAACAGTGAATTGTTCAGAAGTTTCGAAGTTGAGCAGAATTGATGAAGATCAATTCCGATTACCGTTTGAATCTAATGAAGTCTAGATAAAAGCTAGATTAATTTATTTCAGTCAATTTTAGTTGCATTGGAAATTTCCTAATCAGTATTTCGGTGTTCACTGTGATTTAGTTTTCGAGAAATACAACTTCTGCTGGGAAAGATCTGATTTTAGTTATGGTCTTTCTTGCACTGTTAGAAAGATATCTCTTGAATTGAGAATTTTGAGTGTATTTGAATGGTGTCGTCCATGAAGTGAATTATTCCCAACACATGAGCAACTTATGCCCACCATGACTCGTTGTCGGCTCATTTCCAGAGGTCCTCCAAGTGACACAGAGTTGTAGATTCCTGAGAGCATGGATGCATTACTTAGGTATGCTAAAAACTAATATCACGAACTAACGAGCTTTGAAATATTACTTGTGATAAACTATCAATTTACTCATGGTTTGAGAATTAGTTGAGGTATCTATCAATTTACTCAATTAGAGATTTCTCCTTATTCGAGGAATGATCTTGATCCCGTGAGTTAGCTTAGATTCAATAAGGAAAGAGAGAACTCTTAAGATCTCAAGAATGAGACATCATCTGCCTTGTAGAATTCTCGGCAATGCATTTGGTCTTCGGGAAGCAAGAAATCTACAGTCATAAGAAATGGTATGAAGTATTGGAAAAGAAGAATGCCCAGATCTTATATATAAGATCTGATTACAAGTACTTGGTTAGACACATGTTTCATAAATGAACATGATTCTCTAATCAGTGAAATGTATGGTTGAGGGAGAAATCCAAACTATACTACCTTGCCTCTTTGAAAAATTCAAATTCCAATTCATGATAAAATAGAATTATATTATGTTGCAGGAATTGATTATTTCACAACAGTAAAATCCCAGTGTCTACTTCCAGCAATAATCTGGTTCAGTCCAATTTAGATCTAGGACTTTATTTTTATTTCTTTATTTATAGATGTAGAAATTTAGATAGTGAAATTCTTAGTTAGGTTCTGAAAATCTTATGAAATGGAAGTTTAAATAGTGTGGAACTTGAGTAGTTGGGATAGTTGAACTTTGAATTCTCTTTAATCTCTATGGGAACAATATCCAGACTTATAGGTCCACTTTTATTATTTGTGACCGCAGATATGACCAAACTAAAGTTTTAATAAAATTCATTGACAAACCATTTAATTATGAGCATAAGTTCTATTTTTAATAACAAGTTTTTGTGTCTTTACCAGGTTAGTAATAGTCCTTTAGTAATAAAGAGTGTAAATTTGATCTATATACAAAAATTGGTCAACACACGCAACTAAAAAAGGCAATTAGAATAATATGCATACACTTAAAGACCTTTACGTGGTGACATTGAAAAAACGGGGTTGCATTCTTCATTTTCGTTGTTTGGGAGCTAAGGTGTTTTTTGATCATGCTCGCATCGCGGATGTTCGTAAAATCGCTGTTTTGTTTGGTTGCTAAAAATATGGGAAAAATCTAATGTTTGAATCTTGTTTGGGAGCATAGTATGGTTAGAAATTGTGTTTTACACAATGCAACTATTTGTTAAGTTTCCAATTCTTTTTTAAGTGAAAAAACAAATTAAACATAAATTAATAACACATTTTTTTCTTCCATGTCTAAAAAAAGTTAAATTCTTAGCCATATATGAAGCATATACATTGTGGTTTTTTTTTTTGGTATACATGTCATCAATTTCATGTCCTTCTTATGGCATATTATATCAAGTATTGCTTTTTCTCCTATGCACTTATATATGTGTGCGTATATATGAACCTCTGCATTTAATGGATTTGGTTATGGTTATAGAATATGGGCAACAAAGACAAATCTTTTTAATTGCTTGCGATAAAATTTCAAACTTGTGGCCCATGTAGCATAAATCATGTTTATCCATGTTTTTAATTTCAGGACAATGATTGGGATGTTCTTTTCCATTGATTGCTCAATGGAAATACTTTATAGAAATGTTCTATCCTTATAAATTTTCTATCTTATTACTTCATGTCATGCAACTGAAAAAAGCAATTAGAATAATATGCATGTGTAAGACCCTTACGTAGTGAGATTGAAAAACATTGTTGCATTATTCATCATGCCTATTATATCTTTGCAATGAATAATAACACATAGAAACCAAATATTCTTTATCTGTTGACCATAGTAAAGCTCCAAATACTAAAGCAAATACAAAAAATTGGAATAGAACACACAACTTTGATGGGTCAAGCCCAAAAGGCCTAAATCCATGTTGAAGCCCACCATAATCAAAGACTCGGGACCATGAAGATCCAAATAACCCAAGGAAACCAAGCCCAATTAAAACTCATCGCCTTACTACATCACCGGAAGCACCAAGAGCCTTAATTCTAGTCTTCGAAAGGCCACTTCTCCTACATTCTTAATCAGTCTCATAGAGAGCCCCTCAACCACCTCGCCCTTTGAGAAGAAGTCAAGACCGAAGCCCAATTAAAACTCATCTGCTTACTACATCACCGAAGAAGCACCAAGAGCCTTACCCTAGCCGCCTTGGAAAGGGTCAGTCCTCTCCTCATCCTTAACCGGGTCTCATGGAGAGCCCCTCAACCACCTCGCTCATTGAGAAGAAGTCAAGAGCTCCGCTATAATAGATACTTAGTTGCTATTGAGTCGCCCCAACCTGTTAGGAGGTGACTATAAATTGTAAGTCCCACCAACACTTGGGGTCACACCCAGAGCACCTCTCCTCGCTTACTTCTAAACCTATACTCGCCTTTGCACACTTGAGTTAATAAAAGACCAAGCGACTCTAGCCATTCAAAAGTGGACGTAGGTCACCTCGACCGAACCACTATAATTCTCGTCTTCACTCTCTTCACCTTAATTACTACATTTATTACTCATTCTTGATAGGTGGAGTGCAAATTCAATTTGGGAGAGACCATCAGTTTGGCGCCGTCTGTGGGAAAGTCTTATTCTCATTTCTAAGCACTTTTTATGTTCAATTAATGGCAATCACAACCCGGTCAATGAACCAGCCTGAGGATAACCAACCAAGAGAAGAGGAGGTTGCTCCTCCCCCAACCAATCAAGTCCCAAGCATGCAGCAGGTGTTGGAGACCATGCAGGAACTTGTGGCCCAGAATCAACAGATTCTTCAACTAATGCTCACTGCGCAAGGAGGAGCACAACCTAGACCTCAAGAAGGAGCAGCTCCGCCCCTTGGATGTCAAGGAACTCCACACATGGGTGCTCCTCATCCGGACCCCACCTTTGGAGCCCATTTGGGCGCCCCGCCTATGGGAGCCCCCTTGGGCGCCCAGCATGGGAGAGCTCCCCATGAGGGACTTCCACCTCCTCCTCCTCCAACTCCTACTCCTCACAGTGGAGACCCTCATCTCCAAGAGGATGAGGGTGAAAACCAGAGCATGGGGCATGGGAGTCATTTTCATGACAATTCAGGAGGAGCTCCCAATCAATGGGACGAGAAAATTAGAGAAGTACAAAATCAACTAGGTGACGTCTTCAACGCCATGAAGGTGCAAGGACTTGAGATTATGGACTATCTTGTTAGGCGGACTGACACGCCTTTCAAACTAGACGTGGCGAACTACCCTCTCCCGCAAAAGTTTAAAATTCCATCAGTGGAGACCTTTATTGGTAAGAAGGATCCCCTGGACCATTTGGAAACGTATAAAACTCTAATGCAAAATTTCGCATAATGTCCCGATGAGATCATGTGTGTATGCTCCTTATCACCTTGAAGCGGATCTGCTCAATGCTGGTTTTCCAAGCTCGTCTACTTTATCGTCTTCCTCGCTTAAGCTGGAGCAGGTCCTTCGTGTCGCATTTTATTGGAGGGCACCGCCACCAAAAGCCTGTCACTCACCTGCTCAACATAAAGCAAGACAAAGATGAGAGTCTAAGGAGCTACCTCACTCATTTTAATGAGGAGGTCCTTCAGGTAGAGGAGACTGATGACAAGGTCACTGTGACCGCCTTCCTGGGAGGCCTCGGCTCGTCAAGCTTCCTCTTCTTAGTGATGAAGCGCCCACCAAGAAGTATGCCAAAGCTTTTAGCCAAAGCCCAAAAGTACATGAATGCAGAGGACATCACAAGGGCCAGGCGAGGTGAGTCATCCAGAACAGGGGAGAAGAGAAAGGAAAGAGACAGAGACGACAAGAAGGAGACCAACACAAGCATATTGTGACGTAGAGGGTACTCTCAAGCATGACCCCACTCGTCCTCGATCCTCGTAGGACCGACAAGCATTCATACTCCCTCAACGCCGGCCATATCGAGCACATCCTATCTGCATCCAAGATGACCCCATAAGAAGTGGCCTCTGGCGATTTAAGTCTCCTCCAAACCGCTGTAGAACCTGCTGGGCATCAAGCCGCTTCATCGCGACTATGGCCATGACACCGACGACTGCTATGACCTCAAAAGACAAATTGAGGACCTCATTCAACGTGGACACCTATGCCAGTATGTTGCTGGAAGGGGGCAGGCACCGCCACCACCTCATAATCAAGAAGATCCACACCCCATTAGAGAAATTCACACCATTTAGGGAGGACTTGTAGGAGGAGGAGAATCCCTCTCCGCCATGAAGGCTCATGCTAGGAAAGCTAGGCACCTTGACGATGATCGACCATCCAAGGCACCCAAGCATGGCAGCAACGAGGTCATATCCTTCTTAGACAAGGACTTATAAGGAATCCAGCACCCCCATGACAATCCTCTAGTGCTCACCATAAACTGCTACAATTTACAGTGCGAAGGATCTAGGTGGACAAGTAATCATGACATCCCGATTCGTACACAAGAGGGGTGATCCCCGACCTCACCAAAATTTGTATCCTAAGTTCCTTCCTATCACGTAGCAAAGCATCAGAAAGATAGCTACCTAGCCGAACACAGGATAGGTTCTTCTCTGCACAAATGATTTAAGTGAAGTCAAAAAATGGTGAATTTGGTTTGGATTTTAAGGTGGTGATAAAAACAGGGGGGTTGGTGGTTTGCAAACTGAAAATAAAGGCGAAATAAAATATAAAAAGAACTCCTTGAAGCATTGGGCCACTGGGTTTAAGATCCTAGGCTAACCGAGAGGTCCCTGGGTTCATTTCCTCGCTTTGGGGAGGATGACATATAGTCATTTCCCGAACCGGATCTTCATTTAACTTTAAAAACTAAACCCTAATAATTTTCCTTTTGTTAGAAAGCATTTATTTAGCATTTATGGTTCCTACAGTGAAAATCTATCACCTTGACCCATCCTACAATGACTTGTAAAGGGCAACTAATGAATCTCAGTGGATCTAATAATAAGCATCCACCGAACCCTAAAAGATTACCAAGTATTGATCAAAGAGGATGCATCAAAAGTGAAAATATAACCTCTAACCTACCTCGGTTCAGAATGGCAACTAATGGATATCAACATCTAAAGCTAAGAATACACGAACCCTAAAAGCTTGCCAAGTATTGGCCAAAGAAAGTACATCAAAAGCTTTAAACCTAGAGTTGGAATTGGGAACCAAAACGAAAACCTCGTTGCGTGAAAAAATGGAACCACTAGTGTTCTCGAGATCTTGTACCCAAAGAACCTTCTACTTCAAGGAGGAAATGGTTTATCACTCATCCCTCCAAGGTCATCCTTGGAGGGTAGTTTACAATCCAAGAAAGTGAGAGAAAGAGGAGAGAGAAGAGAGAAAATGAGGGCCAAAAACAAAGGCCCGTATATTTCCTTCCCAAAAACTCAAACTTAGGTCAACAGTGTTTTACAATGGCTTATATAGCCTTACAAACATGTGAAATACCAAAATAACCAAACTAGAATAATTACAGTGAGGGTAGAAATGAGAAAAACCAAAAACAAAGTCGTTTTGATAAAAAAAACAAAAGCAGAAAATTTCGCACACAATGATTTTCGCTATCATAGCGAATTTTCGCTATAATAGCAAAAATTCGCTATCATAAGGAAAACGCAGTATTGGGGCCGAAATTGAAATTCTTCTTCGCTATGAACAAGACTTTCGCTATGATAGCTAAAATTCGCTATCATAGCCGAAATTATCATGTAGCGAATTTCGGTAATCGCTCCTCGCCATCGCTCCATTGCTTCCTGCGGTTACTATTCCCACTGCACTATTCCATTTCTTCAAGCTTTGATATTCTTCATTCCCTTGCTTAAATTGATAGAAAACCATATGAAATTGATGGAAATCAACCTAACTTTGGTTATGATTGATTCTGACATGATAATCTGGGCTTCCAATTCTCGCAAAACTACAAAACAACCTCGAATGCAATCGGCAATAGGGACCCGGACATGTCAATCAGGTTAATTATAACAATTAGTACACAAAAAGCACTCAAAACCTATTAAAAATATGGTTCAAAATAGCACTTTTTGGGCACTAATCACACCCCCTAACCTACACATTGCTAGTCCCTTAGCAATGCAAGAAGAAAATAATAAAATACATATAAAACTATAACAAAATAACGTTCACAAAAATGGTATTTCAAAAAGGTTGTGAATGAGTAATGCCTAACCCTAAGTAAAAATCATCAAAGCCTTGTCCAATAACTATCATGAGAGAATGAATGCCATACAAAATTGAGTATTAAAAGAGCCTCCTTCTTGGTGAATCAACCAGAAACTTCTACCAAAATCTAAGTGTTTGTTTGATCAGCTCTCAACAATAAACTGCTAAACTGCACTCTTCCCCCAACCTAGCTACTACCACGACCTAGCATGCTAACCAACCTAAATGCATCAAAGACCCACCTCTTATTCCACAATTCTTTTATGCTAGGTGCAATGTTGAGGAATCGACCTCACCAAAGTCCATGTAACGGGATCTACCGATGACTCTAAACCAATTAAGGCTTAGGGCACCAAGTCATAAGGATCTTTCGACCACAAACTCTTTCTGTGTTTCACTCCTCGACCAATGATTTCGAGACTTCAGCACCTACAACTTGCTAAACTCTACCCATCCACCTGTGTAGCGAACACTAAGTCGGCGACTCCTAACCAGTGAAGGTTTAGGGCACCGGGCTTTAAAGGCTTTCATAAACCCCTCGAACCGTGTTCGGTTTCTCAAGGCAAAGTTGCAATTTTCTTTCTTTTTATTTTTTCTTTCTTTTATTTATTTATTTTTTTTCTCAAGCACGCACGCCTTCTATTCACTGGGTCCTTAACCTATTAAAGGTGGTCAACGAAACTAGGTAGGTTATTTCAAGGCTTAGGAGGCTAGGCGCTCGTGTTATTGAAGAACCCCGATGTGCAATCGTGTGTGGTTAGCTAAAGGTAGAAGAAAAGGGTCAGCAACAAGAGTCAAACCATCATCCACCAAATAGGCATGGAAACCAATCTAACATCAATAGAATTGGACAAAGTTTCAATTTTTCAAACTATGAGCTAGGCAAAACACACAAAATTTTTGGTTGCAAAATGGGTCCAATTTTTGAAAAAGTAAGCTATATAATATAACAACTTTATAGAAAGGGGACCCAGCAAGCCACTGAACATCACAAATTCAAGCCAAGCCAAAATATCAACAAAAGATAAATACAAAAGCCTAATTTCCTTCGCTAATCCTCCCCAACCCGAAACATCTCGTCCGAAATGTGGCCTTCGGGACAGTTATTAGAAAAGGAAGTGTTACCTCCTTGATGAGATGTGATTGTTTCTGGATAGGAGACTTCGTAAGCTTTCCATCGACACCTTATTCACTCCGTTTTGGCTTCAAATAAACAAGTTATGAGAAGAAAGAGGGTGGGTGACCAGTTAAGCATTTTGAAAATTACACATTCATAAAATTTCTAAAGTGTTCTTACTAGCCATATTTGGATTCTACACTCTAAGATTTTCATCATGCACTAAGAACGCTCTAAAACAGAGTTCGATGAGAAAGTATGATGCAAACAAAATTTGGAGGCAAAACAGTGGGCCATAGCGAAAATTTTCGCTATCATAGCGAAAATTCGCTATGATAGTGAAATTTGCTCATAGCGAATTTTTTTTTTTTTTTTTTTAAAAACAAAATAAAATAAAACAATTAATAATAATAATAAAAATAAAAATAAAAATTTTTGAGAGAAATTTTTTTTTTTTTTAGACAAAAAAATTTTTTTCAAAATAAAATAATTAATAATAATAATAAACGTTTTTTTTTTTTTTTTTTACTTACCTCATTGTGCACTGTTTTTTGTCTTGACATGGGACATCTGTACAGAATTTCGCTACCATAGCGAAAATCCATTTTCGCTACATCAATATCAGGGAAGGCAATGGAGATCTTCTCTTAGAGCTCATCATAACCGTCAAGGAAGGCATCTGCAAGACCATTCGCCAAGTCCCTCTCAGCTATGACAACCCTCTCCTCAGCCTGCAAAGCTCTCTCATGAGCTGCCTTCACCTCTGCCTCCGCAGTAGCCTCTCTGAGCATGGCCCTCTCGCAGGTCTTCACAAGCTCAGCCTCTCTGAGCGCATCCCTCCCATGGGTCACCAAAAGCTTAGACTCAAGATTAGTGGTTTTCTCACGGGCCTCCTCAAGATCAGCCTATAGTTGGGCAGTCTTCTCGTGGGACGCCAAAAGATCTATTCCTTAAAGCCACCCTCCTCACGTATCACCACAAGCCCAAATTGAGCCGCACAGAGCTTCCGCTCATCAACTCGCCCTCAGCAAAGAAGGAGCCCCTTTGCTTAACTTCATTATGCTGCTTCAGTTGACCATGATGATGAGCCCTTGAAAGCAAGCAGACAGATGCAATTGAAGCCCAACATGGACATGGTGGGAAAGTGGAGTCTTCATAAGCTATAATTCAAATTCAACTAAATGCCCCTTCCTCCAAGTTTCCTCGGACACGGGGCATTGGGGGGCAAATGATGGGTTAAGCCCAAAAGGCCTAAATCCATGTTGAAGCCCAATTATAATCAAAGACCCATACTCATGAAGATCCAGCGGACCCAAGGAGGTCTAAGCCCAATTAAAACTCATCAACTTACTACATCACCGGGGAAGCACCAAGAGCCTTACCCTAGTCGCCTTGGAAAGGGTCAGCCCTCTCCTCATCCTTGACCGGGTCTCATGGAGAGCCCCTCAACTCACCCATTGAGAAGAAGTCAAGAGCGAAGCCTTATTAAAACTCATCACCGGGGAAGCACCAAGAGCATTACCCTAGCCGCCTTGGAAAGGGCCAGTCCTCTCCTCATCCTTGACCGGATCTCATGGAGAGCCCCTCAACCACCTCGCCCGTTGAGAAGAAGTCAAAAGCTCCGCTATAAAAGATACTTAGTTGCTATTGAGTCACCCCAACCTGTTAGGAGGTCACTATAAATTGTAAGTCCCACCAACACTTGGGGGGCATCACACTCTACAGAGCACACCTCTCTGCTACTTCTCTAAACATGTACTCTCTGATCTTTGCACACTTGAGTTAATAAAAGACCCAGCGACTCTAGCCATTCAAAAGTGGACATAGGTCACCTCGATCGAACTACTATAATTCTCGTCTTCACTCTCTTCACCTTAATTACTACATTTATTACTCATTCTTGACAGGTTGTGTGCAAAGCCAATTTGTGCACCATCAAACTTCACATTTCCACATAATGTGCTAAGTTTATGTGTCCTATATACATTTTTATACTTCTTAATATGTCTTATATGCATTCCTATTTCACAACATGGTATAATCTACGATATATCAGAGTTTGTAACAATATCCAATCATCACATCTTTCTTATTCAGATAAGAAGGCAAACTTTCCAAGCTCTACAACCCATGCGTTCAACATCGTTTACCTTCATGAACAAACAAAAGGTTAAAAAATAGAATGAAAAGAAAATAGAACTCGCTTGGATCGATTGCACATGATGGACTGTTTGCATATTATATTTGTTTCTATGATTCTTAAATTTTGATCTTGATTGGGCTCTTTGTTTTTTTCAATGCTTTTTAGGGAATCTCCTTTTGTTTATTTTTTGGTTGCGAAGTTAAAAAAATGTAGGTGCTTTCGTATGTTTTTTCGTAGCATAGTAAAGAAAAAAGAAACAAACAGTTTAACTTTAAGAGTTAAACGTAGGTGTTTTTTTATAGATCCACTTATTGTCTGCACTACAGTTTAAATCCTTTGCTGTTGAATATTGTTTAGAATTGCTGATGGGATTGAGTAACTAACTTGAGTCACTATAACATTTGACCCTGAAAGACTTGGCATTTTAGAGAAATGGCACATACAATTTTACAGACCAGTGCCACATTACTATATTTCAAAATCCTTTCTCATAATAAATGAAACAAATATTTTTGTCTAGCTTTCAAAAAATTGAATCATACAAAAGAATCCAATTTAATTTCAATTTTTATTTTAAATTTATATTATGCTTTTCCAGTTAATAGTATCCCTTTATTTTTTATTTTTTCAAATTATCACATTAATTCTCATTATAGAACATTACCAAAAATTGTATCATGTTTATTAATTTAACTCTTTTTGTTAAAAAAAAAACTTAAGGAAATGAAATCAAATGATTTATTAAAACATTAAAATCACTTTTTTTTACTAAATGCATAAAAAAAAATTCTTGAACTTCATAAATGTACAAATGCATTTTACCTTTTTTGTTCATATTTTGATATTTTTCCTTGAATGCTTAAGGTGTCAACCTTTCATGTTCTTTTGCAAATCCAACAAAAAAATAAAAAAATAAAAACATTTAGTAACTTACCTAATTCTTTTCCTGGTAAACAATTGTTTTTATAGCAATCATCTCTATGTAGAGCCATACACATTCAAATATCACCTAGGAAAGAGTCCTGGTAATGATTTTTGTCAAATTCATTATTTGAGCAACATTGACGATAAAAAAAACACAGTTCAAGTCCATAGAGTCAATTAAATTATTTGTTGAGCAATGTAAATTGGCATCTTAAAAAAGCAACCTAAACCCAAGAGGAAGATACTACACAGCAACAATCACAACTTTTGAACGTAATTGATGCTTCTGAATATGGACAGTTGACTTCTTCGATTTAGTTGAATTCCCATTAATATATTTAATGACAATCTACGATGGTTTTTTAGCATAATAGAATGAATAAGATTAAGGAACCAATCAAATAAAATTTAGCAAGCCTCATATACAAACAAGGTAATTTCCTTAATGCCTAAAATTTTTTTTTTCATATTAGCTCTATTTTTTCCCATATCTACAATATTACCATGAGATATTTACAAGATCATCATTTCCCATGAGTCATCGCGTCCTCTAATCCAGTAAATACCACGTGTGTTCGAAAGACAGTTGCATTCAACTTTATTTGTATCTTACAACCTCTTGATGAGTATCTTATATACTCATTTTATATTCATGTTTTGCTTAGTTTTTAGTAGTTTTATGATATAAGTGTTCTAATGCTCTAAATGTTCTTTTTTATAATCAGGTCAACCATTAGGTGCATACAAGCGAAATCAGAGGGAAAACGAAGTAAAAAGACCGTGTTTAGCACACCAAACAGCAAGGGTGGCACCTAGGCGATCATTTAGGGCGCTTAGGCGCCCAACAAAGCAACAACAGATCAATGGGATGCAACATCCGCAGTTTCCAGCGCCCTACCAGCGCTTCAGGGTGCTCGCTTGCTGCATCTTACAGAAAACTTAGTGCCTAGGCACTCCAAACATAATCAAATCAACTTCTCAAATAGACAGCTTAGTGCCTAGGCGCTCCTATAAGGGCCTAGGAGCCAATGTTGGGCCTAACTCTGAAATTGTTGAATCTTAGCTCATTTGAAGCCCATTTCGGGGGAGGGCTACTTAAGAAACATTTTAGGGTTTAGAAAACAAGTCCCTAGGGTTAGAAACCCTATAGCAAAGCTCTCTTAGAAAGAAGGAAGATTGACGAAGGAGAGGAAGATTTGGAGAGAAGAAGGGGTTGTCATCATTTTATTTGTTATTTCTTCTCCTCTTTATGCTTTCCCTCACTTATATGGTTGTATCTCTCCCCATTATGAACCGATTTAGTTTTCTAGGGTTTTAGATGTAGTTTGGTTATGATTTATGTAATTTGATACTGATTTACTTTCTATTTGATATCTAAGTCACTTTCTATTAAATGTTCTATCATATTATTCATGCTTGTTGATGATTGATCATCATTGACATTATTTTTGGTTCAATTCGAGATCTGAGAAGTGAGAGTTGAATTAGACCATGTTTAGCACATCACAATTCACCATAGATTAGAGAGAGTCATGGGTTCCGTGTGGTAATTGAGGTTTCGTGGGTTTATTACACTCTTAGGACTTTGGGGTTGAGTAGAGATGCAAAATACCTAAGTTCTAGGAGTAGATTGTGAGTTGTCGAGAGAGATTCACATATGCAATAGTGAGGCTTACAATTAATAGGAGATTTGAATATTAATTGGGGATAAATTGGACCATAATTCATATGGATTAACTAAATGAAATCTAAACCCTAGGCTTTTTCCACTTTCATTTCACCTATTTGCATGTTAGTTTAGGATTTCATTAGTTTGTTTTCTTTTTACTTTCATCTTAATCCTTCATCCAAATAAAGCTAGGACTATTCTAATTTTAGTACTTAGTAACCCAATCCCCATGAGAATGATACTCTTACTTTTCACACTTCACTACTTGAGGCAACACGTGCACTTGCACTTGCACACATAGGCATAATATTTTATATACACGCATTCACGTCTAACAAGTTTTTGGTGCCGTTGTCGAGGATTAGGTGTTTTACTAATATTGATACCAAGTAGTCCTTTACTTTTGATATTTCTTTTGTTTGTTTTGTTTCATTTTAGTTATATATATCTATTTTCCCTTTTTCTCTATTTTACTTTTGATTTTTATCTTTGCTTTGTAGGTTTAAATCAAGATGGATCCTTTCATGGAATTAACAACTGAAATGACCCTCCTTACTCAACAACTATGAATGAGACAAATAGCTAATGAGCATCATTAAAGAGTGAGAAGTCAAGTATGGAACCCATACATGTCTATGACTGTCTCATATGGGGTACCACAAACTTGAACAATTATAATTTTAGATGAGACCATCACTCAAGCCTCTAATGGAAAAACGCTCTCCATTCTATACAAATCCCAAGATCAAGCTTAGAAGAAACCATGGCTAATTTGGCTAAAGCAAGGGTTGAAATGGAAAATTCTCAAGCTCAAATGGCCAAATCAATTCTAGAGAAAACCATGGTTTAATTTAAAAGATCCCAAGCTGAAATGGCCATGGTTCAAGCTGAAAATGAAAGATCAATGGTTGAATTAGACTATGTTCATAAGGGTTTGCCTAAGGTTCATGCCCAAAATGAGATAAGTCCACCTCCACTAGAGAAGATGACAAACCTAGAGGAACCATGGCTGAATAGAGATGAGCTCAAGCTACATTTGCAACCTCTCAAGCCCAATTCATGGAGGAGGTGAACCAACCTCCAAAAGAGGAGTTATTCTTTGAAAATGAAGTGGATATACCACCCATCTCAATGGCTGAATTGGCTAAGTCTAGAACTGAATTATTCATGGAAGAAATAAGGGCCAATATTCAATTTCAATCCATTCCACTCAAGAGCTTAGAAGAGACAATGAATCCAAAGGCCATCTCTCATACTCAATCCAATGTTAAGATAGAGCAACATCCACATATGAAGGAATCGAGTATAGGAGAACTAATGGATCAACACATGAATGAGGAGAAGGAAATGACTAAAATGTTCTCTTAGGGACAATAAAGGAGTTTGCCTACAATTCTTAAGGTGATTCCGGGTGAAGAAATGAAATATTATGAGGATATCACCTTAAAGAGTGGTGGAGAGCTTGAAAAGCTTCAAAAAGTGGAGGATGATGCTCATGAATTGAAAGAGTTGGTTGCAAGAGAAGATGAGTCAACTTCTCCATAATCAAATGAGAGAAAAGAAGTTGTATAGACTATTCCAAAGATGACTCGTTGGGGTGAGGTGCATAAGGAGTTAGAAGATGAGAAATAACCCATGTTTCTAAGATGGAAGAGTTCATCTTTTAGTTGAAAAAGAAAGTGAAAGAACACATTGTGCAAAAAGAAACAAAAAAGTACCTAAGAATGCACTAGGAGGACAATGTGCTCAAGTTGCTTATTAAGCACAACTACCGATTCTTAGGGATGGTTGGAGAAGGGAATCATCATTATTTCTATAGTTCAAAAAGTCAAGTTGGACTTTAGAAAAACAAAGCAGCTTCTTGGGAGGTAACCCAAGTTTTGTAAAGATCCCTTTTATCCTTTGTTTATTTTTGGTTAAATTTTTAGTTTGATTTTCATTTTCGGATGCTTTGTCTTTTTTATCTTGTTTTTCTTTATTTAGTATGTTTTTCAGGTTTCAGAGATCAAAGGATAGTCTTGAAGTATCTTGGATTCAAAGTGGTTGATTCATGACTTTTGGGAGATGAAAAAAAAATGGTTTTCATAGAAAAAAATTTCATGAAAAATTCCTGCATGTTGCAACGTGGACACATGACATCGCAACGTGAGGGTGGCAGTAGCTACTGGATAGCTCACGTCGCGATGTGAGATTCTCACATCACAACGTGGATGCTGCAGCAACGTGAGATCTCAACGTCGCGACTCATGACCCTTGTTTTTCAAGTCAATTTGTTTCTTCTTCTTTTGAATCAAACCATCTCCAATTTGATTTACTCTCCTCTCTTACCTATGTTTGAGCACTCTTCTGCTCTTAAACCCTTTCAAAACTCTTGGTGGCTTCAAAAACAAGCAAATTTTAAATCCCCCACCAAGTGTTGGTAAAAGGCCTCATTGCATTTCAAGTGTAGAGATTGCCTCCAAATGGCGTCCTAAGCCTTCTTTGGCTAAAATGTCAATCTTATACACCATTGGGAAGGTATTATGAGCTAGGGGTATCATGTTCTTAGAATGTTAGAGATACATGTTTAGAGAGCATGGTCAACAATGAAGGGTGGTGTGTAGATAGAATCTAGTTTGGAAAAAAGACTATTTACAAGCCTTCCACTATGCCACCATGGGAGCTTGATCTTCATGTAGCGCTCAAGCAGATGGTCATGATCACTCCTGATCATACTCAAGGGAGTCCCCTCTTTCTCTTTATTTATCATGCTTTTATTTCATTGAGGACAATGCAATATTCAAGTTTGGGTAGATAGCTTTGTGATTGGTTAATGTCTTTTTAGTTGTTATGCATGTTTATGTTTGTGTTTAGTTTAGCTAGTTTGTTTAGTTTTGTTGCTTGTGTTTTTCTCTTCTTTCTTTTATTTTTTTTTGTGTCTCATATGAGTAGGATTGGTTCCAAGCTAATTGTTTTGAGAATGCATTGGTATTATGCTTAAATTGTTTTTCTTAGTCAAATTTAGGATACATTGGCATTTATTTGATCTAGGAATTAAGTGTATCTTTTGGTTGCGGAAGACTTGGCTTGAATAGCCCCTTTGTCTTTCAAGAAATCATTTCTTAATGGAACTTCCACACACACACATTAGATCTCATTTATACACCTTGGTTCCAATCCATTTATCTCAAATTGAACTTGCCTTGGGAGACCTTAACTTCTATTGTGATGAGACACCTCCATAAAGAGGGCCGATGAGCCCCATCCATGCAAAAACAAAAGAAAAAAAAAGGGAGTTGAAACCATCGAAATCTCGAAAGTATAGTCCGAGCTTAAAGCCTAATG
Source organism: Tetrastigma voinierianum (assembly GCA_016808115.1). Taxonomy (NCBI): domain Eukaryota; kingdom Viridiplantae; phylum Streptophyta; class Magnoliopsida; order Vitales; family Vitaceae; genus Tetrastigma; species Tetrastigma voinierianum. Next base: position 141,695 of record JAEQBH010004223.1, on the reverse strand, counting down.
CCCTAAGCCAACTGGCAAGGAGTATTTGACTTCACTACTCGTTACATGGGATAAAGTATGGTTTAGTCTCACAAGTAGGTGTTTTGGTTTTCTGGTTGAGTTTTTAGGGTGAAGTTTGAGGGGAACTTAATGCCCGGTGCCCTTAACCAACTAGTGGGGAGTCGCCAATGGATCCCTAATACATGGACATTTTTCTAAAACTCCTTAGCATGGCACCTTACTTCCTAGTTTAGTTGTTGAATAAAGGTGTGTTCTTAACCTGTTTTTGCTAATCTCTTTCAAATGAGTGAGTTGAGTTTGGTTAAAAAGTGCTTGGTAAACTTTGTCTACATTTGAGATCTAAAACATCATTTACATCTAGTTCCTTTAGGAAATACCTATTGAGGGTTTGGGGACAAAGCTTGCTTTGATCACCATACCATTTGAATGCCTTGTCCTTTAGAGATTATAAATGTTTTGGGATCCCATGTTAGCTAACATGTTTTCTTAGAACTTTTCCATGCTTTCTTTTAACTTGTACCGGCATCATACTCGTACTCATATATATCTTGGTGTTTTCTTTTTATGTTTATGTTTCCTTTGCTTGGGGACAAGCAAAGATTTTGTTAGTGTGATGAGTATCTTATATACTCATTTTATCTTCATGTTTTGCTTAGTTTTTGGTGAGTTTATGGATATAACAAGGTTCTAATGAATGTTCATCTTCATGATTAGGTCAACCATTGGGTGCATACAAGCGAAATTGGAGCGAAAACAAAGAAAAAGCATCGTGTTCAGCACACCAAACAGTAAGGGTGGCGTCTAGGCACCCAACAGAGCAAAAGAAGAGCAATGATAGAACACATGGTGCTTAAGCGCCCCTACCAATGCCTAGGCACCTAGCTTCTTACATATTACAAACAACTTAGTGCCTAGGTGCTCCCGGCATAATCAAATCAACTTCTCAAATAGACAGCTTAGTGCCTAGGCACTCTTACCACGCCTAGGCACCAGTGTCGGGCCTAACTCCGAAATTATTGAATCTGGGCCTATTTGAAGCCCATTTCAAGGGAGGGCTACTTAAGGAACATTTTAGGGTTTATAAAACAAGTACATAGGGTTAGAAACCCGAGGACAAAGCTCTCTTAGGAAGAAAGAAGATTGAAGAAGGATGGGAAGATTTAGAGAGAAGGGGTTGTCATCATTATATTTGTTATTTCTTCTCCCCTTTATGTTTTCCCTCACTTCTATGGTTGTACCTCTCCCCATTACGATTTGATTTTGTTTTCTAAGGATTTAGATGTAGTTTGGTTATGATTTATGTAATTTGGAACTGGTTTACTTTCTATTTGATATTTGAATCACTTTCTATTAAATGTTCTATCATATTCTTCATGCTTGTTGACGATTGATCACCATTAACCTGATTTGTGGTTCAATTCGAGATTTGAGAAGTGAGAGTTGAATTAGACCATGTTTAGCACATCACAATTCATCATAGACTAAAGATACTCATGGGTTTTGTGTGGTAGTTGAGTTTTCTCAAGTTTATTGTGTTCTTAAGACTTTAGGGTTGAGTAGAGATGCAAAATACCTAAGTTATAAGAGAAGATTATGGGTTGTTGACTGACGAAGTGAGTGTTTAAAAAGTCAAGTAAAATGCACTATTAGCTGCAAGTATACTACGAGTTCACGTAGTGTAGTGGCGAGTCAAGTGTTGTTCCCATGAAGAGAAGCGTGTTGAATACTGGCTTAGTGACCTAGACAATATTTAGATCTAGTCTTATAGCGAATTATGACTAAATTAACTGATTTAAGGAAAGTCTAATATTAAGATTTGATTTAAGTTAATGATGAGAAAACTAGGGTTTTGCCTTCGCCTACCACACCTGATGGATTTTGACCTAGATAGTGTATTCATTTAATATTTCATATGATTTATGTTAGTGGGTTGATCGTGCCTACAAGATATTCTCTCTCGAGATATAGCTGCCTATCTCACCAATGGGGTGTATTGCATCTCTACTTCGACCCATCAACTCCGAGATGCATAAATGTGCAAACCCTATTGCTACACTTGGAATACGGGATATCTCTATTCCCTGATTGACCAAGCGTTGCTTTACCCATGTCCCTATGATTCATCTTCTCTCGATATCAGACTCCTAGCATTAGCATGCCACAATTAGCCAAATAATAACATGTGATTAAATTCATGAGTAAAGCAACCATACAAATTCATACCAATATTAAATAAACCACAATTAAAGTATTAATCCATAATGGTGCGGTTAGGGTTGACAAAACCCTAAAGAGAAAAGTTAGTTCATAGTGATTTTCATCACAAACTGAAAGATTTTCAGCATCAAATGAATCAGGAAAAGATATACAGAAGAAGTCGTCTTTGCAATCTCTCGGAATCCGTCTCCTCCAATCTCTCTCTATCCGTCTCTCCTTGTGTTCAGTCTACCTCCGAATCCCCCTTCTTGCCTCGAAATTGCTTCCCTTTTATATCTCGGGTTCCGGGCCAATCAATGGCCTAGAAAATCAGAGTTTTTAACGCTCACGTCTGGAAAAGAGGACTTCACTATGCCGCGGTGAAGGAAGCTACGCCGCAGCGTACCCGAGGCCAATGGAATCCTCCAATCTGGTTCACTGCAGCGTAAGGCCTCCACGCTACTGCGAAGCGCTACACCGCAACGTGGAGTGCCTTACTGCTGTGTACCCAAGGCTCTACTGCAATTCTCATTGCTTTCTCTGCTTTGGTTCTTTTCTTCTATTATTTAGCTTCCTTTTTTATTCCAATATCGCCATGTCCTATAAAGCATTATAGTATGGGGGATTAGCCTAATATTAGTGAATATGAATGAAAATCATGCAATTGAGCTATAAAAACACATATAAATTTACAGAAATGCATGCATGATTCACTCCGATCAACACCTCCAAACTTAGCTTCTTGCTTGTCCCCAAGTAAGAACAGACTCTAACCAGGGCATGCAAGAATAAAGTGTAACTAAAACTGACGATATGGGTCTAGTACACATGATACCAGTAAGAAGGGGTCAACATGAACCAGTTCAAAAGATCCAAGGACTACCTAGGTTTGTTCAACTTTCAAGAATCTACACTAGGTCAATCTCGGTTGACCAAGCAAGTCAACCCCCTTTTTATCTCTCAATCACCTTTCCCAAGGAGTCTAAGTGCTGTTGGAGTGTGGTCTCTAATGTATAGCTCGACTTCAGTACCCCCAAACTTGAATTTAACTTGCCTATTTGGAATAGCTTAACACAAAAGGATGAGAACACACCAATTTATTCACTTCAACTAATCCTAAGGGGATTAACTCTAAGACAAACTTGGAAGAGTACTAGTACCAAGAAGTTTTAGGTGAGGGTTCTTGTAGTAGGGATCCATTGGTGACTCCCCACCAGTTGGTTAAGGGCACCGGCACTCAATTCCTCGAATCACCCTAACACTAACCAAACCTCGAGGCCCTAAATTGTGAAAATCATCCATCCTCTATCCCATGTAGCGGGCAGTGAAGTCAATGGCTCCCAACCAGTTGGCTCAAGGAATTAAGCTTTGAAAAGCCCCTCGGACTGTGCCCGGGATTCCGATTGGATGATCCACTTATTCCAAACCATACCATTTCCTTTTATTTCTTCTTTTCTTATCTTTTATATATATATATATATATATATATATATATATATATATATATATATATATATATATATTGGGCCCAAAGGGGTCCTTTTTTCGTGTCCCATTACTTAGGTGTTTAAACTTTCCAAGGTTCGTAGAAATCTTGCATGGTGAGTCTGGAGTCAAGGCATACCCCGAAGATCACGTGTGTGTGTGCGCGATGGTTTACTTCGGAAAATGATTTCTTGAGATCTAAAAGGAACGACCAGACATGGTTATTCTCAACTTTATATAATGCAGTCCCGATTGTCAAACAACCTTGGAGTTCCCTATTTCATCAAAACAAAGGCTTTCTACGATTACTATGACTCCCATTTTTGCAATCATGGTCAAAACTAAGGCTTAGAACAATTAATACCAACGCTGGAAACTACCATATCATAATATTTCCAAATGCAAACATGCTGGTACATAGTGAACAAGGCTCAGTCTTTAAACATGCTAAAAAAACAAAACATACTAAAACTGACGAAAAGTAGACATAAAATACGCCTAAAACATGCAAAGATAAAAATAAATAAATAAATAACACTAAGCCAGCCAACCCAGAGCACTCCACACATACACCCCTAAAACTTAAAACTAATGTCCTCACGACGAAAGAAAATAAAGGCAGATACGTCCTAAGGGTGTGAAAAGAGAGGAGTCGAGCTAACCGGCCGCGGTGATATGCGAATCCCGCCCGAGTGAATGATGGCAATCTCGGCCCTAATGGCGTCCATATCTTGGCTCAGGGCAACACGGTGCTCCTGAGACTCATCCCAATATGCGTTAAACCGTGCGGTGAGCGCATGAAACTGGTCTGCCAAGGACTGAGTTGAACTGGAGGGGACCTCAAGGTCGTTGTCCTTAAGGTCGCCCGTACTAGGTGTGGCTGCTACAACATTATCACGGCCTTCTTTCCTCATCTAAATCTCCCAGTTCCGAACTTCGCCAGCAAGCAGAAGGGTAGCATGACGCACCCGCCTCTTGGAGTCCAACATCGACCTCGACCGTGACATAACTACACCTGAGGGTGGATCAGTATCCCAAAGCAGCACTCCCTGGGTCAACTCAATCAACCCCCGCTCAATGACGGACCCAATGTCAAACTTGAAACCCTTGGTCATGGTGTATAGGAGGATCATCTTGTCCTTTGTAACTGTGCTAAATGTAGGGTAGGCTTGATTTTTACACATAAAAAATTATACCGGACCTTAGCCACGGGGAGTGAGGGAGTGCATCTGAAAATTGGTGAAATCACCTGTCAATGGTTGGCGTTTCCACACGCCCTAGCCCTGAGTGAGCCTCGCATCAAGCTATAACTGTGTGTCAAAGTAAATAGTGTTTATACTCGCATTGTCGTTATCCGAAGAAGCGGAACCGGTTGATGTCCTAGGCACCAAACTCGACCCACTTTGCCTCAAACGAAAATGGTAGTGCCAACCTGAGCGCGTATTGGGAGTAGAAATCCACACCCATCGCCACCGGACAAGAGGTGCACAAAGCCGCCTACCAGCCACCCGCTCGATAGTGAAGTCAAGAACGTATTGTGAGTGGGGAAACCTCGCTTTGGGACAAACGAGCGGTTGAACAGGGACTCGTGCTAGATCCGCTCGGCCTCCCGGGAAATGAACCTGTGTGGATCTTCCGGAGGGGGTGGTGTCGCCCGCGAGGTGGAGTCGGATCGTTGTCGTTTGGCTGAGGTCGACTTCCGTGGGGCCATAGTGGTCGATCTAGGGCTAGAGATTTGCAAACACTAAAAAAAAATAAGAAATGGAGAGGAAAGGGCGCAAATTCGTGTGGGGGGAAATGAACAGCCGGTCGAATTTATAAGGATTCAAAAAAAATGAGCTTGCTACGCCGCGGCATAGGGCTCTATGTTGCGGCAAGCGTCTCTATGCAACGGCGTAGAGCTCTACGCCGTCGCTGCACTAAAGTGTGTGATATGGCTTCGCTGGCAGGCCGCTAGGTTCCATGTCACAAGGTACCCGTAGGTTAGAAACGAATTTTTTTTTCCTACGCAACAATGTAGAGATCTACGCCGCAGCGTACTAGAAAGTATGGAACCATTTTTTCTTTTCTTTTTTAAAACACGAATTGCCCCTCTCATTAATCAGAATGAACATGCAAACTTTAGTGATTGTGCTTCAGACTTTCTGTGAGTCTCGAAAAACTCACAAACACATTAAAACAAACAAAAGTAGGAAGTCTAAAAAAAAATTATATCGAAAAAGCAATTAAAAAGACCGAAAATAATGCAAGTTCAAAGGAGGAGGGATCTCATCACTTGGTTGCTCCCAAGAAGCGCTATGTTTAATGCTCGTTAGCCTGACATTCCTCAGAATTTACAACACTTAGACCGAAAAATAACCGACCGCCGGTGACCTTCACACTCCTTTACCGTCCCGCCCCCCTGTGGGCTAGAATGGTGTCCTGCCTTCCTGTATGGAATTCTCCTCCAAAATACGGTTTCAATCTCTAGGCATTGACTTTGAACTGTCCCTTCTCTGGATGCATTATCTCAACACCTTCATAGGGAAATACTTGAACCACTATGAACGGACCTGACCATTTTGACTTCAACTTGCCAAGGAAGAGTTTTAGCCTAAAATTGAACAACAACACTTGCTAACCAGACTCAAACTCTTTCCTTACAATATGTTTTTCATGCCAAGCTTTCGTCTTTTCCTTATAGAATCGAGCATTCTCATAAGCCTCATTGCGAAATTCATCTAATTCACTAAGTCAGAAAGATCCGCTTTTTCCTAGCTTACTTTACTATCCATGTTCCTCGTAAGCCTAGTTGCCCAAGATGTTCTTATGTTCTAATTCCACTAGTAAATGGCATGCTTTCCCCATAACCAGTCTAATGGCAACATACCCAATGGGGTTTTAAATGTTGTCCTGTATGCCCAAAGTGCATCATCAATCTTCTTTGTGTAACGCACCAAAAATACCCTATAATTTTTATAATAATTTTTATTATATATTCCTAGTATAAATTGAGCCAACTTGGGTTTTTCTGGGAAAACTAATAAATTGTTAAATCGTGAAAAGTGAAATGAAAATGTGAGCATAAGGATTAAGTATCATATGCTAAAATAAGAAATTGACAACTCCAAAAATAATCCCAGTGAAAAGTGGCACCAAATTTGTAAATGAGGACCTAAGGGTCAAAATGATAACTCAAATGCTAATGTGAAATAAATGATAAATGAAAGTGAAATGAAAACCAATAAGCGAGAAAATTCCAAAATGAGAAATGGGGGTTTATTGTGCAAGCTAAACAAGGCTTTATGAAAATCGAGAAAGAAGACCACATTTATTCGAAGAGCACATTTCAGGCAAAACGTGTGAGAGCTCAGAGAGAAAGCTAGGTTTTTGTGAAGATCAAAGAGGTAGATTTGCTCCTTTGCTCAAGATCTTGCAAGAAGGAAGAAGAAAGAAGTTAGGCAAAGAGTTCAAGTGATTCGAGGTATGTAACTAAGCCCCAAGAAAGCTCAGATTGATATTTGGTTAGAAACTTAACCATCCATGGGTTTTGCTCATGGTTGGTTTAAGATGGTATTTGGATGTCATTAGGAGTGATTCCCACGATGTATTTTTAGTTTTGAGGATTTTTGGAGAAAAATCGCAAAGGAAACCAGAACCGGGCATCACGCCCTCGTCAGAGTGAAGTGGCACCTCCGCCGCACGTAACCCACACAGCAACGAGGCCGAAGGGCCAGAAAGGCCCCCCCTCGGGTTCGCTAAGGCGTAGCCCTACCGCACGTGGCGGTCACTGCTCGCCACGTAGGCGCTTCGATTTTTGCTCGAACACCTTGTTTTCGCACTCGATAGTTTGCTGACCCTAATAAATGATTGATGGAGGTTCAAATAAGGATAAAACTAAATGAAAAACATATCGTACCTCATCGCCTCGGCGAGTTCGTCTTCGGGCAGACTTAGTGTCTTAACCCAAGACCGTTAACAAAAATTAATCGACATTCAATAAAAATATATAATAATTGTTTTTCCACTAAGAGTGGAATGATTGTTATTGATTAGGGATGGGTGAGGATCGCCTAACCAAGGACCAGATCAAAGGGAAGGAAACTAGAGCCGATAAATTTCATTTATTCATCTAATTCTCTATTCTTGTTTCCAGTGTTTTGGTAGTTTACCAAATAAATATGAAATGAATATATGAATGAGTGTATCTTTGAAATGATATTAAAGTGCATATGGGTTTGGAAAATGTGATAATTGAAATGTTTAACGACACTGCATGTGAGTGATTAACGAATTTCCTAAACGAATTAATAATTCTCGCATCTTGAATTGAACCGATATACCGAACGTCCAACATGACGGGATTCACCAACCGAATTCGTCATGAAGGCAACCCAAAATTGTCCAATGTCCCACTTATGATGCACCACGGCATCAACTGCGATATGATGGCATTAAAGAAATGTCCTACCATGGATAATCGATCCGCATCCGCGATGGTGTATGGCATTTAAATAATACATGTCGGGTGCACCAATCGGGCATGACGATGATGGGAGACCGAAATTGTGAAATGTGTAAGCACATTACCAAATGATAGAAAGGACATGATTCACCAAACGGAATCCGTCATGAATGTGAATTGCATAGACAAAGTGAAATAATGAACTTGATAAGTGTAATGATTTGTAACCAAACACATCTTAAGAGTGTACGCTGAACTTTACACTGAATTTGTGGTGGTGATTTATGTATGAAAATGCATATATTTATAGTGATCAATGATTTAAAGTGAAAGGGCGAATGAATAAGCAAGGAGTATAGTTTGATATAAAAGGCATGATTTTATGATAAATACATGTCATGTTAAATTGGAAAATTGGAATATAACTGTATAGAACCACTAAGCATGAAAATGCTTAGCGTGTAGTTTTTATCTATACGCAGGTTTTGAGTAAACGGAAAAAAGGCCAAGAGCAAGAAGCACAGAGTCATAGAGAAAGTTGCAGCGTATAAGTGTATACCCCGCCATATGCATATCATCTCTTTTGAACACATGTTATTTGTGAACCAAAGGGTTAAACTTTGAAAATGTGTTTTGTATATCGTTTTGTAAAGGCATGACACGCCATTTTGTAACCAAATTGTATAAGAGTAAATGTTTTATGGGCCTACCATTTGAAATGCTTTCGCGTAAATGAGAATTCTAAAATGAAATGACGTAAATAAAATGTTTTGATAAGATAAACAAAAAAACTGGAGTAAAACCAGTTCGGCTCGATCCAATATCTCGTCGAGTCAGGATTCAAGTCGCAACATTTTTGAAAAATAAAATTTAATAAAAAGATAAATAAAAAGAATTAATTGAGCGTCCCCGAGGTTTTCACCAGACCCGCCAACCAAAGTTGGACCTAAAGCCAGGCTTGCCACCAATTTACTCTTTCAACCATTGATCGTTTTCTCCATAATGATCGTGATTCCTTATCTGGTATCTGGTCAATCATTTTCTACATGCAAATATGAAGTGCGATGCCGCACCCCATATTTTTGTAAAACCTTATCAACCAGCTTGTTGCAGAAATAAGTACCACCATCCGTAATTAATGCTCGTGGAGTGCCGAACTCAGAATATGTGGTCGCATGAACTCACTACCACACCTGCATCATTATCACGTGTCGATATTGCTTCACCCACTAGAGATGTAGTCCACTAAGAAAGAGAATATGTTGCCACTTCAATGAAGAGGGAAACAACCCCATGTAGTCCATCCCCCACAAATCAAATAGCTCAACCTCTAGAATTGTGTGCATGGGTGGTTCATCCTGTTTGGAAATGCCGCCCATTCTCTAGCGCTTATCACAGGTAGATACAAACTGGTGAGCATTTTAAACAAGCTAGGCCGTAGGAAACCTCGATTGAGTACCTTTGTCGCTCACTCAAGCTTCCAAAGTGTCCCCCACATGAAAAGGCGTGGCAGTGATTTAGATTACTACCCATTTCAGCTTCCGGTACACATTGCCTTATCACTTGATCCACACAATGTTTGTATAAAATAGGTTCTTCCTAGTAGTAAGCCTAAATGCAAAGAACCTCTTCTTCTATTGGTAGCTAAAATCGGGAGGGATAACCTTGGCCACTAAGTAATTCACATAGTCAGCAAACCATGGAACGGGCTTTGTGTCTTCAATTACTAAGAGTTGCTCATCTGGGAAATCATCATTAACTTCTACCTCGTCTCTAGGACCTTCCAATCGTGACAAATGGATTGCGACTAGGTTCTCTGTTCCCTTCTTGTCCTTGATTTCTAGGTCAAATTCTTGTAATAGGAGCACCCACTGTATTAGTCTCGGTTTTGCATCCTTTTTAGTCATTAGGTACTTAATGGCCGAGTGGTCAGTATGCACTATTTCCTTGTTGCAAATCAAGTAGGGCCTAAATTTATCAAAGGAGAAAACAATAGTCAATAGCTCTTTTTCAATGGTGGCATAGTTCAGCTGGGCATCATTCAAAGTTCGACTAGCATAGTGGATAACCTTAAATATCCTATCTCTTTTCTGCCCCAGCACTACTTCAATCGCATAGTCACTGGAGTCGCACATTAGCTCAAACGGGAGGTCCCAATCTGGTGCTACAACTATGGGAGCCGATACCAATCTATCTTTCAGGATTGAAAAAGCTTGCACACACTGCTCATCAAAATCAAATGGTGTCCCTTGAACTAGCAAACTAGATAAGGGCTTTGCAATATGAGAAAAATCTTTTATGAACCGCCTATAAAACTCTACGTGTCCTAGAAAGCTTCTTATGCCCTTTACTGATGACGGTGGAGGTAGTTTCTCTATTGCCTTAATCTTTGCTTTGTCGACCTCTATTCCTCTTGCAGAAATCCGGTGCCCAAGTACTATGCCTTCCTGTACCATAAAGTGGCACTTCTCCCAATTCAGCACAAGATTGGTTTCTTCACATCTAACTAGCATCGACCTCAGGTTTTCCAGACAATTGTCAAAGGAGTTTCCCAATACTCAAAAGTCGTCCATGAACATCTCAATTGTCTTTTCTACCATATCTAAGAATATACACCATATAAGCGCTAAATGTGCTCGTGCATCAGACAAACTTCAAAGCGGCATCCGCCTAATGCAAATGTACCATAAGGGCAAGTGAACGTCAGTTTCTCTCGATCCTCCTGTGGCTATAGTGATCTGATTGTGAAATGGAATAGCCATCCAAGAAACATTAATATTCATGCCCTGCCAGCCTATCTAACATTTGATCCAAAAATGGCAGTGGAAAATGGTCTTTTCGGGTAGCCTTATTCAATTTCCAATAGTCAATTCAAATTCTCCAACCTATGACTGTTCTGGAAGGTAGCAATATATTATTCTCTATCTTTATCACTGTTGTTCCTCCCTTTTTAGGCACAACCTCAGACCGACTCACCCATGCACCGTCGAAATAGGATAAATAACCCCGTATCTAGCCACTTCTCAGTACTTCCTGGGAACTACTTTCATCAAGTTGATCTCACTCCTTTGTGCTTCCACTAAAGGCTTATGACCATCTTCTAGCAGAATTCGATGCATACACATAGAAGGGCGAATCCCCTTTAAATCAGCCAGAGACTAGCTAAGCGCATCCTTGTGATCCCTGAGTACTCTCAATAACTTATCTTCTTCTCGCATCACGTGGATAAATAATCACTGGTAAGGTGGAGGCGTCCCCAAGATAAGCATACCTTAAATGGCTGGGTAGTGGCTTTTGCTCTATCTTGGATGGTTGTTCGAAGGATGGCATTAACGTTTGAGCAATTTCGCCTAGGGGTTTGTAGTATTTCCTTTTATTAGGCTGGAAGGAGTCCATCCATTTCACATACTCTACCCTCTCCCGCTTCTTTCGATTCCACTTATATCAGTTAGTCTCCAAAGGGCCGATCTGACCACTTTGGCTAGACACTATAGCCTCAGACTGGTTTCTATCATGAAGCATGTATCACTTCGTCTGGGTCTCACACCTCAAAACACATTGAATCCTGACTCATCATCCTGCACTCTCAATTTCAACTCCCCCCGCTACACATTAATCGTTGCCTTGCTAGTGGTGAGAAATGGTATACCCAATATTATGGGTATTTCTTTATCTTCTTCCATGTCCAGAACGATGAAATCTTCCAAGAAGATAAACTTGTCTACCTTACCAAACGTCTTCATCACCCCCTCCCCCAGATGTTTTAATGACCTATCTCGCTAACCGGAGTCACAGCTTCAATCAATCCTAGTCGTTCGACATGGATAACGGCATGAGGTTTATACTAGCTCCCAAGTCACATAAGGCCCTCTCAAAGATGGATTTTCCGATGTTACAAGGAATGGTAAAACTGCTTGGGTCTTTTAGCTTTTGTGGCAGTTTCCTCTTAAGGATGGCACTACATTCCTCGGTGAGATTCGTTGTCTCGAAATCTGACAGTCGTCTTTTCTTTGATAGTATATCCTTCATGAATTTTACATAACTGAGCGTATGTTCTAACGCATCAAAAATGGAATGTTTATATGTAGTTTCTTGAACACTTCCATAAACTTTGTGAATGGCTTGTCCAATTTATTCTCGCCCAGCGCTGATGGGTACGAAATTCTAGATTAAAGGGGTTCACAGTACTCGCCGATCTTTAGCCCCGCTCCTTCCACATACTTTTTATCCTGGGGATTTTCCCTTTCTATCTTGTCATTCTGACTGGTCTGGATTACTTCCTCAGTTTCTACCTCTCCTATCACTGGTGGCTGCCTTGACACTACTAATTCTCTACCACTTCTCAATGTGATGGGCCTTACATGTCTATTACCTTCTCATCTCTTGCCCACCGAGTTGCTAGGTAATGATCCGTGCTACCTCTCCGTCAACAATATGGCCATTTGGCCTATTTGCACCTCCAGGTTTCTGAGTTGGGCCCCTTGATTATGTAGCTGGGTGGATTGGTTTTGTAGTTGCTGAGCTTGATTTTGGAATGTGGCCTTCGTCTCATTCATAAATGTGCTATGGGAAGTCATCATATGAGCTAAGGCTTCTTCCAAATCCACCTTCTTCTCAAGTGGCGGGTTGCTCGCTTGAAGTGGTGGCATACTATTCTGATTGTTCCTCCAACCATAGTTCTGATTGCACCGGACATTCTAGTTACCTCCAACCCGCCTTGATTTCGACTGGAGCCTCGCACTGCCTGATACTGCATACCTCTTATATTTGTCCCAAGTGTTGTTGATTTTGCTGATTCACATACTGTGCTTGCTCTACTGTCATCTACCCCAACTGACAATCCATAGTACTGTGTTGTCCTCCGCAAGACTCGCAGATCTCCCAGGTTATTCTGAATCGCATTCACCGACTTGGTCGCTTCAGAATGCTTAGTTAATCACAAATGGCTTACCAGTTATCGAGAACTTATGTCCGGCCGCTAAGGACTTCCTAGGTGCTGACCTATCTCGAGGCCACTGATTAGTATTAGTGGTTGTATTTTCCAATATCTCATAAGCTTGATTTGTAGTCTTTTTCAACAAGGCACCTCCTGCTGAGGCATCAATGATTGTCCTAGCTAAATCCCTTAACCCCTTATAGAACGTGTGCACTTGCATCCACCTAGTTAACCTATGATGTGGGCATCTCCTCAATAGCTCATGAAATCTCTCCCAGGCCTCGGCCAAGTTCTCCCCCTCGAATTGTCTGAATGTGTTAATCTCTTGCACCGCTTATAAAGGGCAGTGGGAAAATTTTAGTCGAAATTTCGCACTAAGTCATTCCACGAGCAGAATGGTCCGTGGTTACCGAATAACCAATGCTTAGCTCGGTCGCCAAGTGACAGTGGGAATAGACACAATCTGAGAGATTCTTTTGTTACTCCATTATACTTAACTGTGTCGCTGACTTCAATAAAACTTGTTAGATGTGCATTCGGATTCTCACTAGGAAATCCATGAAACTGTATATTGTGGAGCATTTGCAGAGTTACTCCTTTCAGCTCAAAGTTGTTCGCTTGGATGGGTGGACATCATATAGCTAACTGAACAACTGTAGGTGGCAAGGCGAACTCCTCGAGTAGCATATGTGGATTATCAGGTTGTACAAACGATCTGATGGCCTGATCTCTATGATTATCTTCCATTCTAATCCACCCGTATTCCTTTCTCGAACCAGCCTTCATCCTCTTCATTCGTGATGATTTTAAATTTGTGTTTGCAGTTTACTTAATCATAAATGTCCGTTTCCGTTCAAGATCGAATGGAAGGAATTCCCTATGATCTTGTCTTTGCATGCACACAAATTGCTTTCCTGAAATCACAAGTATGAAGTCAAGACCAAGTCATAGCACAGATGAAAAAAGGCAAAATACCTAAAACAAAGAATAAATAAAATAAAATGATTAATAAGTAAAAAAAACTAAATAAAATAAAATTGATCCAAAGTACAATCTATGGCACCGTTGTCAATATCAATAATACTAAACTCACGCAAGAACGCGCCCAAAAACTTGACGGGCTGAAAGCAGTGTTTAAAAAGTTGGTAAAAATGCGCACTGCACGCACAAGTATACGCTACGAGTTCAATGAGTATAGTGGCTAGTCGGGCGGTCGCTCCCACGAAGAGAAGCATGTTGAATACCTGCGCTTATGACCTAGACAATATTTATATCTAGTCTTATAGCTAATTAAGAATTAGATTAACTGATGAAGGAAAGTCTAATATTAAGAATTTGATTTAAGATAATGATGAGAAAATCTGTGGTTTTCGCTTCTTCGCCTACCACACCCGGTGATTTCACCTAGATAGTGTATTCATTTAATATTTCATATGATTTATATGTTAGTGGGTTGATCGTGTTTGCAAGATATTCTCTCTCTCGAGATATACCGCCCATCTCACCAAGCGTGTATTAATCTCCGTCGACCCTCGACTCCGAGATGCATTAATGTGCAAACCCTATTGCTACACTTGGAATGCGGGATATCTCTATTCCTTGATTGACCAAGCGTTGCTTTACCCATGTCCTTATGAGTCATCTTCACTCAATATCCGACTCCTAGCATTAGCATGCCACAATTTGCCAAATAATAACATGTGATTAAATTCAGGAGTAAAGCAACCATACAAATTCATACCAATATTAAATAAAACCACAATTAAAGTATTAATCCATAATGGTGCGGTTAGGGTTGACAAAACCATAGAGAGAAAAGTTAGTTCATAGTGATTTTCATTACAGACTGAAAGATTTTCAGCATCAAACGAATCAGGAAAAGATATACAAAAGAAGCCGTCTTCGGGATCTCTCGGAATCCGTCTCCGCCAATCTCTCTTTATCCATCTCCGTGGTTCGGGCCTCGCTCCGAATCCCCTCTTGCCTCAAAATTGGCCCTTCAGATCTGGTCCGAGCCCATCAATGGCCCAAAATAAGAGCTTTAACGCTCACATCTAGAAAGAGGACTTCGCTTACGCGCGGCGAAGGAAGCCACACCACGCACACCCGAGGCCACGGAACTCAATCTAGTTCGCACAGCGCAGGGCCTCCACGTCGCCGCGGGGGCTACTACAGTCGTGAGTGCCTCTGCTGCGAGGCCGAGGCCCACTTCACTTCATTGCTTTCTCCTCGCTGGTTCTTTTCTTCTATTATTTATTTCCTTTTTTTATCAGAATATCGCCATGTCTCTATACCATTATGCATGGGATTAGCTTAAATATTAGTGAATATGAATGTGATCATGCAATCGAGTTATAAAACACATAGAAATTTTACAAAAATGCATGCATGATCTACTCCGATCGCTTGTCGCAGAGAGATTTACATATGCACAGCGAGGCTTACAATTAATAGGTGGTTTGAATATTAATCGGGGATAAATTAGACCATAATTTATATGATTTCAACTAAATGAACGAAACTCAGGCTTTTTTCCACTTTCATTTCACCTATTTGCATGTTAGTTTAAGATTTCATTAGTTTTATTTTCTTTTTACTTTCATCTTAATCTCTCATCCAAATAAAGTTAGGACTATTCTATTTTCAGTACTTAATAACCTAATCCCCATGGGAACGATACTCTTACCTTTCAAACTTTAATACTTGAGGCGACGCTTGCACTTGTGCACATAGGCATATTATTTTATATACACGCATTCGCGTCTAACACCTCCAAATTGCTTTCTTCATTATGTTTCCTCTTCTGCTTGTGGTCCTACAAAATCATAAGGTTCTCCATTCAATTCATGTTTGAATGTTGTCTTTATCAGATTTGTTGGCTTCATCGTTATCCATGTTGATATGTTGTATAGTTAGTTCTTTGTTTATTTGCAGAGTAGTAATCTCCAACATTATGGCCTAGTTTTTTGAAAATGACCAACTCCCTTTCTTGCATGCATTATTTTAGGTTTTTCTTTTCCCAATTCTTTTGATTCTTGAAAATTCATTTTATTCATATTTAGATGCTGAAAGTTCATATAAAAAAATATCACTCAAAATTATATCAAGCAATTTTAAAACACTTGTTTTTTTAATTTTTTGTCTATGATAATTTAAATATTTATAACAATTTAAATTCATTTCACCAAAGACAAATATTTTATATATGGTTTTTTACATTAATGATATTTATTTTCTTGAAATTAATTTCATAATTTTTTGTTATTTTATTTGACTAATATTCTGACAATTAAAGCTTTCTATTTATTTATGATAGAAAATGCCTAAATCTTAGTAGAAACAATAAATGTTTCTAAAACAAGGTTTGCACGTTAGATATACAACAATAATTGTTAAATGTTTGAAAAGATTCTGGATTCATTTTAAATTTAATTTATGAGTCAATTCTTATTCTACATTTATAATCATTATGTTGCATATAATGTATTTTCACTTACTTATCGACTATTTTATTATTATCATTATTATTTCTAACTTTATGTAAACAATCTTACTTGTTGAATTCAATTTTTAATAATTGAATTGTTGAATTTGTCTACATAACAAACTTACTCATCATGAAAACAAATCCATATTGTGACGCCCCTATCCCCGGGGGTCCCGTTGACAACCCATCAACCCAAGAAACCTCGTGGATACTCAGGCTCGATATCACACTCACATGTCTCATATATCGAGATCCATTTCTATATAATTTTCTTACAATTAAACCACCTGTAATATTCCAATGCTCATGTACAACTCTTTTACACTTTTTACATGCCAAAATATATTAAAACTAGATTATTCTAATATATTTTACTGTAACGCTTCTAAGGCCAACCCTACTCTAGTCACGTCTCGAAGGAGCGCTCGCCTTCTCGTGCACCAAAGGGGGGTCCCACGACGGACGAGCAGCCCAAGAGGATAATCTCCTACAAGGGTTACTACCCACCTAAGTGTTCATGCAGTGATCAAATATACACACATTCAAGTAAAAACATGCACACTCCTACTCGAATGTCTACATGCCTTGGATGAGAATGTGACTCACCCCTATCCCATGTCCCGAGTCCTTATTGACTCCCTCACACATGCTAATGCGAAGTGTGAAAACCAACCATTATTCATCACCATTTTTCAAACAAAGCTTTTGTTTTATAAACCAAACCATTAGATTGTTTCCAATATCAACTTGTATTTCTGTTGTGTGTGTTTATGCATTTAGGGCCATGATTTTCGCTTACACCGCAGATTCACATGCCTTTCTCTGACATTTTTTACCTAACTTACATCACCGACACATGTCTAATCGGAATAAAATTTGGTCTTTCACCCCCTTGGGGTGGGAACGCACCCCCAACTCTGTCTTTTTCGCCAACACACATTTCATTTTCTTTTCAAAATCATGATACTCATTTTGGACGTTGTCCCATATTACCGAGCCCACCATCGTACACCAAACATAGTTTCGATCAACCATGTACCTACGACATACCATCGAACACCAAACACGGTGTCGATCTCTACCATGCACTCACACCCATGTCATGTGATGTCCTAGTGCATAATGCAATGCAATCATGCCATTGCAGTTCTCATGTTACATGTATGATGCACACTACATGAACCATTCACATCAGTTATACTTCACGTCAATTTCCATGCAAATATAGATTACAAGCATATAAATTCCATGTACTTCATGCCAATATATATAAAGATATCATATCAAACATATTAGCATTCATCAATCCATGACTAAACAATTTATGTCATGTAACCTTCCTTAGGCTAACTCATGGTAATTCCTACCCATTACAACAGCCTACAACATGCCATGTAATGGTCATGTTAAAACCTGGTTATTCTCATCGACACAACCAAGTAACCTACACACTCGGTGAAAAATATAGATTTCAGCAGGTTATGCTCACCCACTGTTCTCCACCGAAACATGGTTGGAATCTTGACTCAATGGTCTTTCCATAGAGTACAAGAACACCTGAAACGAAGTTTGGACAAAGAAGTTATGGACGTCCAAAGCCTGAGGTCTTCGCACGAGTCACCACCCTAGCCTACCGACCACTACCGGGCCGACTCTGTACCGGTCGACCTTTAGTCATCCACCTCTAACCGTCCGACCTTTAGCCGACCGGGGACTCCTAGCCGACCGACCTCGCCGACCGACCGGGCCTGCATTTACCTCTCAATCGGCCGACTTAGCCGACTAACCTCTAGGCCCACGGACCTCGGCCGGGTCGACCCCACGACTAACCATCGGGTCGTCGACCTCTACCACCCAGCTCCTAGCCAAATTCCTTTTCACTTAGACTATCTGCAAATGGACCATAACTTGGGCCACATGATGTCCGGATGGAGAAAACAAAGCTCCACGATCAGTTCATCGATGTGGCTACAATTTACCTGAAAGACTCACTTCCAAATTCCCTTTATTTCCCACCCAAAAACCAGTACTAAGTCTGGCTAATGAGTATTATCAAACTAGGGAAACTTCCCTTGGTTCAAAATGCGACCAAACACTTCCCTTAGGGCAAGACACCACCACACAACCCTTAGGGTAGAAAATAACCAAAGTAGGAGAATACTTACCTCTTGGAGTTTGTCGAAACTCCCCGTTTCCGGTCTCTACTGGAAACTCTTTGGACGTGGGAACACTTTTCTTCTGACCACCTGGGAACCGCGACTGAACATCGGGAGTACCCAGAGAGAAGGTATTTCTCTCTCAACTTTCTTCTTCTCTCCCTTTTCCCTTTCTTCTATCCTTTCTCTTCCTACTAAATTGTTTGATCTAAAGTCAAGTGGGATGTCCTCTCTTGCCACATGTCACTCTCCTATTGGCTCCTTGGATTACCCTTATCACCTTATCCATCTACCTTGGATTTCCATCCAATCATGTGTTGCCACATGTCTCTTATGGGTCCCACTTGAGCTGTTTGTTTAACTTAACCTGCACTTGACATCGCGGCACAGTTGTCGCCCACCAACACATGCCATGGTCTCAGATACCCCTGTTCCGAAAAACGTGAAATTCTGACTGTCTCGGATTTCGACCAAATTCGACGTGGTGGCTAGATTTCGTGAGATGATTCCAATGGTGAAGTCAGTTTCATCATCCGAGATCTAAAAAATTTTCATATTTTCCCACTGAAATTACCGTTTTACCCTTTCTCATAAAATTGAATTTTCTTAGGTTTTACACATTTTCTTTTCAATCTTTGACATAAGGAACTTATTCAAATCCAAGAAAAATGGATGTCTGGGAAGGGATGAGTAACCATACAAGAAAATCACAACTTTGCAACAGATTTTTCCGTTGCAAATCCGCTGCACCCATAAAAATCCGTTGCAAATCTCTTTTAACAAAGGATTTGCAACATAACAGTTCTATTACATAAAACCTTTTTGCAATTTTGTACTCTTTGGCATTCGGTTGCAAGAAACCAACGGATTTGCAACGGAATTATTCTGTTGTTATGTTGCAACAGATTTCACATCCTTTACTAATTCAGTTGCTAAATCCCAATAATCAAAAGATAATTAATAAGCTAAAGTTGTTGTAATTCTGTTGCAAATTTGCAACAGATTAGCAACCGTTTTATTACAAGACCATTGCAATTTCTATTGTAATTCTGTTGCAACGTTGCAATAGATTTGCAACCACTATGAGTCGTTGCAAAATATGTCGTAATTCTATTGCAAATTCGCAACAGCATTGCAACAAATATTTTCTTCCTAAATCTTACTTAGCACAATATCCGTTGTTGTTTTTTCAATTTTCATTAATTTTACAAATTTTAAATTTCAAATTTCCTAGTATTATTCAAAATTTCATGTACCATAATAAAAAATGCAACACAAAATTTTTAAGTTTATAATTTAAGTTTATATTAATATAATCACAAAACATATCTTGACTACAATTTAAGTTTATAATTTCTAGTGCAACTCAGGCTTTTAATAATTAAAATGTCTACAAATCAAGATCATAATCAGTAGAAGGTATCCACTTGAGCACGGCTATGAATAGGGTAGACTCCTAATAAGCTCAAACTGTGGCATGAAAGTCAGAGGAGACTCAGATACCAGAATGCTCCCTTTATCAGTCACATTTGCTCATGCATCACACTCATCTTCCTTTTCAAGGCCTCACCCACTATCTTCAAGGCCGTGTCAGACTTGAACTTTAGTTGGATCAGCTAAGGCATATTGATAGAATCAATGATTGATGAGTCCAAAACTACGATTTTTAATCCATTTTTCTAAGTATTTTTAAAGATATATTGATTCATATGTAAATATGGATATCTTACTCAAATTTAATTTCAGGTACCAGACATAATCAAAGGTCCCAAAGAAACCAAGGTAAACTGGCCTCAAAGGTAATGAGGTAGCAACTTAAAATTGGAGTCGCAATAAGAAGCTCGTCAGTTCAGTTATCTCCAGGTCACAACATCACCAAGAGTAGTCTTGGGAGAGAAATGGAAGGTTTTATCAAACTAGTCGTGACTGAAACCGAGATTATGACCGTGGCACAAGGCAAAACAAGAAGGTAGTTGCAACCCGTAAATAGTGGCTAAGACGACGGAAATGATTCATAAAGTAGAATCTTAGTCGCGACACTAATTGAAGACAACCGAGGCTCGACGCTTAGTCCGAGGTCGCGATTGCGTTGATCCGCTGCACGTGCCAACAATTCCCCAAGAAAATTTGAAGTTGCAACTAGTTCTTAAAATGAAGCGACTAATTTAGGTCGCGATATTTTCTTCAGGTCGTGACATGAGATCGATGGAGCCAACATGGGGTTTGAGGTTGCAACTAAATGAAGGAGTTGAAGGACCTCAAAGGAGGTCGCGACCTGAAGAAACACTAAGAAGTAAAAATCCAGGTCACAAATAGGTTTGAGCAACTAGGACCAATGCAACCAGAAACAGAGCAACCATGAGGTCGTGACCTAGAACAGAGGGTGGAATGAAGAAACTGGTTGCAACTAAGGGTTGAGGGTGCGACCAGAAGAAAGGCAAGGAATATCAAAAGCAATCGCGACCAATTATTAAGGTCGCAACTTAAATTAGAAACATGTGAAGGCAAAAAACCAATAAAGGAGGTCGCGACCAATCAATCAAGCCGTGACCTGAAGAAGTACTGAGCAGTCAAAAATCTAAGTCGTAACCAGAAAAAGGAAGTCACGACCTAGAGTTAAGGCAGTAGAAACAGAAATGTGGTCGCACCCAAACCGAGGTCGCCACGACAATGCAAAAGGAACAAGTCCTAACTCAGAACTGAAGTGGTGACAACAAAAACAGGGTCGCAACCTAAAACTGAGGTTGTGACGCAGAATGCAGTAGAAAGGAAGGAGGAACGAGGTCGCGACATGGAACTATGGTCACGACATCAATTTGAAATAACTATGTCATCAAGGTCGCGACTATAATCGATGTCGCGAATTAATTACCCAAAGCAAACAGAAGGAACCAAGTCATGACTGGAGTTATCAGGTCACAACTAAACAAGTGCAAATGAAAGAAATCCAGGTCGCGACATCATTTTGAGGTCGCGACATGAGACAAAAGACTAGGCTTTTTCTTTAGTGAACCACCCGAGCTTTCTACACTAGGCCCATTTTCTTTTTTTTACGCTATAAATAGACTCTTGGAGAATAGTAAAGTAGCTTCCGTCTTCGATACCTAGAATTGGGAGAGGAGAAGGACTCATTGTATATTTTAGAGTAGATTTTTTCTTTTCTTTTTCTTTTCTTTTATTTTTTATTTTTCTGATCAACCTACTAACTGTAGAAATGTATCAAGATGTATTTAATTTCTGATTTTCTTTATACAAATGTCGCCTAGTACCACGATTCTAGACAAATTTCGGGAATTGCTTTTCTCAATTTATTACAATTACAAGGTGTATCTAATCAATGATCTATTGTTGGCTGTAATGCAAGATTTAGAACGTTAGCCGCTAGATTGGATTTACCGCTAGTTGCGCTCTTCCTGCTGTAATTTAGAGAGAAATACTTGATTGGGATTTATTTACTGATGTTGTTCTTGAACCTATCAGTTCCCAATGATAGTACGTAATGTCTGAGTGTTTTCGCTTGATTTCCCAGAGGCCATCTCGTGATTACGTAGTCGGAGATTCCTGAGAGCTTGGAGCATTCACTTGTGGGTATGTTAGATTACCATTTATGAACTACTAAGCTCTAAGGTTCATTTCGATAAATTCCTTTTTCACTCATAATTGATGTTGGAGGGGAGCATTTATCAATATAAATAATTAGAGATTTCACCTTAATCTAAAGGAATTCCCAACCTCGTGTTAGCCGAGATCCGATCACAGGGAAGGGAAGAACCATGATTTAAAAGGATGTCAATTAGATATGTTGCAAGAACTCCCGAGAAGGGAAGCCAAAGATCTCGCAGCCTCAGAAATGGGTATGAAGTATTGAGAAAGAAAAATACCAAGATCTTGCAAGAAGCTCAAAATACAAGTAGTCAAGCTAAACTTGTCTTTGAGAAAAGGTGAGGCCCTAACCAAAGGGAATATGATGAAATCCAATTGCATTGTTAGGCAATCTTGGACAAATCCAAACCCATCAGTAGAACAAAGCAATGTAATTTAATGCAGGAATTAGATGTTTCATAGTATTTCTTTGATAGTGTTCATTTCTCACAGGAAACTGATACAGTCCAGTAATTTTGTTCTTATTTTTAGACGTTATCATTTACTTCCAGTTTACATAATTTTTTACAGTCGATGATTATTAGTTTCTAGATTAAAACTCACTATCCATTTTAAGTTCAAATAGTAAAGGACTCAAGTAGTTGGGGTAGTTGATTTCAATTCTTATCAATCTCTGATGGAATGATATCTGGACTTACATCCAATTTTTACTATTTCAGAGTGACCTGCGGCATCTTGCGTTGTCATGACCAAACCCAAATTTTGAATCCAGACACAAAGGAACTTTTATTAAATTAAAGCAAGTATATCTAATTTTAACATAGATGCAAAAAGAATGTAAGGCTCTTGTAATTATGTTAATTTTGAGGGGTTTTAGTCTATATAATCAAAGGCAAACAAGTTTTATGGCGACATTTTTCTTAAATTTTGTAAAAGAAAATACCAAAAACAGTTTTACAAGCAGTGCTACTGATCTTTAGAAAGCCATATTGAAAATATTTCTAGTTCCACTAGGTTCTCATTAATCATGTATTTCAATTTCAGAGGTTCTTTAATGCACAGAAGCAGACTCGCACTGCTAAGAAATACCGAATTGGAACGAACACTAAGGAGCTTAAGGAAGACTAAAAGAGCAGAGAAAGCAACCATGGCAGATGAAAGAAATGACCAGACAATTGAACAAAGGACAACAATAGGAAGGCCTCCTATGCAAGATACAATGGAGGATTTCTGGAGGCCTATCATTCAAGAAGACAAGAATCGCATACCCCATCAGATAATAATTTGAACTGAAACCAGCTTTAATCACAATGGTGCAGCAGAATCAGTTTACTGGCCATCCCACAGAAGACCCCAACGAGCACTTGGGTAGATTCCTCAAGATGGCAACATGTTGAAGCTCGAATGGTGTGGAGGCCGAGGTGATAAAGTCAGATTCTTCCTTTTTCCTTAAGAGATATTGCAGCCACATGGTATGAGTCATTACCATATGGTTCAGTTGATACCTGGGAAGGGTTGGTGGAAGCATATTTAGGCAGGTTCTTTCCCCCATCCCTCACTTCTGAAAGAAGAAGGGAAATCATAGTATTCCAACAAGGGGAAGATGAGAGCTTATACATTGCATGGGAAAGGTTCAAGAGGCTGTTGAAGAGATGTCCAATGCATGGGATCGATTTGAAGACTCAAATGGACATAGTCTATCATTCTCTGAATGATACTTCAAAAGGTATCATTGATGCTTCTTGCTGTGGAGCATTCAAGAGAAAAAGTGCAGAGGAGGCAAGAGATCTGATCGAAGATCTAGCAAAATGCAACATGAAGGCTCCCTCTGAAACTTCAGGGAGCAACAGCAGAGCAAGAGGAAGTGGGGTCATTGAGCTAAACAAAATGACTGCCATGGAAGCAAAGCTAGATGCAATCATGCACAGGATGGACAAACAGGAAAGAAAATTGCACTCTGCTCATGAAATTGGAGCAGTGGAAAGAGAAGGAATGAGAAGAAGTGTTGAGGTGCCAACTGAGGAGGATTCCTATGGGGTTGAGGAGGCTAAGTACATGAATGAGCCAAGAAGCTACCATTTCAAGCCAAATCCCAACCTGCCCACAAATTACAATCCATCACTGAGGAACCATGAGAACTTCTCATATGGTAGAGGGACTACACAAGGTCCAAGACAAGGGCAGAATCCCCAACAAGGATATCCACCACCTAGATTCCAACAACAGCAGTGTTGACAAAATCAAAACGCATGTACAAATTTATGACACTATCACCAAAGGACTATTAATTAATCCTCAGCAACCTTGCCATAAACTTGTGGAAATTATAATATGTAGAAATGTAAATTTCTTAAAATAAATATTTTCAAGCTTTATTTGATTTGCTATTCTCGCAAGTGCACAGTCAACAAGTAGTAAAATGGATTTATGTCCAGATATCGATCCCACAGAGATCTCAAGAATTTTAAATCAATCCACCACTACTCAAGCTCCATACTATTTGGACGTATAAAATGATAGTGGGAGTCCAAAGATTCGTGATCGGAAAATTGGAAGAACAAAAGGAAATAACTAAATAACCAACAATCGGGAGAGATAAAGAATAAAGAATAATGAATTTCTAATAACGAAATGAATCAATAGTTATCCTCAAAGACACATCAATAAAAAACAGCTTATAGTGAACTATCAATTCGTGAGTTAACCATAGAATTTCGATTAACTCGTTTCAAAACTGGGTCTACAAGTAATCAGAAAAGTACCGGATCTCCTTAATATTCCACATTTCATTATCTATCTGATGACCCGATTTCGAATACAGGAATTAGATAACTATATTTAAAAGGACTTCCTTAATTCGTATTTTTCTTTTACAATACTTCATACCCATTTTATGGACTGTGAACCTAACTCCCAAGTTATCTACCAAGCAAGGATATACAACTCGTGATTGCTTCTCCTCTAAATTAGGATAGATCAACCTTCTCGATTAGATCTCGCCTAACACGGATTGACTCACTATCCGATCTGAGGTGAACTTTGCTTGTTTATGGGATAACTCATTCAACTCATTCTTCTGACTTCAAGTGAGAAGAGGATTTATCCAAGTGAACTTGCAAAAGCAGAAGGGATCCCTAATACAGGTTAGTATACCTTCAAAGAACTAGACGCTACTCCCGTGATTGTCTTCCCGTGTCACGGCAGGACTTCCTGAAATCAGGGTAATGACGCAATTTAACGGGTATAAGAAACTCGTATTCAGATCCAAAATCAATAAACCAAAATTCAAAGTACCAGAACTCGAAATTAACAAACTCGCTAGAACGACTACAGAAAGATACCGACGATAACTTCAATTTAATGGAAGCCGGATTCCTCAATTACTAAATTACATGATACAGCATTCCTCTGATCATAAGAAAACTGCAAGCTGAACCGGAATAATCGACCTTAAATTTTGTCCGAACTTCAAACATTCCGTAGTAATTTGAAAAGAAATAGAAATCAGATCTCACTTCATTTAAACGATAACATCCGCATTCGAAAATACAAACGAAATGAAAATACGAAACATAATCAGCTTCTCCGAAACGATGGAAACAACAAAATAAAATAAAAATAAAGAAAAAAAGAAAATGAGCTTTCAAGAACTGCACCTCTCGTCCGTGGCCGCCAAGCTACTTTACTCGGGAAATGGGATAGTCAGGTATTTATGTAGTTCCTAAATTGGGCCCTAATCCCACTGTAGCCTCGCCAGGATCGGGAGCATCCAGCCCGTTACTGCTCACGCGCGACTTCGCCCTGTCGTGACATCATCGAGGTCGCGACCGATCCCACGCCGCGACTTCGCACACTATATAGCCTGATTTAGTCATTCTGATGTCGCGACATCATCATCTCTCGTCGCGACATCTTCTCACCTCTTAGCAAAAGTTTCACTGTTTCCCGATGTCGCGATCGCCGATATCTTTGTCGCGACCTCGCCTAAGGCCTTTGGCATTTCAATCGATGTCTTTTGATGTCGCGACTTCAATCTCATGTCGCGACATCATCTTATGGAACTCCAGATGGCTTCAACCGGCTGTTTATGTTGTCGCTATTATCAATGTTCGGTCGCGACATCAGCTTGAGTCATTTGCGCTAACTTGTCTCTCAACCAAGCCGCGATTCTCGAAGTTGTCAAGGACCTACTTCACGCTTTCTACCTTCAACCGAAAGGTGTCCGTGTCGCGACATCAATTTAGTTCTCTGGGCTTCAATCGTTGCTCTTGATGTCGCGACTTGCTTATGACTCGCAGCCTTGATCTATCTGCCCCGGCGTCACGACATCGCTATCTTGTCGCGACATCACATCATGCCTTCACAAGTCTCCACTGCCAGTTATCATGTCACGACTCGATCTCACGCCAGCGACATCGCCTCATTTCTTCGCTCTTCTCATGTGCGCCTACGTCGCGACTTTCTATAGCTTCGTTATCCCCGTCGCTACCTCAATCAATGTAACCCCCTTAAAACCGCATCAATGACTTAGTCATTTCTTTCCTTTCGCCGCTAATCGTCATGACTTTATCCACTTATTTCGCATTTTTCTCTCGCTCGCTTTTTCTTCTTTCTTGCTTCTCCCCGCTAATGACAAATTGGTGAGTTTCTTCATAATTCTCAGATATTAAATATTTCATTTTAACTCGAAAAATAAACAAAAATGGACTAAAAGAGATGACTTTAAGCCTCATCAAACTCCCAATTAAATTTTGTCATTCTCAAGCAAAGAAAAGAAAGATTTGTTTGCCCTCAAACAGGACATTTTTTCTCGTTTTGTTTATTCTATGAGTGGCATTCACTTACTGCAATTCAAGGTATGCAAAATTTTCTTCGTACATTTAACTTCCAAATTCAATTCAAAGTTGGTCTCGACTTTTCTCGCTTATACAAAAATCGGAATGTTGAAATTGTTTTACAAACAATATAATTCATTGGATCCGCTGAATAATGAATTTATTTTCCTTTCTCATTTTCATATTTGAAATATTTAACTCCCCTAAAGTCTTTCACAATTTTGATTGTTTCCCATTCTTCCAAATTCCATAAGCTTGTTTTTCATATTGGATCTCCACTAATGTAGGTGAATCTGTACCTTCAAGATCAATCAGTCTGGGGCTTATAATGTTGCTTTAGGTAAAAGGGTAGGATGAATGGAATACGAAATGAGATAACCCAAAACTCTTTTTCTTTTCTCCTCAACTTCTATTTCCTCCTTGTAATTCCCCAAACTTCCCAAAACTTCATGTTTGGGATACTACCTTGAATTCTTCTTTTCAAAGCTGTATGCTCCCAATTCTCTTCAGAATTTTAACTGGGGAAATTTTCTCTAATCACCCTTCAGAATCGTGCTTTGTTTTTGTCTTTTGTGCTTTCTAACACTCTAGCTAACTTTGGGTTAGTAGCTCCCATACCAGATGATATTAGGGTACTAGGTGTTGAAACACCCTTAAGAACTTAATTGTTCAAGAGAGTTAGGCCACAAGACAAAAACTATTCTTTTAGCATTTTCCTTTTGTATTTTCCCTGTTTTAGATCTTTCTTCTTTCACCTCCTTACATCTCTTTAGCTTTTCCTAAATTAAACTCTAAACTTTATCTCTTTCCTCTCCTTTTGAGTTCTGATATCATAGGTTCTTTACTGGAAGATTGAAGATAAAGGATGGCTTGGGCTTTGCACTGGATTATTCGAAAACATGGAATATCTTGGCTCAAATTCAGGACTAAGGTGTATGCAAAAGCATATACATAATGGTGGCCGGAAAAGCTCAAACTGTTCAAGAATGGCCTGATCATTTTTTGTCGTACTGTAGATCACCTAGATTTCTGCCTCAATCAATAATCTAACAAATTTCTAGAACCCTGATGGAGCAAACAGACTAACTATAAGGAGTATCTTGACTCATTTTTATTGATGAGTAGTTAAGTTAATTGATATTCAACAGGATCCTTGATTTACTGTTCGTACCACAAACTCAAAATCATGTCTTGTTCCTTCTATTGTATCACCTTCTTCTATTCTGGACTTATCAGTTAAATATAAGTAAATTTCTGCACCTTGTATTTCAATTAAACTATATGCATTTTGTCCTTATTCTGCAATTTTCCTTCATTTCAGCCTACTCCTACTCTAACTGCTTCATTCAATTTATCCATTCATTTCAAATAAATTGAAAAGATCAGAAACGTTATTTCGATTCCAGGTTAAAAATAAACTACGTAAACAAAATCCATACATCATGATCAACAAAATTGTAAATCAACGCAGACTTTTTCAAATATCAAAAAAGATTTCATGTTACAAAGAATCGTTCATTTACAAACATTTTGTAACTAGACTGAGAAAAAACTCTCAGATCTTTTAAGTCATGTACCCTCAAAATTTGGCCCTGCACTGAGCTCCTAATGAGTGATTCACGTTAATAAAGTTGTGCAACAAAATTGGGGCCGCATCAACTCCTTTTCTTTGGAGCTTTGATCGATGGATTCTAACTAACCATATTCCCTCCATCAATCGCTCTCGATATCCACGCTTTTATGGAACAAACAAAGGAACTGTTTGTTTTCCGATTCCACTCATTCCATAAAACAAAGGTTTTCACCCTGACTCTTCCCTTGCTCTCATTCTCCCTTCCCCTTCATTCCTTCAAATTCTTGTTTCTAATTCCTTGTTCTTCCATCCCTTTTATAATGAGTCAGGTCTCTCGGGAAGAACAAAATTATTTATTATTTCCTTCAATTTTCTATGGAATATTAAATGAGACCTTCGATTCATGCCCCGATCACATTTAACTAGGACTTTGGCTTTTCAATGGGAAGTTGGATCGTTTTTTCTTCATAGTCTTTATTCTCCCCAATTATGTCTCTTGGAAACCGAAAATATTCTACGCTTAAGTTGGGATCAAGATGTAACTGCTTTCTCGTATTTACACCTTTATTCTTTCTAAATTGACAAATTTGGGTGACTTGTAGTTCGATGCAGTTAAATGAGACTTGACACTGGGTTCAATGTAAGGACATTTTCCCTTAAAGACAGTATACTCGTTATTGGACTTTTAAATCCAGACATTAATTGCTGGATGTCATGACTTCAGATTTTCATGTTGTGACCTGAAATTCTAAGTCGCAACAGGGAATGTTCTCCTATTCCTAGATTTCGAGGATGACTAAATTTTTGTCCTGTTGACCTTCTTTTCCATTTATTATTCTTCACACTCCCACATTCTTGGTTGACTCTCTCTGGCTCTCAATGTTATGTCTCAAAACAACAAATAACTAAATAGCAAAGAATATCACAAATTGCTCAATGTTACTCAAAATAATTATAATCTTATTTGTTTCTTTATCTTCAGAGGAACCGGACAATTCCTCTTAGTCAATAGTTAGGCATTCCACACAATAAGATAAAAATAAATTCCCCAAACTTGCAATCTTGTCACTTTAAAATATAAGATCCTAATCAATTAATTCAACTCAAATGCAAGTAAAAATAAAAGATAGGGGAAAGAGGAGAGACTCCCTTATTCCAAATATGTAATCTCAAATACTAATGTGATTCAGACTCTTCTTTCGTGCAATCTTCATTCCTTCCACAACTCGCTTCTCGCTTTTTGGCTTTAGTTGGACTTCCTTTATTTAACACATATGTCAATGCATCCAATTTGGACCTATGGCCGACAATTTGTTCATCATTCCTTTACTCTCTTTGCTTTCCGCCATTTCTTCCTTCCTCATGTTTGGAATTAATAATTCTCTCCCCTTGTCCGTATATGATGGAGTAAAGAATTTGCTGAAATAAGCTCATCGCCTCCTTCCAGTGTTAACAGATTCAATTGGTAGGAGTTAAACTATGTCAGCACCCATATCTCGTAAAGAGAATGGGAACAACTTAGTCAATAACTTCGGCTCCACACCATCCATCTTAACGCATTAGCCTTCCCGAGGAATCTTCCTGTGTGCTTATTTGACTTTCAAGTGGGATGGCCAGAAACCCGATGTCATTGACCATTGCAATTAGTGCCGGTTCGAGCTCAAAATCATTAGCATTGATCGATGGCTGTTCCATTGCTAAATATTTATCAGGATGAATGTATTCCATAAATTTCCATAGTGTCATGCTCCTCGAGGCTCTTTGTCAGACATTCTCGTCACACCATCTAATCCTCTATCCGTCATGGCTAGAGGAGCCGCCTTCCGTAGTCAAGGTAGACTCTAATAATAGGATTAGTCAAATCATCAAACATTTTCAATACTGGTCAAGAAGATCGCACAAAATGAACTAACGCTTGGAAAAACTATTTTTGTTCTTTTTCTTTAAATGTCCAAATTAGTATTTCCTTCTTTTGTCTGAATATTGATTACTTAGATTCTTTCGATCCCCGGCAACGGCGCCATAAAACTTGTTGACAAAATCAAAACGCATGTACAAATTTATGACACTATCACCAAAGGACTATTAATTAATCCTCAGCAACCTTGCCATAAACTTGTGGAAATTATAATATGTAGAACAGAAATTTCTTAAAATAAGTCATTTTCAAGCTTTGTTTTGATTTGCTATTCTGCAAGTGCACAGGTCAACAAGTAGTAAAATGGATTTAAGTCCAGATATCGATCCCAAAGAGATCTCAAGAATTTAAATCAACTACCCGACTACTCAAGCTCCATACTATTTGGACGATAAAATGATAGTGGAGTCCAGCATTCAGATGCTGGAAAATTGAAGAACAAAAGGAAATAACGGAAATAACCAAAAAACGGAGATAAAGAATAAAGAATAATGAATTTCTAATAACGAAATGAATACTCGAATAGTTATCCTCAAAGACACATCAATAAAAAAATGCTTATAGTGAACTATCAATTCCTCGTAGTTAAATCTCGATAGAATTTCTGATTAACTCAAGTTTCTCAAAATCAGCCCAAGGCACTGTGAGTGCAAATGATTCTCCTAATACTCCACATTTCATTATCTAATTGATGACCCGAGCCTCGAATACAGGAATTAGATAACTATATTTAAAAGGACTTTTAACTCGGGTATTTTCTTTACAATACTTCATACCCATTTTATGGACTCCAGAAACCTTAACTCCCAAGTTACTCCATTACAAGGATATACAACTTCCGTGATTGTTCCTCCGAAATTAGGATAGATCAACCTTTCCTTGATTAGATCTCGCCTAACACCTGATTGGACTCACTATCCGAATTGAGGTGAACTTTGTTTGTTTAAGTGGGATAACTCATTCAACTCATTCTGACTTCAAGTGAGCAAAGAGGATTTATCCAAGTGAACTCTGGCAGTTGCCAGCGATCCCTACGTTATGTTAGTATACCCTCAAAGAACTAGACGTTACCCCAGATTGTCTTCCCCCGTGTCACGCAGAGGACTTCCTTGAAATCGTAATGACGCAGAATTTTAATCTGCATAAGAAACCGTATTCAGATCCAAAATCACAAAACCAAAATCAAGTAAATTCAGAACCGAAATTAACAAACCGCTAACGACTACAGAAAGATAAATTCTCGACGATAACGCCCAATTAATGGAAGCCGATTCCTCAATTACTAAATTACACGATACAAAGATTCCTCCGATCATAAGAAAACTGTTGAAACTGAAACAATCGAATTTCCGTGAATTTCCTAATCAACTTCAAACATTCCGTAGTAATTTGAAAAGAAATAGAAATCGCATTCGCCTTCGCCTAAACGATAACATCCAGATTCGTAAAATACAACGAAATGAAAATACGAAACATACACCGTCTAAAACGATGGAAACAACAAAACAAAATAAAAAAATAAAGAAAAAGAAATGAGTTTCAAAGAATCTGCACTCTGCCCCGTGGCCGCCAAGCTACTTTACCGAGCCGGATAGTCAGGTATTTATAGGTTCCTAAATCGGGCCCTAATCCCAAATGTAGCCCGCCGTGGATCGTAGAGTATCCAGCCCGTTACCGCTCACGTCGCGACTTCGCCTTGTCGTGACATCGAGGTCGCGACTCGATCCCACGTCACACTTCGCATAATTATATAGCCTTGATTTAGTCATTCTCATGCTCACATCATCATCTCTCATCGACATCTTCTCACGCCTAGCAGTTTCAATTGTTCTCTCCTCGATGTCGCTGATCGCCGATATCTTGTCGCCGACTTCGCTTAAGGCCTTGCGCCTTCAACTGAGTCTTCGGATGTCGCTGACTTCTCGATCTCATGTCAACATCATCTTATGGAACTCAGAGGTTTTTAACCGGGTCGCCCATGTTGTCGCGACATCAATGTCTTGTCGCGACATCGCCTTGAGTCATTTGCGCTTTCAACTTGTCTTCACCGTCAGCGACTTCGAAATGTTGTCGACCTTACTGGCGAAGCTTTACCTTTCAATCGAAAGGTGTCCGTGTCGCTGACATCAATTTAAATTTCCGGGGCTTCCAACCGGTTGCTCTTGATGTCGACCTTGCTTTATGACTCGCAGCCTTGATCTATTCGTTCCTCGACATGTCGACATCGCCATCTTGTCGCGACATCACACTTCGCGCTTCACAAGTCTCCACGGCCTCGTTATTGATGTCAATGACTTCGATCTCACGTCGCGACATCAGCTCATTTCTTCGCCTTCTCATGCGCCTGTCGCGACTCTATAGCTTGTTATCCCGTCGCGACTTCAATCGGGCCAGTAACCCCAAAACTCGCATCAATGACTTAGTCATTTCTTTTCCTTTCGCTTCCGCCAATTGGCTGCACCTTATCCACTTATTTCGCATTTTTCTATCGCTTCTTTTCGCTTCCTCCCCGCTAATGACAAATTGGTGAGTTTCTTCATAATTTCGTATATTAAATATTTCATTTTAACCGAAAAATAAACAAAAACGGACTAAAAAAGAGATGACTTTAAGCTATCAAGCAAAGAAGTGAGAAATGAGAATGACTATCGGGAGTCGAGAAGGGCCCAAATTTCTATGAAGATCAAATGTTGTAGCTCATGGGGGACAACAAGAGACTGCTACACCTCCATGAACAGAAATTATCTGATTTAGAAG
This sequence comes from Tetrastigma voinierianum, assembly GCA_016808115.1. NCBI lineage: Eukaryota > Viridiplantae > Streptophyta > Magnoliopsida > Vitales > Vitaceae > Tetrastigma > Tetrastigma voinierianum. The sequence goes on along the minus strand of JAEQBH010004223.1, from coordinate 108,305 downwards.
TTTTCAAATCTGATACTCAGATTGTTAAGAAGAATACAAGTGCCTCACTGAAGAACCTGGAAACATAAGTAAGGCAGCTAGCCTTGAATATGCAGACCCAGAACAAGGGTGCATTCCCAAGTGACACCCAAAGAACCTAAAGATCAGACATGGCGTCACTTGAGAAGTGGGATAGAAGTGGGGAAGAACAAAAAGAAAGGAAGGAAACGACTGAGGAAGAACAAGAAGAAACTGGAAGGGAAAAAGAGAAGAACATGCCGAAGATTACAAAGCAAGGAAACCAAAGACGATCGAACAACCCGAGAAGCTAAGGTAAATGTATGAGAAAGCACAAGATTACACACCTCAGGTGCCATTTCCTCAGAGGCTTCAGAAAGCAAGGAGGGAAGAGCGGTTTTCTAAATTCTTGGACATGTTCAAGAAAATAGAAATCAATATCCCCTTTGTAGAGGCAATCAATCAAATGCCAAATTATTCAAAATTTCTGAAGGAGATACTGAGCAAGAAAAGGAAGATTGCAGAGGAAGGAATTGTGAACCTGACTACCACCTGCAGTGCAGTTATTCAGCAAAAGCTCCCAGAAAAAATGAAGGACCCAAGTAGCTTCACCATTCCTTGCTCTATAGGGAACTATGAATTTAAGAAGGCCTTATGTGATTCTGGTGCCAGTATAAACTTGATGCCTCTATCAGTGGTGCAGAGACTCCAGGTTTAGGAACTCACCCCAACAGCAATCACTTTGCAAATGGCTTACAGATCCATGGCACAACCAGAAGGTGTTGTAGAAGATGTGCCTGTCAAAGTAGGGAAATTTATCTTTCTTGTGGATTTTTTTATCATGAAGATGGAAGAGGAAACCCAAGTTCCTTTGCTGCTATGAAGACCCTTCTAGCAAATCGGAGTCGCTTTGATAGATGCAAAGGTGAACTAACCTAAGGGTAGGGAGGAAGCAAAGTACACTTTAACCTTAACAAGGGTTTGGAACAACCCGATGTTGATGCGTGAAGTTGTATGGTCAGAGGTGCACAAGAGGTCATATCAAGCAGCGCTGAATTGAATTTCCGATTGTAATCTTCAACATTCTATCAATGAAATTGAGATGAATTTCCAGTATCTTGAGAGTATTGATTATGAATTGTTGCCTTCCAGTTTTCAAAACAAAGAAACATTCTTGAGCTTGAATGAAAATAGTCAAGAGCATGTATGTAGCAAGGAACAGAAAGCTACTGAACAAGAGACTAGTGCAGAAGGGTTAATATTGAAGGAATTACCCAGTCATTTGAAATATGCTTGTGAAACCGTAAAAGGAAACCCAAGAATCATATCACCAAGACGACTAAAATTGAATAACAAAAGCTGCTGAAAATTCTGAGGAAGTACAAGGAAGCTATTGCTTTGTCAATTGAGGATCTTAAGGGTATCAGTCCCTCCATTTGCATGCACAAGATATTGCTGAATGATGATGTAAGAACTTCTATTAAACACCAAAGGAGGCTGAATCCTGTGATGAAAGATGTCATTTAAAAGAGGTACAAATGGTTGGAATGCGTTTTATAAATGCAATATCGATAGCTCAGTGAGCCTGCTACTCCATGTGGTTCCCAAGAAGGGTGGATTCACTGTAATCAGAAATGAGAAGAATTAGTTGATTCCTACAAGAACTCGTGATTGTGACGTGAGGGTGTGCATAGACTACAGAAACCGAACACGCAACCGTAAAGGATCATTTCTCGCTTTTATTGATCAAATGATGTCGATAGGTTAGCAAGACACCCTCACTTCTTTTTTCTTGATGATACCGATAAACCAATCATACTGCACTCGAGACCAGAGAAAACCACTTACATGCCCATTTGGTACTGGATTTAGAAGAATGCCATTTGGTTCAGGTAATGCCCCAAGCACATTCCAGTTAGTGCATGATGTCCATATTCTCAGACGGCGTAATAGTTATGGAGATCTTCATGGATGATTTCACAAAGTATGGATCCAGCTTTGAAATCATCAGATAATTTAGTGGACAAGACTTCATGTGTACAGACAAGAATCTAGCTCGAATTGGGAAAATGCCACTTTATGATAAAAAGGAATTGTCCTAAGACATGATTTCTACAAAGAGTAATGGAAGTAGACCAAAAAGTTTCAATTATAAGAATCTTATGCCACCCACAAATGTCACATGGGAATAAGAAGTTTTCACATGTCAGGGTTTTATAGAAGATTTATCAGAGACTTCTCCAAGGTTGCTAGACCATTATGTAGATTACTGGAAAAAGATACCAAGTTCAAGTTTGATGAGTCCTATCAGAGATCTTTTGAAGAGAACAAATCAAGATCGTCAGTTCCCATCATGGCAAAACCAGATTGAATAAAGAATTTGAAATCATGTGTGATGCTGATTATGCAATGGGAGCCGTGATGGGGACGTGAGAACCGACAAGGTGTTCGTGGCCATATACTATGTCGTAAAGAAAACTTTCAATGAAGCTCAAGAAAATTACTCTACTATCAAAAGAGATGTCAAAATAGTATTTGCATGTGAAAAATTTAGGCCATACATATCGAGTCCCATATCATTATCCACACTAATCATGCTGCAATGAAAATCTGATGGCAAAGAAAGAAGCAAAGCCAAGACTAATCAAAGGGTATTGTTATTGCATGAATTCATCTAGAGATCAAAGACAAGAAGGAATGTGATAATGTGATACTCGATCACTTGTCAAGAGTTGGAAAAGCCTACTGCATAAAAGGAAGCGAGAAGGAAATAGTACAACATTTTCCGTATGAGCAAGTATTCCAACTGCCACTCCAATCACCTTGGTATGCTGATATTGTGAACTTCTTAGCATGTGGAATTATGCCACCATAACTCAGCTACCAACAAAGAAAAAAATTAAGGACTGACAGCAAGTTTTACATCTGGGATGACCTACTATTGTTTAAAAGAGGAGCTTATATGATAATCAAAAGGTGTGTACCAGAAAGTGAGCAGAGCAAGATCTTACATGAATGTCATGCATCACCATATGGAGGACACTTCTCATAGAGACAAAATGTACCCCACAAAATCCTCAGCTCTTATTGGCCAATCATTTTCAGTGATTGTTTGAATGGGTGAACCGGTGTGATCAATGCCAAAGAATGGGAAATATCAAAGAAAGGCATGAAATGCCCCGCAAGGTATCCTAGTGCTAATGAAACATGTAATGGGATAGATTTTACGGGTCTTTTCTATCTTCATTTGGAAATTTATACATACTCCTAGTCAGGATTATGTATCCAAATGGGTTGAGGCAAGAAATTTTGTCCCAAAATGATGCTAATACAGTTGTGGGATTTTTACAAAGGAATATTCTGAGCAGATTAGCACCTAGAACTATCATCGCGATAGGAAGCCACTGAAATAAAGTGTTTGATAAACTATGGGTAGATATGGAATCAAACACATTATGAGCTTGGCTTATCATCTCAAACAAATGGTGCTGAGATTTCCAACAAGGAGATAAAGAAAAATCCTTGAAAAGCATCAAGCTCCAACATAAGAGACTCGGTTCTAAACTTGACATACCAGGGCATACAGACCGCTTATAAACTCCCATTGGAATGTCCCCATACAGATTGTCTTTGCAAACCTTGTCACTTCCTCTCGAACTAGATTATAAAGCGGGCAATCAAGAAGCTGAATTTTTGACTTCAAGGTCGCAAAGAAGAAAGGCTACTCCAGCTAAATGAATTGGAAGAGTTGAGGAATAAAGCCTATGATAGTGCCAGAATCTACAAAGATAAAACGAAGAAATTGCATGATCAAAGGATTTTGAGGAGAGAATTTAAAGCAAGAGATCAAGTCCTATTATTCAACTCCAGACTAAAACTCTTTACAGGGAAGCTTAAATCAAAATGGAGTGGGCCATATACAGTAGTATCAAGTACAACCTTTGGGGCAGTGACACTGAGAACCAGTAATCAAGAGGAATTCAAAGTCAATGGTCGAGATTGAAGATTACTGGGAGACCCGACAGAACCGACTCCTAGTTCTAAGTGAGAAAAATATGGAGAAACAAAAATCTCATAGCAGCAAGTCCAACTAAAGACTCAAAATTGAGCAGCTTTGTGGAAGGCAATCCACATCACAGTTTGTTTTAAGTTTTTATTCTTTACATACTAGAGTTGCTCAATAGTTTCAGGTGATTTTATTACTATTGCTTTAAATTACGTATGTTTCGCAGATAATAAGTAGTGTACATTAAAGAAAATTGTTATCCAAACTTCCAATCTGCACAAGGCAAGCGTATGCGATACCTTTCTCTCGATTTCCATTGAATTTTACATTCGATATAGCATGATTGAAAGCTCAAATTTTTTTTTTTGCTTCAATTTTGAATCTAATGCATAGTTGAATGGATTTGTTGAATATTTGAATGATGAATATGAATTGAATTGTACTTGTTTTGATTGGATTTGGTGAATTGAACTTGCTGGAAATTAAATTGTTCAAGTAGACCTGGAAATTTTCTTGGTCGCAATAGACTATCTAAGTCGCAACCAGGATAGGAATTGATAAAATTATGATGAGAAAATTTTAGGTCGCAACATAGATTTTTGGAGCTTATAGCTGCATTTCTCTCGTCAACATCAATTAACAGGTCGCGACTGCCGGGACATCACAACAAGTCGGAGGAACAAAGCTGTAACAGCTGAAATTGAGTTCGCGACAAAAATAACTAAGGAAAGAAAAGAACAGGTCGTGACATCAATTCCTCTATTGTGACCACATCTCAAGTCACGACAAAAACGACTAGGTCGCGACCAAAATTGTCCAAATCTTAATCAAATTAGGTTTTAAACCTTTCATTTGGGCGTCGCAACATTAAAGACAACATTTAGTGAAAATCATTAATTAGGAGACTCAAAATTTAATGTCGAGACTCCCCATTTCGCAATCATGACATAGAGCCCATCAAAACAAGAGTGAAATCAAAAGTCATTCCATGCAACAACTTCCATTCATCTTCAATTCATTCCAACTTTTCCACTTCTGTGTCCATTGTTTTGAATCTCTAAACCTTAAAACCAGATTAACCAAGACCCTAAAATCTTTCACTCATGGCAAAGAAATCAAAGTAATTCTCGCATCTTTAATGAAATGATTAATGATATTCAGGTGAGTAGGTCCAGCGTAAGAAAAGGTTCATCGGGAACCTTCCTGACCAAAACCCAGACACACAACTTAAACCCACCGGAATTAAAGGAACCAGTTTAGGTCACGTATTTTCAAAAGAGGAATTCAAAAGAAATTCAATGCCTCTCAAAGAAAAAAGATCAAACTTCCTTAAGGTTTTCCCCCTTCTTTCTTAAAAATCTCCTGTTGGAAATAGCCAGGGCGCTCGGATCCGGAAAAGTTTACTTAATTCATTCATTGGGAATATTAAAAAGAGAATTAAGAGCTTCTTCATTCCCGAGAATCAAGGTCACTATGTGCTGATTGAAGACACATAAAGAACAATGAAAATGAAGAAAAAGGAGGATGAGGAAAAAGATGAGTTCCAAGGGTGCAAATGTAGAGCATATGGAATGAATGGAGTTGGAAAACAAACCAATTCCAGTCATGATTCCAAAAGACGCTCTATCATTAAGAATATGGATGATGGGAAGGGAATTGGAAAAAGGGTTAACCAGAACTCCCATCATCCAGAGGAACTCAGATAGAGGAGGCAAGGAAAAGGCTCACTTTGTCAGACCGCCCGTTATCAACCCTTTTTTCCCCGCGCACATTGTGACAAGGGAACCGATTACAGGAGCTGGCCAAATTTCTTTAGAGTAGAAGGCATAGGTTTTAGATCAAGAAAATAGAGAATTTTCCCTCAGATTAGATACGCTTTATTGTACTTTTGCATTAGTTTTTGTATAGAGCAGAGAAATCGATCAGGCAACATCGAGAGTTTGATATTTGAATTTATTGAATAAATAAAATTCCAGCTTGATTAACAAAAGTGATTTGTTTGTCTATGAACTGATGATGAATTGTGTTGTTTGTGTCATTCATTATTTGTCCGCAAGAAATTAGCTATATTTTCGAGCCTTGTCTGTACAATGACCAAATGACCAATTCTGTTTTATCCCAAGAACAACAATGAAAGAAAAATAAGGGCAGACATCAGTAAAATGAATTTAGGAGTTGCAGCATTAATTGAAATCAAGTTTAAATTGTAGAGAAATACTTGGATTGGGATTTATTTGATTAATGTTGTTCTTGAACCGATCGTCCTAATGATAGTACGTATCACTAGTTCAAGGAGTGCTTTTGCTTTGATTTCAAGAGGCCCTCTCAAGTGGACACGTGAGCCGAGATAACTGAGAGTCAGTATTCACTTGTGGGTATGTTAGACTACCATTTATGAACTACTAAGCTCGAAGGTTCTTTCGATAAATTCCCTTTTCACTCATACTGATGTTGGAGGGAGCATTTATCAATCTAAATAATCGAGATTTCAATTTAATCTAGGGAATTCTAACCTCGTGTTAGGTTAAGATCTCATCAAGGGAAGGGAAAGAATCAATAAATTTAAAGGATGAGTCATCAATTAGATGGTAGAAGTTTTGCAAGAACCCCGAGAAGGGAAGCAAAGATTCAAGTAGCCTCGTGGAAATGGGTATGAAGTATTGAGAAAGAAAAATACCCAGATCTTCGTGAAGAAGCAAAATACAAGTAGCTTGTTAAATCCTTTGTCTTTCTGAGAAAAGGAGGCCTCTAACCAATGAACATAGAGAAATCCAATTGCATTGTTAGCAATCTTGACAAATCCAAACCCATCAAAGAGAAATTGCAGCAATGCATTTTAATGCAGAATCGTCAAGCCACGCATTTCTTGATGTTGTTCATTTCTCACAGAAACTCGATTCAAATTCAGTAATTTTGTTCTTTATTTTTAGACGCTATTTACTTCAGCTTACATAATTGTTTAATGATGATTATTAGTTTTCTAGATTAAACTCTTTCACTATCCATTTTAAGTTCAAATAGTAAGGACCTAAGTAGTTTGGGGTAGTCGATTTCCACCAATCGTGGGAATGATATTTGGACTTACATCCAATTTTTACTACTTGTATGACCTGTGCACTTGCAGTGTCATAGATTAAACCCAAAATTTTGAATCCTGACACAAAGGAACTTTTATTCCATTAAAGCAAGTCTATCCAATTTTAACATAGATGCAAAAAGAGTGTAAGGCTCCTGTAATTATGTTAATTTTGAGGGGTTTTAGTCTATATAATCAAAGGCAAACAATGATGCCTGAGATCGTAGGCATACAGATCCCAACGATCCAAGGCCATATACTCATTTCTTCTTGACTCCCCTAACCTCATCTAGATAGATTTGAGTTGCATCAACTGATCGAGATGAAGATGCATCCTCTCTTACAGCTGAAGTCTTAGCCTCATACCTTGCAACTACATGATTGTAAAATATATAAACATTAGTAATATATTTTCGATCAACAAACTGATTATCTACCTTCCTCCTATGAGTTTGTTCTAGGAGCTCGTGTGGAAGAGGCAGACGCTTTAACTTGGCCGCCTAAAATTGAAAAGTATCATATATTAAAACAAGTAGTTACAAAAAATAAAATAAAATCCAAATTTTTATCAATATACGTACCAAATGTTTAACATGCTCCCTATGAGATAAGGAACCACTGGTATGGCACGAAGGTCTTGTGCCCTCACCTCCAGTCTCACTCATCCTATTCATAGATCCTTGAGCATACTTTTTCTGAAATTCTGGTGACTGTCAATAACATTGTCAAGCTTCCCAAATACTTTCTGAAATGAAACTCGGTCGTTAGCTATGATCCTTCCATCGACTAACATCATTGTTATAATGTCTTGAAGCCTTCTTATGCCATGCAACCTTAACTAGAGCATCTAGTGAAGGATCTCACTGATAATGTTTCTGCAATTGAAATAATGCCAAAAATGAAAATCTGTGAAAGAAAAAAAAAATAGTCTTATTGTATTTTAATATTGTCAGTTTTCTTGAATTTATTCACATTCCAATTCTATCTTATCCACATTATAAAAAAACATAAATAAATAAAAAGCAAGACCAAAGTGAAACAACATTTGTTATTGATCAATATATAGAAAAATAAAATAAAATAAAATATATCTTAGACCCAATTCATAATTGAAACTCTTGCCAGTAGAAATCTTTGATATCATGAGGCACCATCTTCCAATTATAACCCATCACATGCAAACGCTCCTTGAAAATATTAGTAATAATCCTAGATATATTCTTTGTGATGTGTATCTGATGAGTCTTAAACTCATCTATTTTTAATCCATTTTTCTAGCTTATTTTTAGTATATTTGAACTTGTTTTAATGTCAAATTATGGATTATTCACCAACTTTGTGTTTTGCAGGTTTTAATTCAAAAATGAGAAAATTCCAGTAAGAAATGAGAGAGAAAAAAAAAAAGCAATAGCAATAGTCTCTGTCGCGACAGAGTTCGATGTGTCGCAACAAATGTCCAAGCAAATGGCTAAGGAAATCTGTCACAACAATATTTCCTATGTCGCAACACAAGGGACTGAATATAGAAAATGAGTTATGTCACGACAAAAGACAGCGTATCGCGATAGAACATGGGAAGAATGTAAGTCAGCTGAGACAAAGAAAGTTAATGTTGTGACAAGGTTTGTCAGCTGGATGTCAACACTAGGAAGAACCTATCGCGACATAAAGCTCCTGTCGCGACACTGGAAACAAGAAGAAAGCATAAATTCTGTCACTACAAGGTAATCTATGTCGCGACACTGTATGAAGAAGTTCTATTACGACAAGGTAATGAATGTCGCAACACTGAAAGACAAGGTTTCTAGTCCTGACAAAGAAAAAAAGTCACGATAAGTAATGTTGACTTAGTGAAGTAACCTAGTTGCAACAAAAGATTTCAATGTTGCAACATACTTCAAGTTAAAGAGAAGTTTCGATGTCGCTATAGGAATCTTAAGGTCGCAACACAGAAATAAGCTGAACACAGATAAACAAGGTTGGGACAGACTTTTCTATGTCGTGATAGAGATTCCCACACAAGGAAGAGAGATCTTGTCGCGACATAACAAACTGGGTTGCTACACAAAAATGAGTTGAATACAAAAAGTCTTGTCGCGACATAAAAACTTGGTCGCGACAGAAAACATCTACAACATTAAGAGACTATGTCGCAACATCGAAATGAGGCTGCAATAAGAAATCAAGTTGAGTGGGGATTAAGACCGCCGCCGGCTGCACTTTCCCGGTCGCGAAATGTCGACATTACAAGAAACAAAGTTGCAACAAGAACTACCGTAAATGCCGCCGCGACATAAAAACTAGGTTGCGACATCAATGAAGAAGCTACACATAAACAATGTCGCGACACAATTGTTAATGTCACTACATAACTATTCCAGTAATCACACATAAGATTGTCGTGACATAGAATGGATAGAACGACAGACCTTGCAAGACAGATTATTAAAGAGCCAAAGAAAGATCTATCGCGATATAGGAAACTATGTCGCGACATAATGAATATGCTGAAGAAAAGAATTATGTCGCGACAGAGTTTCTTAATCCAAGAAGGATGCACTGTCACACCCCGATTCTCGGTCCGACCAGATTGGCGGATCCGAACCTAGTTCGGGGTGCGAGACCATATACTATATTCCTCTTTTTTTACCGCTTTTTTTTTTTTTTTTTAAAGTCGAATCCTGTACCCGTGGGTATGGCCCACATCTTATGAATGTAATCAAAATATCGATACATATACAAAAGAACTACCACCGGAGTGGTGTCCATCAAAATCTATACACATACCGAGTCCCATTTTCATATACAAACTCCATTTCTACATTTACAAATCGCAGCACGAAACCTACATGTAGTGAACCCTACTAGTGTGTTGGGCCTACCAGATGGATGTTTTCAAACGCCTTTCTCTCGTACCTACACGGATTAAACCCGCTGCTTTACGCTTTAGTGGGAAACATATCTTTATAACTTATACCGATACATGCATTTAGACCGAATCTCACATAAACATATAACGTAAATGTATATCAAAATCTTCATGAATTCATTAATCCAAATGTATAACAAGTCGATCATATTCGTGAGCAAACTTTAGACATATACAATGGCAAGGCATCCATTTCGTCTCTTAACATGTACTGACTTTCTGCTTTCGCCAGCTTCTATTCATGTCATTTAAGCATAATTTCGGTTTACTTGTACTCTCAGGATTTTTAACATAATTTTTTTACATCTCCCATAGGAGTATAGAGTCTAGACAGAGATACCCGTACATATATATAGTCATAATGGAGCTGAATTCCTTTTTATTCAAATTTGCATGGTTTATGTTCCATGACTTTATTATACAAATCGAAAACATATAACTTATGCGAAGGTACCCGTAGGTTCATACTGGTTCATATCTCCCAAAGGACACATTCTTATTCATATTCCTCGTATACGATACTGAACTTATACATATACTTAGACGGAGGTACTTATTCACATACTCATATTTATCTCAAGCTTATACTTGCTTCGATCTCCCATAGGAGTTACAGAACTTATGCTTATACAGAGGTACTTATACACGTACTGGTACTTATATCTATCTCAGATCTCCCGTAAGAGTTTACAGAGATATTAAGGAACGATAACGGGTATTGTGAAATCCTATTCTTATACTGGGGCACCGTAAGTACTACTTGTTCAAATGACTCCAAGAGACGACACTTGTGCTTATATCAAACTTATCTTATACTGATATGAGCACCTAGGTATCATTTAGATTAATCTTATCCGAGGTTTATATGTGAATATCAGGTGCTGCTAGAGATTAACATATAAAGCACCGAGTACTACAGAACAAACAGGCAATACTGCATTCTTTACTCTTATTCTTTATTCGTGAGTCTTATCATATAACCGCTTGACACTGCACTCCAACTAAAAAGAAGTGAGTAGGACGCAGCTACAATAAGTGGCTCCGAAGGTACAATACAAGCATCGAGGTGTCGTAGCACCAGCAGAGTACCGGCATCGAACAGAGTGCCGTAGCACTAATCAGAGTACCGGCACTGAAAGGTGAGGCCAGAAGACTAATCAGAGTACCGGCACTAAATGTAACGTGCCTCGCCCACGTATCAGAGTGTCAGCACTACCAGATGCCGGCACTTATCATATGTCTTGTCATTCAATATCCGGTCTTAGGCAGTCATACAATTATATGTGTTCTCTGAGCTTATCATTTTATTCTTTTCTTCTATACTCCTCTCCATATAAAATCTACGTATATTGTTATTTCTTAGTTATATCTATCTCTTTTCTTATCATGTATTCCATATGACTTTAACCAAGCTATTAGTACACTTGGTACAAAAATCAAATGTTCAGATGTGGATACCGAATGCCATTAAATAGAATATGGTTAGATTCTAGACTCAATGAGCTTTCCATAGAGTCCAAGAACACCCAAAACGGAGTCCTAACGAAAGAGTTATGCACATTGCAAGCCGGAAAGAAAATCAGCAACTTGCAGCAACTGCAATAGCAGAAGCAGCCACTGTCTTTTGTCATTTCGGACTTATTATAAGCTCAATATTGTATCAATCTCTATATGGATGGATTCTGCATCAATGCATTTCCATAGCCCAAGAACACCCAAAACGGAGTCCTAACGAAGCGGAGTTAGCGCAGACATTGCAAAGTCTAAGAAAATCAGAACTTGCAAAGAATCGCAAGAGCAGCAAGAGCTACCTTCTTTGTCATTTTCGACTTTCCTGTAAGCTCAATATTGTATCAAGCCATATGGATGGATTATAGACTCAAAGGGCTTTCCATAGAGTCCAAGAACACCCAAACGGAGTTCGGACGAAGAAGTTATGCGCATCCGAAGTTGGAGGGTTGACATAGTGCAGGGGCTACGCCATAGCGTGGAATCCACGCTATAGCGCATCTGAGATGTGCACCCAGCCACGCTACGGTATGCGGCTTCCACGCCTCGGCGCAGCCGAGATGCCGGCAACTTTGGTACACGCCCGTCACCCAAACCATCCTCGAACAACCTTGTCCTTGGCTTAGCCAATATCCTCCCAATTTAGACCACATGATATGCCACAAACACGGTACCAAAACCATCCTACAATCAATCCCAATTCACCCCAAAAGTAGGAATAAACCAACTTCCATATCCATACATATTTTACAATCCATCCTCAAAGGGGAAGATTCCATACTCCTAACAAGTAATTTCACTCTCTAACACCTCAAATCTTAGCTTAATGAGGGATTTCATATAAAAGTCCACAAATTCACACTAACCCATAACCATCCATACAAACCATACATAAATTCCCACCTAGTACTAAACCATACTAAACCTAAATAAAGTCCATGCAAAGCTATACCAAGTTCCATACACAAACCAAAAACTAAATCAAAGAGGGAAGAACCCTATACCAAGGTGCAACCTATAACTCCACACATATTCTATATAAAACCAAGGATCCTTACAAATTCCATACAAGAATCCATACCAAACTCCAAAGATCTCTACTTATCACATTCTATGTTCATGTTCATGTTTCATGCCTATTCCATATGGCATTTCATATACTTGTACAGTATGATGTCTATGTATTCACACATCATTCATATATTCTTATTCCTTTATGAATCTACTTTACTCATAAATTGGAATCATTCCAATTGAAGCATCCAAACTAAAGTTATGACATTTTCATGTCAACTAGTCGGTTTACCGATTTTACCCGAGGGACAGTTTGTAATATTCATTTTCCAGTGCCTAGTATCCATATTTGACACTGGTTCTTTGTACTCCTTTAAATTTAAGGTGCTATGGCTCTCCTCCAACTGAATCACCTAAATCGGAGCAATCAAATCAAGTTACGCTCCTCAAACAACCCGACTACTCTATGATCAAACCGAAGGTGACTGGCTTCTGCACATGGCCCCACTTTGAGTGAATTTCTGGGCCACTTAGAGGCAGAATTTTAAGGTACCTATTTGAGGATGTTTGGTTCTCCTTGAAGTCTATTTTAACCATCAACTTGAATCACTCAAATCGGATAAGAAATGAGCAAGTTATGGCTAAAATACGAAAACTGGTCGAAATAGAAAAACAGGGCACTACATGTACCGGTACACCTCTTACCTGTACCGGTACATGTGTTCGAATTTTGCCTAGAATGTGGGCTTTTCTGCACTTTTTCCATATTTTTCTACCCCATTCAACTCTATACTTATCTTACACCTCAAAACCACACCAAATTCATCTTATAACTTCAATTTTACCAATTCATCTTTCATTACCTATCTTTCTCTCAAAACTTTTCCATGAATTTATCCCAAAACTATTCTAATATGGGGTTATGACCCATACTCAAACCAAATATAGATAGATTAGTTAGGGTTTGTTCTAAACCCTAACTCAATTACTCTCACTAACCCATGAATCCAAATTTAAAAGAGGATTCTATAACTATCTTGTACCATAATGGGTTTTACCAACCCTACTAATACATCTTTGGTTAGGATGAAATCCTAACAAACCCTAGATTTGGAACTCATAAACTTTTCTAGAATCCCATACAAAATCCATATGATCCATAATAGAATCCATACCCAAGGGTAGTTCCATACCTTTTTTATCATGGCCTCTCTTCTTCTCCTCTTCTTCTTCTCTTCCTCTCTCCTCTCTCTTCTTTCTCCTTCTCTTCCTCTCACGGTTCTCTCCCCTTTGGAGACCAAATTTGGTCTTCTTATCCATGTTTGTTAAGGCCATGTTTGGCCAAGTCAAAAACTCATTTTTGCTTTTAACTTTCTCATTTTTGCACCCTGTCTCTAACTCCATCATTATTTCTATTCCATCTTTTCTAATTGCCTTGAATCCCATAACTTATTAAATTTCTATTTTTGGCATCAATTTGTTAACTTATGACTTTAAGTCCCTTTTTTGAAAAATTTACATATTTGTCCCAACCTTGTAAATCCGGTCTCGCTTTCCATGTTTCGCATTTAACTCACGAAACATTCAAATTACGCTTACAAAATACCCTAAACATGTCAAAAACTGCTAGGGTATATTTTGGGGTGTTACATGCACAAGAAGCAGGTCGCGACAAACTACTGCATGCTACAACAAAGACCTGCAATAAAGAATTTAAACTCACAGAACAACACTTTGTGTCGCACGAGAATGCAATTTCACAATTTTGGGATCCACAAGGCAAAGCTCGAATTTGGTGGCCCAAACTTCCCGGGACTCTATAAATAGAAAAATTTTGAGGAAAGCGAGGCAAATAAATGTGGAAAACCAAAACATCTCGAGGAGCCGAGGACTCTTGTATTATATTTTTTCTTTTTATTTTCTTTATTTTTTCTTTTCTTGCAGAATAGATTTAGCTGTGATTTCAATTTGTTTACTGGACTTGAAACAAAGAATTGTTCAGAAGTTTCAAAGTTGAGCTAAAATGTTGAAGATCAATTCCGATTACTGTTTGAATCTAATGAAGTCTAGATAAAAGCTGGATTCATTTCTTTCAATTGACTACAATTGCATTGAAAATTTCTTGATCAGTATTTCAATGTTCACTGTGATTCAATTTTCAAGATATACAACTTCCGTTGAGAAAGATCTGATGTTAGTTATGGTCTTTCCTACCAATTAGAAAGAGATTTCTTGGATTGAGAATTTTGAGTTTATTTGAATGGTGTTGTTCATGAAGTGAATTGTTCTCAACATTAGTAACTTATACCCATTTAAGGATCAAGTATTCAGCTCTCGATTTCCAGAGGCCTGAAAGTGACACAGACGGGAGATTCCTAAGAGCATAGATGTATTACTTAGGGGTATGCTAGACTAATATTAAAGAACTAATGAGCTCTGAAAGATTACTTAGATAAATCATCGATTTACTCATGGTTTGAGAATTAGTTAAGGGATCTATCAATTTAATCAATGAGTGATTCGGTCTCGAAGGAGTGATCTCTGATCCCGTTAGCTTAGATCTAATCAAGGAAAGAGAGAACTCTTTAAGATCTCAAGGATGAGACATCATTCGTCTTGTAGAAATCTGGCAATGACCTTGTCTTGGGAAGCAAGAAATCTACAGTCATAAGAAATGGGTATGAAGTATTGGAAAAGAAAATACCGTATCTTATAGAGAAAATCCGACACAAGTAATTGGTTAGATACATATTTCAGAAATGAACATGACTCTCTAATCAGTGAAATGTACTGTTAAGGGAGAAATCCAAACTATACTACCTTGCCTCTCTGACAAATTCAGATTCCAATTCATAATAGAATAGAATTAGATTATGTTGCATAAATTAATAATTTCACAGCAGTGAAATCCCAATGTCTACTTCAAGCAATAATCTGGTTCAGTCCATTTTAGGTTTAGGATTTTAAATTTTTCTTTTATTATAAATATAGAAATTTAGTTAGTGGAATTCTTAGTTAGGTTACTAAAAATTTTATGAAATGGAAGTTCAAATAGTATGGAACTTGAGTATTGAGGTAGTTGAACTTTGAATTATCTTCAATCTCTATGGGAACGATATCCGGACTTATAGGTCAACTTTTAATAAAATCATTGACAAAGCCATTTTAATTATGAGCATACAAGTTCTATTTTGGTCAACAAGTTCTTGGTGCCTTTACTGTTAATTAAGTAATAGTCCTTTGGTAACAGTAGCAGAAATTTGATCTATACACACTTTGTGGTCAACAGTATCCTACAAGTATAAAAAAATTCAAATGATAAGGTTTAAAAAAGAAAATGTACTCCCCATCAATAAGTGTAATGGTAGGACGAGAGACATAACTAAAGGGTAGTGGTGATGATGAACTCTGTAGTGATGCTACTTATGGTGTTGAATCTTATACGAGGTGGTGGTGCGGATGATGATGCACATGATTACTGTTATCTGCCAGTAGGGCTAGTAGTATCATGGATGATGGTAGCGCACAGTGCATATGTAGATTGTAGTAGGTGATCCCTCCTATTGATTGAGGAACTATTAGGGCCTTTAGGAAGGAAACCCACATTCCTACCGTCCTCTACCCTTATCCCTAGGTCCTGCATCACCCAACTCCTCAAACCATATACATGAGAATAAGAGAAAATAATACAATATATTTAATTGGTGCTGAAATGGTTATACAACAATCAAATTACCAACCTAATTTTACATCACTGTTTAAATCATTCCATTCTTCTTCTTCATCTTCATCATCATCATAAAGAAGTGTTTTTGTTACATCGATATCTAACATTTCACCTATCGAATCATTAAGCAAAATAGTATCATTTTCCACCGATAAACTAAATTCATCCACATCATTTGTTTCCTCTTGGAATGGATCTTGTGGGGGTAATTTACATTTCACAACGAGCATCTGATAATCCTACAGCCTTGATTTTACAAACAGCCCACCAAGATCTAGTATCACGTTTTAAGCTTAGATAAGTGCAATAATACGCATTGTGTGGTTGCATTCTTCAAAACAAATGGTTCATCTTGTTGCATAAGTTCTTTATATGATTTATCCAGCACTAATTTGTATTACCTTGTGGATCCTCGTCCGAAATTTGTGTAATGTAAGCCACTCATGCGAAATAAAGCTTGATCCCTTGTGGGGTATCTGGGTATCTAATTCCCGACTTCTTGCAATTGAAGACCGTAGTAGTCGGTTTCATCAATTGTATGGTGGTACCTTTAACGGCACACACCACTATTGTTTTGAAAATCCCTAGAAGTGCCACAGTTGAGTGTTGTAGCGAAAACCGTTCACATTATATCAATTATAACGATTCTTTGTTTGAGCGGTCAATACGCTGGAAGCTTTAAGATATATGTTTTGATATTTGTCAGTGTGATAATAAGAGTGTGCTAAAAGACATTTTACCATAAACTAACTAAAACAATAAAGAACTTAAATAAGTCTTGAACCATGCTAGGAAAAATTCATCGAGTCTAGCATCAACAGTTGCATCATTAATATAAGGCTCATTTTGCCGTAACTCACTAATGAATATTCTATTAATAGAACACTAATTAGTCGAATTAGAAAGTTTCATCAGTAGTGCAATAGTTAAGTTAAGATGCATAAATAAATATAGGGTTTAACTTAATCTGCGATTCGGCCAAAGAACTTATCGATGTCACGACATTTTATCTCTTGTTCACTTAGCATTCGTGTTGTATGTCTTCCCAGTCGGGATGGGTGAATAATGAGTTCCCATCGAAATCATTTCCTTCTCGATATAGGACTCGACATTACGAGGCATCCTTTGATGCCTTGTATGGAAATGTTGGTTGAAGTAATGGGTCTGGTGAAGCTTCTTATTAATATCTCGTTGCATATGGATCCCTTCCACTTTAGCCTTATTCCTTACATTGTGTTTTAACCTGCGAATACTGGGATCCAATCAATAAGTTTATAAATACTGATATCATATAATGATCCATTGATAGTAAATGTAGTTGTATAACATTAATTTGCATACCTTTGAATGGATACATCCATCGGTATTGGGCGGATTGCACTCCTTACTTGCCGTATGCAGTGTATTAGTGAGATAAGATTGAGTTAAAAAACAAGGAAGAATATCCCTACAATTTATACAAATATTAATTATTTCTGACTCTAATCTCATTATTTCAACCTGTTTTTTAAGCAGTTGATGTAAGATTCTTAAGAAACGAGCTAAGTTACATTAATGCTTGCCACACGGTACGTGGAAGCATTTCTCGAAGTACGGTGGTATCAACCTTTGCGTAAAGAACGCGACAATTGTGACTTTTCATTCCAAAAATTTTATGTTCCTCATGTCTACACACCTGGCTATATTTGAAGTATATCCATTTGGAAATCTTAGATTCTGAACCCAAATACACAACTCATTTTGACCATTTTTGTCTAATGTATAGCAAGCTTTTGGAAACTTGCCATCCACGACATCTGATTGTAGTCGACGACATATTTCCATTAAGTCCCCAATCTAGACTGCATTGTAAATCAACATTCATCCACTTGTGTTAAAAGATATTTTCAAACACATTTTTCTCTATATGCATCACATCTAGAGTATGTCTTATGAGATTTGTTGCTCCAATATGGCAAATCCCAAAAATTGACTTCTTTTTCATCGGTTAATTTACTAACGGGAACATTAGCATCATTTGCCCCCGATCTGATAACTTTTTAAGCCTAATGCATCAATTTCCCTTAGCAACTCAACACCACAGCGAATTTTTGGAGGTGGATCTGTTACCATTCGATTCTTTCTAAAAGCATATTTAATTCTTCTAAATGGATGATCTAATGGAAGGAACTTACGATGATTATCAAACCAAGTTTGTTTCCTTCCATTATGTAGGGTAAAAGCATTTGATTCATCCATACAATACGGACATGCTAGTCTACGGATGTGCTCCAGCGGACTGACATTGAGTTAGGTGGACCGGTTCTTGATTATCCATGAAAGCCGCCCGTAGCATAAAATTTTTCTTTCTAGAAATGTCATAAGTTTCAACTCCAATTTCCCACAATGCTTGTAACTTAGAGATCAAAGGTTGTAAATACACATCTAACTTGTCCTTCGGATTTCTAGGGCCTAGGACAATAACCGTTAGAAACATGTATTATTCTTTCATACACATTTCTAAGGGCAGATTATATGGAGTGAGAATAATAGGCCATGAAGAATACTAACTCCCAGATTGCCCGAATGGTTGAAATCCATCAGTACATAGGCTTAATATGACATTACGGCTTTCAACTGCAAATAAGGGATGCATAGCATTAAAATGTTTCCATGCAGGAGAATCAGAACAGTGACGCATCTCACCGTCTTCTACAAAATGATCATCATGCCATCTCATACTCTTAGCAGTGGCTTCTGAAGCATATAAGTGTTGAAGTCTTAGTGTTAGTGGAAAGTAATACATTTTCTTATATGGCACAAGCTTTTGTCTATTAATAGTTTGTGGTCGATATCGAGCATGGTCACAAAATTTGCATTAAGTTAATTCCGAGTCATCACCCCAATAAATCATACAGCCATTCAGAAAAGTATGAATTTTATAAATTGGCAACCCAATTCCCTTGACAAGCTTCTTAGTCTCATAGAAACTATCAATCATAACATTATCATTCAACAACAACTCCTTCATAAACTAACACAAAGCATCATATCACCATTCAGACAATCGATGCTTTAACATGATGTGAAGCATTCTGGATGATAATTGTGCGTGTGTTTGACATTTAGGCCATACTTCTTGGTTTTGCAAACATTAAGCATGTCATGTACCTTCATTGGGTTTGGAGATTCCCTAACAATATTAGCATTAAATCGTGGATCGCCTGCATCATAAACCATCTAAACAAATGTTGTTTGATGATCCACATTATTTGTTATCGTGATGATGCAGCATTCACATTATATAATGCCTCATCCTCATATATAGATGATTCACTTTCACCTTTACAAGTACCACACACAATTAGACAAAAATCATATTTATAAAGACATGGAACTCGCTTTGTTAACTCCTCAACAAAATTCTTATTCTGAAGATTTTCCTCTTTTCAGTGTATTACATAGACATCTAATGTGATTACCGCCACTACCTTCTAGTCGATCAAGTGCAATTGAACAAATTCTTCTGACTCCGATATAAATGATTGCTAGGGGCAAATCCATTTGTTAGCCTTAAATACATCCATTCTCTCTGGAAACTCATTTACTTGCCCTGATATGTGTAAAATATAAATTAGTCAATTGATTGATATACACGAAATTAGAGTACCCATCATCATCTCTTAAGGTCATAGATAATCAAACATGAAAATAGATTTTCTTATCTTTTCCCTTTGAGTTTTGGGCTATCAAATCAAACAAGGAAAAAATTTATTTTTCCCCTCCCTAGCTTTTCTTTCCTCCATCTTTCCTCCCTATTTTCTTCCTCATTTAAAGTTTAGGGTTCGAACATAGCCTTAAAGACCATGACACAGAATGTCAACCACCAAACAGAGTAGTAGTATACAAACAATATCCAATTTCATAAACTCCATTAACTATATCCAAATGTAAAAACCTTCAACAATTAGCATTCCTAGTACACAAAAATCAAAGCTGGAAACAGTGTATTTAAAAACCCGATTAGTGTTAAAGTACTTGCCTATTAGTAGCCTCAGCAATAATTGGCAATCTAGGGACCAATCAATCTATCTACCTACAACATGTTTAAAGTACGGCCAAGATGTTCATAAAACAACAAAAGGCCGCTAAAATTCTTATATATACTTATCAATAAGGCTTTGAGAATGTTCATTATCTTAACAAGCTATAAATTCATGTATCTAACGTCAGGACTCTTTATTCTTACAAACTATCTAAATATAGTAAATGTATTTGGAGTAATATATGAAAATAGGTCTTCTTTAAGAAAGCAAGGATCTTAAAATATAATCAAAATAAGCCTTGAAATATTAAACAATCAAGTTTTAGAAAAAAATAAAGCTTATCTAACTTGAAAACTATGTTCTCTAGTTTTGTCTGAATAACATTACGTGAAGCAGTGACTCATATGCATCAACATATTTCAATACCAACTTGTGATGTAATGCAAGATTATTAAATTAAAAAAAACTCAAAACTCATTCAGTGTTCTTCTAGTTTCAAAATGGATTCTCTTCCATTTTCTTCTAGTTCCATGAGAAATAAACAGAGGACATAGAAAGGAACCCAAATCCAATAGATTAATCGATATAAAATAAAGAAAATGTACTTGAATAAATAATAATTAAAACTCTACGTTCCGCTAAAATTTTATACCTGATTTCTCCTCTCCTCTTTGTAATTTTTAGAGACTAGCAGCGCCCCAGCAGGTGTCGGGTTAATGACTCGTCCCGACACTGCGAGAAAATCTATGCGTCTCGTATTACGAGACACATACATGAGTAACAATGGCCACTTTGGCCTACACATCATCCTCATCAAAATACATCCAACTATATTCCAATAGTTCAAGAGTTGATACATCACTCTTAATACAAACATATATTAAAATTAAGAATTCTAATACATGTTATACAAAAGTTAACAAAACCCACAATCGCTTTCTTCTCATGTCGGCCTCTAATGAGTGTCGTCTTCCGTCGCTCTGCGGCCTGCTGAAATGGTGATCCCTCGGCGGGGTGAGCAATGCCCAGTAGTTAGATTATCACCACATTGGAGTTCTTTCGCTGAGTCTTGTCTGATGACTCAACATAAACACATTCAAGCAAATACATGATATGGATGAGAATGCGACTCACCCTTTTTCCACTTCTCGAGCCCTCATTGACTTCCTCACTCATGCCTAAGCCAAATGTGAGAAAATACCGTTTTCAAAGCAAAAGGTTTTTGTTCTCGAAAACCTGCTTCTGGGGATTTCGGTAAATGTTGGACTATACGAGTGAATTCTTTGGATCGTTTTAGAAGCAGTCATGGGTCGACCTCAAGATGAACTGTTGGACCACTCTCCAAGGCAATTCTTCGGAAAATCTTCCTTGAAATTCCTTTCACAACCATTTTCCATTTTCTTTCATGTCATGCACTCACACCTAATATTCTAGGTTGCCCGAGTGCATATGAAATGCGATATGCCATTTTCCGATAATTCATGTTCTCATATCAAGCATGCATATATATTAACAAGCAACATCAACATACCATGGATAATTATAATTATTTTATATAATTCTCCTCCATGCACAACCCATGTTAATACTTCCTCTGAGTATACATTAACATGTCATATTCCTAGCATGTTATTCGCTCTGACAATAACACACACAAATGAGTCACAATCTTGGACCCATCCACAGGGTACCTCATGGCCCCTTCGCAATCATGAACCAGTTTGGTTCCAATCATCCATACAACATCAAACAACCATAAAAACTAGAAATTTTCAGTTTCCAATTCAAACTGTCCCTACATAAAACTACCTCTGTGATGACATGCCATCTGATGGTCATGTTAAAACCGACTATTCGCTGTCTGACAAACAGCTTTGCACCCAGTGCAAAACATTGATTATAGTAAGGTTATGATCACCCACTCCCTCCACAGGCACCTATCTGGAATCTTGACTCAATGAGCTTTCCATAGAGTCTAAGAACACCCAAATCAGAATTCGGACGAAGAAGTTATGACCTTCCGAAGTTGGAGGTCACACATGACTAGGCAGCCTTACCCAACTAGCCTCCCTTACCTACCCGAACACCCCTTTTCGACTAGCTTCGGCACCTACTACCCTCCAAAGGCATCCGACTGGAAGCTTGACTCAATGGTATTTCCATAAAGTCCAAGAACACCCGAATCGGAATTCGGACGAAGAAGTTATGACCTTCCGAAGTTGGAGGTCACACATGACTAGGCTGCCTTACCCGGACAGCCAACCTTACTTGCCCGAATGCCCCTTTTCGGGCGGCTCCAACACCCTCTACCCTCTAAAGTCATTCTTCTAGAAACTTGACTCGATGGTCTTTCCATGAAGTCCAAGAACACCCGAATCGGAATCCGGACGGAAGAGTTATGACCCAACCGAGTTGGAGGTCACATGACTAGGTTATACATTTAACCTACCTTACCTACCTAAACGCCCTTTCGATGACTCGGCACACTACCCTCTAAGGCATCCAAATGGAGCTTGGCTCATTAGGTATTTCCATGAAGTCCAAGAACACCCAAATCGGAATTCGAACGAAGAAGTTATGACCTTCCGAACTTAGAGGTCACACATGACTAGGCTGCCTTACCCGGACAACCAACCTTACTTACCCGAATGCCCCTTTTCAGATGGCTCTAACACCCTCTGCCCTCTAAAGGAATCTGGATGGAAACTTGATTCAATGGGCTTTCCATGAAGTTCAAGAACACCTGAATCGGAATTGAACGAAGAAGTTATGACCTTCCGAAGTTAGAGGTCACACATGACTAGGTTGCCTTTGTGTAGCTGCTTGCGGAACGCCCCTTTAAAGTCAGCTCCAACACCCTCTACCCTCCAAAGGCATCCGAGTTGAAACTTGACTCAATGGGCTTTCCATGAAGTCCAAGAACACCCAGTCGAATCGGACCCAGTTATGACCTTAAATTTAGGTCACACATGACTGACTACCTTGCTACGGCTAGCCTACGCCCACCTACCGACGCCTTTTCGGTAGCTCCGGCACCCACTGCCCTCCAAAGGCATTCAGCTAGGAGCTTGACTCAATGGGCTTTCCATGAAGTCAAAGAACACCCAAATCGGATATTGGACGAAGAAGTTATGACCTTCCGAAGTTTGAGGTCACACATGACTAGAGTGCCTTGGGACATGTACCCACTTACGAACGCCCCTTTCCGGCCGGCTCCGACACCCTCTGCCCTTCAAAGGCATCCAACTGGAAACGTGACTCAATGGGCTTTCCATGAAGTCTAAGAACACCCAAATCAAAATCCGGACAAAGATGTTATGACCTTAAAGTTTGAGTCACACATGGCTAATTTGCCTTACGGACAGCCAACCTTACTTGCCGGCATGCTTCCAGAGGCAAACTCCGACACCCTCTTCCTCAGAAGGCATCAGGATGGAAACTTGGCTCAATGGGCTTTCCGCGAGTCTAGAACACCCGAATCGAAATCCAGACGAAAGTTATGACCTTAGAAGTTGGAGGTCACATGAATCGCGATCTACGGCTAGCCTACCCAACCAACACTAAACGACCGGAACTAACCAGTCCGATTGCCCAATGTCCTCCACAGGGACATGGCTAAAATCTTGACTCAATGGGCTTTCCATAGAGTTCAAGAACACCTGAATCGAAGTTCGAACGAGAAAGTTATGACCTTCCGAATTTTGAGGTCATGCATGACCCTAGCCGAACGGACTGGCAAGGGGTGACCCGACCAGACCGGACCCGGCGAGTGACCCGGTAGGGTGAACCCGGTAGAGGCGATTGACTGACGACCGCTTCCACTAGGCTGTTCAGGAGTAAACGGGACCATAACTTGGAGATATAGAAGTCAGTTTGAGAAATTCAAAAGCTGGCACATCAATTTACTGATGTGGCTGGTTACCTAGGAATCACTACCAAAAATCCCTTTATTTCCCAAAAACCAGTTCACAAAGTCCGGTTAATGTGCACTACCACAATATGGCAACTTCCTATGGTTCAAAACACAACCAAACATTCCCATAGGCAGAGGCAATAGCACTTCATTTATTTTAACTCTAACATAAAATGGCACCTGAGGACAATTACTTAGTCCTGAATCGAGTCCACAGGACTGTCAGTAGCAGTCAGAAATCTCTAGCTGCTTGTCCCAAAGTCTTGGAGATGGTTCACATGGCCGCTCACGGCCTCATACAAACCAAGCCATTTGAATGACCCTTAAACAAGGATTAAACCAAGTAGGAGAAAACCCCTACCTCTTGGAGTTTTTTTCAAAACTCCCCAACTCCGGTCTCTATGCGTAACCCTTACCGTGAGGATGAACTCTTCCTTTTGCTCTGCCTGAAACCGCATGTCCGATCGTCGGGAAATTTAGAGAGAAGGTGGAGTCTCTCTCTCTAAAACTCTCTCTTTTTCTTCCTCTTTCTTTTCTGCTCTTTCTTTTCTCCCATCCCTCTGTTTGGTCCAAGATGGGCAGGAGCTTGTCCTCTCAGCACCACGTATCAAATTTTCATTGGCTCTTAGATTTCCATATCCTCTCATCCTATCTACCAGGTTCCTCAATGACATGATTCCACATGCCACCTATAGCCCATACTTGAGCTCATTATTTGACTTTCTCACATCTTGACACGTGTCTCATCTTAAGCGACTCTAATGCGCCGAGTGTCCCGCACTACTCTCGGTGCCTTAAAAAACGTGAAATTCCGACTGTCTCGGAATTCTACAAAATTCGACGTGATAGCTAGATTTCGTAAGACGATTCCAACGGTGAAGCCCGTTTCGTCATTCGAGATCAAAAAAATTATTTTGGATTTTTACCGAAAATACTATTTTACCCTTTTTCGAAGAACCGAGATTTTCGGGTTCCCATTCTCCTCCTTAAAGATTTCGATCCTGAAATTCTAGACAATCACAACAAATCACATGCATCTGCAACGTGCACTATACCATAGATGCAAACTAGTCACTTAAGTATTAAACGACTAAACCACGTACCTTCATCCCTAAACGAAGGGATAGGTGGCGCATCGTGTCTCGCGCTCCGCGTTGAAATCCTCCGGCTCCACGGTCTTGCCATAGCACCCTCGCTAGTCTCACGATCTTGCATACATAGAAACGTCCGGTATCCATAATGCTGTGGTCCCTCTCGAAGGTCCCATCGTGTCAACCTCCAATCTCTCCCGATCCTTACATGAAAATTTGGATCTGGGTGTACCTCGGACGCGTGGAGACGTGAAATACCTCGTGGACACCCTAACATCTTTAGGCGGTAAAGCTAACTAGTGCGCTCACAGGTGCCTACCCTCTACAGTATCTCGAAGGGCCTAATAAACCTCGGTGAAACTCACGCTTCTTAGGAACTGACCACTCCTCTGTAGGCATCACCTTGAAGATGTGATCTCAGCCTCGAACTCTAAGGGTGATGTCGTACATCGACATAACTCTTCCTACGGCTCTAAAGCGGGTGAGAGACGTTGTCGCATCAAGCTCACCTTCTTGGAGTGTCTCTAATCAGATCGAGGACCGGTGATGGAATTTCTCTCCTTTCAGTCCAGCATGTTGTGATCTCTGAGGGCCTTCCTCTGGCGCCTCATATGGTGCCATCACGTATACTCGCGATAGCTATTTGGTATGGCGGAATTCTACCTAGGGCAAATGCTCTTCCCAGCTACCCTTATGATCCAAGACGCATGCTCGCGACATGTTCTCTAACCACAATATGGTCCTCTGTAGCCCCGACCATTAAATACGTAGATTGGAAGATGTACTCGCTAGTCGGTAGGTGTGCCCATGGCCTAATGGAAACTCTTCGAAAGTGCGTTGTAAGCCTCGGGTCTATCCCAGGCGCTATGGATGCACTATTACTCCATGTAATGAGCGATCTCTCGATGTCTGGCCGGTAGAATCTCGATGAAGAGGTCATCGCTTGCGGGTACAGAAAATGTGCCGACTTCGTGAGTTGGTCCACTATCACCCATACCGCATCATGTCTCTGCGGTGTTCGTGGCAAGTGGGTCACAAAATCCATCATGACGTGCTCCCACTTCCACTTTCGGCCACCTCGATGGTGATAGCCTGCTAACCACGGCGCTCGGCCTTAACTGTGACACATGAGACATCGTCGGACAAAGTCCCCTCACGTGTCTCTTCATTCCTTCTAATAATGCGCGGCGAAGATCTGGTACATCTTCGTCTTTTTGGATCTATGACAATCCGGGCGGTGAAACTCCACGAGAATCTCCTCTCTCGAATCAATCAAGCGGGAACCACTACCCGTCCTCTATACCGAAGACTACCATCTGCGTGGACGGTCGACCCTCGTCACTCGTGCTGGCGCCCGATCCCTAATGGACACCTATCTCCGGCGTCCACGCTAGGACTCAATCACTTTACGCTCAGCAAGGGCCAGTTGTAGCCACTAAACTCCCCAGCGTACCTGAGCACGCTCCAGCATGCTGCAGCCTGGCCCATCCACGAGTGCCAGGCATAGCCACTTTCGAAGGGAAGCTATACTAGCCAATGCTCCCCGTGACTTCCGACTGAGTGCATCAGCCACCACATTTGCCTTACCAGGGTGGTAATGCAAAGTGAAGTCATGATCCTTTAGGAACTCCATCCATCTGCGTTGCCTCATGTTGAGGTCCCGTTGCATGAAAATATATTTCAGACTTTTGTGGTCCGAGTACACCTCGAACTCCTCGCCATATAAGTAGTGGCACCAAATCTTCAAGGCGAAGACTACGGCCGCCAACTCCATGTCGTGTGTGGGGTAATTCTGCTCATGATTCTTTAACTGACGAGAACCATAAGCTACTACCCTCCCGGACTGCATCAAAACACATCCCAGTCGGACCTCGAGCATCACAATGCTGTGTACTTTGTCCCTTATCAAAGGGACTATCAAGATAGGAGCTAAAGTAAGCCTCCTCTTCGACTCCTGGAATGCCTCCTCGCATCGGTCATCCCGATCAAACCCAGACCTCCTTCGGTCGATCTAGTCATCAGTCTTTGCTAATCGGGAGAAATCCTCAGTAAGATCTCTGTAGTACCCGACCAGTCTGGCCCCGAGTATCTCAAAAATGACTTACGCCTCTCGACTCATCAACACTTGCCGACCTTCTGCGGGTCCAGCAACACACGTCTGACACCGTGTCCAAAATCTCGCCTCAGTGGCAAAGCTTCGCACTTACTAAACTTGGTGTCTGGTGATGGTCTCTCGACAAACGTAAACAATCCTCCAAGTGATGTTCGTACTCCCACTCCTAGCCAGGGTAGATCAAAATGTCATCCACGAAGACTCGACAAAGCGATCTAGATAGGGTTGGAATACCACATGCATGAGGTCCGTGAATCTTTCTTTGGCGCATTCGTCGAACGAGGCATCCTTTAATAAACTCAAAGTGTCCGTAACATGTCCTAAACGTCTTAGAGATATCTTGTCTCCTGACCCTCCCATTGATGATAACCCGGTCACGAGTCTATCTTGGAGTAGACTTGTGCTCCTCTCAACTGGTCAAACGAGTCATCAATCCTCGGTAATGGAGTGCCAGGTTCTTGGCCCGTAACCACAATTTATTTGCACGTAGTCAATGCACGGTCGAGGTCTTATCCTTCTTCTTCATAAATAAATTGGAGCACCCCGTGGTGAAGTGCTTTCGGTCTAATGAACACGTCCCGATGGCTGTGTAGACTACGAGTTCCTGCTGACTTCAATGAGCCATCCTATGCGAAGTCATAGAGATGGGCAAAGTACCAGGGTGTAACTTGGTACCGAAGTCTACAACCCTTTACGGAGGCAATCCCGGTAGCTCATCCGGAAAAACATCCTCCTTTGTGAGACTACTCGAAATCTAAGTCGGGTCTCACCTCGTCCTCTGGGTGGGCTCGTGTAAACCCGCTATTTGTCACGACACACAGTTCGTACCTTTGTTTAGAGGCCCAGTATCATGCTTGTCCCTTGAGGCGTAACGAGGTATGGAGTCACGTGTGACGGTGGCCCTCTGCGCTCTGTCGATATAACGACTCACGCCAAAATTTGTCGGCCCGATCTGGCAGCGCCCACATCCCAGGGTCGGGTGTGACAGTCGACTGCAGAGCTTGTGGATCTGGATGCCTAGATATTACACTCCCGTGTCCATATGTGGAGACTAATTCACGAAACCCATTTCTTGCCAAACTTCACAAGAGTTTAATGTACAACTCTTTACATACCAAAATATATGAAACTATATTGTTCTAATATATTTTACAAAATTGATTCTCGAGCCCTGACGGCCTTCTTCCTTACTCACGGCCTCGATGGACGTCGTCTTCGTGTGCACGAAGGGGGTCCCACGACGGAGTGAGCAAAGCGCAGTAGTGATAATCTCCTACAAGGGTTACTCCCCACTAGTGCACATGCAATGGCCCACAGAAAACACGTCAGTAAAATGTCTACATGAATGTCGTATGTCATCGTGAAATGTCATCGATGCCCATATCGAGTCACTCACCTACTCTCTCTCACACCTACCTATGCCAAGTGTGAACATATCGACTCAGATGACAACCATGCACCTTTTTAAAACTTGCGACCCATTAAATGACCCCGATGTCCATTTGGTTGTCAATTTTTGTGTGTTTATGTATTTGTGGGCCACGGACCACTAGGTTTTCACTTGCCGCCTGCCACGCCATTCCAACATTTTCGCGAACTTACATCAAGAGATTCATGTCTAGCAGTGAATAACATTTGGGTCTTTCACTGCAGGGGGATCTAAATCTTGCTATGCCCAACCCTTATATTTATTTTCATTTCTTTCAAAAGCGAGTGTGACTCATTTGGACTTTGTCCCACTAAGGCCCACTAATCAACACCATACGAGTGTTGATCTGGCAAATGTACTCATGACACTCCATCGAACGCAACACCGGGTGCAGTCCCGACCGTGCAGCATGTCATCCCGATGTTTTGTGCATGTGCAATGCTATTATGCCAATTGTATACTCCTCCTGAAATAGAGAACTATATGTGCACACTTACTCATGCATATTCATCCATGCATTATTTGGACATTTTATATTAAGGTGCGCCTGGAAATTCGAACCATGTTCATCAACATTCCACATATCAAGTTCAAGCATGCACATGCATATTAGCAAATTCCTCAACATACCATGGATAATTATAATTAATACATATAATTCTCCTTCATACTGTATTTTACACATCATACGACGCCATTAACATGTCATATTCACATTGCATGTTATTCACACAAGCCATAACACACAACCTAACTGGCCAGAACTAACCTGCTCGATTGGCCAATGTTCTCCACAGGAATATGGCTGAAATCTTGACTCAATGGTCTTTCCATAGAGTCCAAGAACACCCGAATCGGAATTCGGACGAAGAAGTTATGACCTTCCGAAGTTGGAGGTCCTTCATGACTAGGCAGCCCTACCCGGCTAGCCTACCCGACCCGCACTAATCGTTCGGCTATAACTGGAAGATTGCCCAATGTTCTCTACATGAACATGGCTGCAATCTTGACTAAATGGAAAACTCCATAGAGTCGAGGACCGCATGAAGCGGACTTCGGATGAGGAAGTTATGGTCATCCGAAGTTGGCATTGCCGAGCTCACTCCCTAGACGAGGTCAACTCGGCCAAAGGAGGTCAGCTCGGCCAGAAGAGGTCGACTCGACTATTTTTGAGCACTAAATGCCATTCACATGCATGTGGTCAGATTCTAGACTCAAGGAGCTTTCCATAGAGTCTAAGAACACCTGAAACGGACTTCGGACGAGGAAGTTATGGTCATTCGAAGTTGGCGCTTCATATGAGCGACAGCGTATACGGGGAGCCGACAGGTACCTACTGTCTTTGTCTTTTTTCAGACAGAGATATGAGATCGAATTATATTGAGGCCATATGGATGGATTCTAGACTCAAGGGCTTTCAAGAATGAACTCATGAAGACGGACTTCGGACGAGAAAGTTATAATTCGTCGAAGTTGCAACGACTGTTCCACTGTGAGCTCGGCGGAAGAACCAGTCAAAGGAGTGATCGGCCTCACACGAACTCATGCAAAAGAGCTCGGCCACAGAGGGTCAGCTCATGCGGAGGCTCAGCACAAGAGGTCAGCTCATGCGGAGGCTCGTACGGCTTAGCACAAGAGGTCAGCTCATGCGGCTCATGCGGGAAGGCTCGACACGAGAGATTGACCCATGCGGATCATGCGGGAATGGCTCAACCGCGAAGTGCATTTCCGTGCGGAAGAACCGGCTCGACGAAGATCGGCTACGGCCAGATGAGCTGTAGCGACTCATCTATAATTTACTTCGAGTAAAAGGTCATAACTTGGGCTGTAGAGGTCCGATTTGGGTGATTCAAAAGCCTACATCAAGATTACTGATGTGGATACAATTTACCTGAAAGGCTCACTACCAAATTTTCTTTATTTCCTACCCAAAAATCAGTTCTAAAGTCTGGTTAATATGTGCTACCCCAATGTGGCAGCTTCTCATGGTTCAAAATACAACCAAACCTTCCACTTAGGGCAAAACAACCACCGCCTGACCTTTAGGGTGAAAGTAACAAAGTAGGAAGAACTACCTCTTGGAGTTTGTCGAAACTCCTCGATTTCGGTCTCTATGCGAAACCCTTGTCGTGAGTTAGACTCTTCCTCTTGCTCCGCTGAAACCGTGGTGATCGTCGGAAATTTAGAGAGAGATTAGGTCTCTCTCTCTAAAACTCTCTCTTTTTCTTCCTCTTTCTTTTCTCTCCTTTTTCCCTCTTTCCACCGGATCAGTTTTGGTCTATTTAGAGAACATGTTCATCCTAAGTCTCTTGACACCTTACTTTCCACTTGTCTCCTAACCCACTTTTCTTCCCACTAAATTCCTCATGCAAAGCCTATCAGAACACCTAGAATCTACTAACATTTCCCTGTGCAAGACCACTTTCTTTAGACACGTAGCTACGCATGTATCCATGTGGTGTGGGACTTCATGCCACTTGTCATTTACTTATCGGTCCGATTACCTCAATCGTGCAAATCCATTGTCTCGGAATTCCGCGGGGTGACATGGTAGCTAAATTTTGTGAGACGATTCCAACGGTGAAGCCCGTTTCGTCATCAGAGATCTAAAATTCAGTTTGGCCGGAATTTCATAGTTCCTACCACTGCTCCAAAATTCGGATTCAGGGGTTTCACAAATCCATCAGGATGATCGAGACACTCGACATGTCCATGATCTCGGGTCCCTTTGTGAGTAGAGTCCCAGATCTCTAACTCTAGCCACGATATCATCCACTATCCTCGCCACACAATTCCTAAGGGAGAACTCGCCACAAGAAAGCTCCTCGAGGCCTCGACCTACAAGCCCAACTCTATCTGGGTGATGCAACAATGAATAGATGCAATGCACCGAAATCAAATAATACTCTTGCCCATAGGTGAGATGAAACTTACCACTGTATAAATGGGTGTCTGCATTTCGACCCGGTGGTGTGATAGGCGTAGACACGCCCTTGAACCCCCAACGTCCTGCTGTGGGCCTCGGCCCAT
Source organism: Tetrastigma voinierianum (assembly GCA_016808115.1). Lineage (NCBI taxonomy): Eukaryota > Viridiplantae > Streptophyta > Magnoliopsida > Vitales > Vitaceae > Tetrastigma > Tetrastigma voinierianum. Next base: position 76,446 of record JAEQBH010004223.1, on the reverse strand, counting down.
AACTTTGGCTGCACAGTATGGAGGTGCAGGTGCGACTCCACTAAAGCGATCTTTGGCTCTCTTACTTTGTATTGGGCTATGGAGGGAATATATTGTATCCTCACAATCCCGACCATTGGGGCTATGATCCCAAAACTCTAGGATCCGCATCTGGGAAGCGATCCTCCTCCTTATGTCAGCTCTGGCGGCAATGGTAGCACACCATCTGCCCGGCTGACCAAACAACTCCCCCGATCACATCCTTTGGCGGGATGGCCCACGACCTTGAACCAACGTGAACTAAGTCCCTGCCTTCTTTCTTGAGGCCCCAGAAGGCGGCTATCCTTCCTCGCACTCTGCTTGCGCGTCAGGAGTGCTCAGGCATCCTCGATCTCATACTCTATGGTGGAGCGGTCCAGCCATAAAGTCCATGTCTTGTAGGCGAAGTCTGCAATCACGCCCCGAATGGACAGCTTCATCCCATTCTCGAATCTCGACCTGGCCGTATGCGTGGCCGTATAGTCATCATCAAAACAAGCTAGCTCCATGAATCTAGCCACATACTCCATCATAGTCATCGTCCTACTTGACTTTAGAACTCCACGAGCCTTCGGCGTGATGAAGCGGTATCGAGAAATGCTTGCCCGCAGACAGCTCCACGAAACTACGCATGTCATTGCCTCACAGGTCTTTGGGGTCTTTGCCCGATTCCACCATACTTGGGCCTGCCTGGCGGAGCGGCGCTGAGTCGATCCTAGTGGTAATGGAGGTAATCTCCATAGCCTCCCAACACCTTCTTGACTGCATGAACGATGGTTTGCCCATAGCCGGATCTCACCACATTGAATGTCGGCGGATGATGTGCCACTGAAACCTGCGGAGGTTACTCGGTTCCTCCTTGGCTACTCTTGCTAACTGTGCAATGGCGGTAGTAAGTAATCCCTCTGACCTCGGCAAAGGCCTAAAAATTGAATCTTTGGTGGTGTCGGGCTGCGATTACCTCATGAACAACCTCGTCCTCCATGACTAGCCAAATACACACATGTCGAATGGAAAATTAAATTCTATGCGACATCTACAGGTGTAAACACGGCCTCGAGACACTATTTACATACCAAAACATTTCATACACAATGTCCGGCCCATTCATAGGTAATACAAGACAATAAGTTCCTATGAGTCATTTACTAGTACCTGATTTCACCTGACACAACCTGAAATCAAATCACACATCACATCTAATTCACCGAAATGCACAAGGATGCATGATCTAACCCGTCTCCCATCAAGTCCTAGGTAATCGTATACCTAGGCTTTGATACCATGCTGTGACGCCCCAAAACCGGGGTGTCCGTTGACAACCCGTCAACCCGCGGAAAATCTATGCGTCTCATATTACGAGACACGTACATGAGTAACAATGGCCACTTTGGCCTACACATCATCCTCATCAAAATACATCCAACTATATTCCAATAGTTCAAGAGTTAATACAATTTTAATACAAACATATATTAAAATTAAGAATTTAATACATGTTATACAAAGTTAACAAAGCCACAACTGGGCTTTCTTCTCATAATCGACTTCAGTGAGTGCAGGTCGTTTTCCGATCGCCTTCGTACCGAAATGGTGGATCCTTCTGACGGGGTGAGCAATGCCCAGTAGTTGAATTATCCTACATGGGTTACTCCCCACCTAAGTGCACATGCAATGACTCAACATAAACACATTCAAGCAAATACATGATATGGATGAGAATGCGACTCACCCTTTTTCCACTTCTCGAGCCCTCACTGACTCCCTCACTCATGCCTAAGCCAATGTGGTGACACCGCTTCAAAACAAAAGGCTTTGTTCTCGAAAAACACATCACCGAAGTTTCTAGAATATATCGACTATTCCTCCGAGGCGACCTGTCGGATCATTTTTCCGAACACTACGGGTCAACCTCCGATGAATCAGTTGACCACTCTCCAAGGCAATTCATCGGAAAATCTTCCCTTGAAATTCCTTTCACAACCATTTTCCATTTTTCTTTAATGTCATGCACTCACACCTAATATTCTAGGTTGCCCTAGTGCATATGAAATGCATTGTGCCATTTTCACAATAATTCATGTTAACATATCAAGCATGCATATATATTAACAAGCAACATCAACATACCATGGATAATTATAATTGATACATATAATTCTCCTCCATGCACAACCCATGTTAATACTTCATACAGTATACATTAACATGTCATATTCACACTGCATGTTATTCATACAAGCAATAACACAATAAGTCACAATCTGGGATCTAACATCCATGTGGTCCTCACGGCCTTTCGCAATCATGAACCGCTTTGGTTCCAATCATCCATACAACATCAAACAACCATAAACCTAGAAACTTTCAGTTTCCAACGCCTAAACTGTCCTTGCACATAATAAATCTTACCTACACAATAGCCTACAACATGCCATGCAATGGTCATGTTAAAACCCAGCTATTCACTTTGATACAACCAAGCACCCTGTACACCCGGTGCAAAACATTGATTACAGCAAGGTTATGATCACCCACTCCTTCCACAGGAATCTATCTGGAATCTTGACTTAATGAGCTTTCCATAGAGTCTAAGAACACCAATCGAATTCGATCTAAGAAGTTATGACCTTCCGGGTCAGAGAATACACATGACTAGAAGCGTGCCTCCTTGTACTTCGCTAGCCTACATTACCTACCTGAACGCCCCTTTCCGGCCAGCTCCAACACCCTCTGCCCACTAAAGGTAACTAGCTGGAATCTTGACTCAATGGGCTTTCCATGAAGTCCAAGAACACCCGAATCGGAATTCGGACGAAGAAGTTATGACCTTCCAAAGTTGGAGGTCACACATGACTAGGCTGCCTTACCCGGACAGCCAACCTTACTTGCCCGAACGCTCCTTTCCGGCCCGCTCCGACACCCTCTACCCTCCAAAGGAATCTGTCTGGAAACTTGACTAAATGGGCTTTCCATGAAGTCCAATAACACTCGAATCGAAATCCGAACGAAAAAGTTATGACCTTCCGAAGTTGGAGGTCACACATGACTAGGCTGCCTTACCCAACTAGCCTACCTTACCTACCCGAACGCCCCTTTTCGGCTAGCTATGGCACCCACTACCCTCCAAAGGCATCCATCTAGAAGCTTGACTCAATGGGCTTTCCATGAAGCTCCAAGAACCCGAATCGAATCGTGACGTAGTTATGACCTTCCAAAGTTGAGGTCACATGACTAGGCCGCCTTACCCGACAAAATTAACCCATTTACCCCAAACGCCCCGGCCGGCTCCAACACCCTCTACCATTCAAAGGCACCCAGCTAGAAATCCCACCCGACATGGCTTTCCATGAAGTCCAAGAACACCTGAATCTAATTTACTGCAGCTATGACCTTCTAAGTTTGAGGTCACACATGACTAGGTCGCCTTACCCAAACAGCCAACCTTACTTGCCTAAACAACCCTTTCCGGCAGGGTCCGACACCCTCTACCCTCCAAAGGCATCCAGCTGGAAACTTGACTCAATGGGCTTTCCATGAAGTCCAAGAACACCTCGAATCTAATTTGATCGAAGAAGCCATGACCAAGTCGATATCACACACTGTCGCTATCTCGCTAGCCTACCTTACCTACCCGAACGCCCCTTTCTGGCCAGATCTGGTACCCACTACCCTCCAAAGGCACCAGTTGGAAGCTTGACTCAATGGGCTTTCCATGAAGTCTAAGAACAATCAAATCAGAATTCGGACAAAGAAGTTATGACCTTCCGAAGTTGGAGGTCACACATGACTAGGCTGCCTTACCCAAACAACCAACCTTACTTACCCGAACGCCCCTTTTCGGCTAGCTCTGGCACCCTCTGCCCTCCAAAGGCATCCGGCTGGAAACTTGACTCAATGGGCTTTCCATGAAGTCTAAGAACACCCGAATTGGAATTCTGGACGTATTGAAGAGGATTCTTCCGGGCTGGAGGTCACACTGTGTCGCTTTACCCGACCGCTAACCTTATCACTCGAACGCCCCTTCTGGCTGTCTCCAAACCCTCTCGCCTCCAAAGCCATCCTACCGAAACTCGACCAACGGGCTTCCATGAAGTCCAATAACACCCAACCTGAACCGGACGGCTATGACCTTCTAAGTTGGAGGTCACACATGCATTCCAGAGGTCCCACCCTACTAGCCTACCCAACTAACACTAACCGACCAAGACTAACCTACCGACGTTTCCAATGTCCTCCACAAGGACATGGATAAAATCTTGACTCAATGGGCTTTTCATAGAGTCCAAGAACACCTAAATCGAATTTGGACGAGAAAGTTATGACCTTCCGAAGTTGGAGGTCATGCATGACCCTAGCCGACAGACCTACAGCTAGGTGAACCCACGGCCGACCCAAATGGTGGAACTTCACGCGAACCTACGGACAGCCCTTCCACTAAACTGTTCAGAGTTAACAGACCATAACTTGGGCTATAGAGATCCGATTTGATAAATTCAAAAGCCTAACATCAAGTTCACTGATGTGGCTACAATTTACCTGAAGGACTCACTACCAAAATCCCTTTATTTTCTACCCAAAAACCAGTTCTAAATTCCGGTTAATGTGCACTACCACAATATGTCAACTTCCTATGGTTCAAAACACAACCAAACATTCCCCTTAAGGCAAGACAACCAACACCTTCATTTATTTTAACTCTAACACATAAAATGGCACACAAGAACAATTACTTAGTCCCAAAAATCAGTCCCCGGACTGTTCGTAAACAGTCCCGAAATCTCAAGCACACTGTCCCAAAGTCTTGGAATGGTTCACACGGCCACTCACGGCCTCATACAACCCAAGCCATTTGAATGACCCTTAAACAAGAATTAAACCAAGTAGGAGAAAACCCCCATGTAACGCCCCAAAAATACCCTATAATTTTTATAATAGTTTTATTATATATTATGGGTATGAATTAAGTCAAACTTGGGCTTTTCCGGGTAATTTGATAAATTGTGAAAAGTAAATTTAAAGTGTGGGCATATGATTGAATATTATATGCTAAATTGAGAATTGGATTGAACCCAGAAATAAACCCAAGTGAAAAAGGGGAAAATGTGGAAAATTTGAAAATAAGGACCTAAGGGTCAAATGATAGCTTAAATGCTAATGGAAAATAAAATGACAAATGATAAGGAATGTAATTTAAAAGTTAGAATGTCAAAATGGAAAATTGATTTATTGGGTGGCCAAACAAGGCCTTATAAGGAATAAGGATTTAAGAGCAAAAAGGAAAAAACGAGAACAGAAATTTAAAAAGGTGTAGGCCAAACATGGCCTACACTTAAAAGAAATATAAAGACCAAAAATGGCCCTTAGGCTCATTTCTTTGAGCCATCCCATTTTGAGAGGAGGATAGAGAGAAAGGAGAAGGTCAGGCTCTTAAAAAGATCAAGCTTTGCGTGATCCTTCCCATTTCTACCCTAAGAGGCCAAACAATACACAAGTAGGAGATTCAAGAGATATGAAGAAAAATTTCAAACCCCAACTTCCCATTTATGATTTTGATTTTGGGAAAAAGCCCTAACATGAGGAAAATGGATTTTTATCGAGTCTAAAACCACCTTTTGAGTTGTTTTGGGTAGATTCCATGGGTGGATTTTGATATGGGACGACCGAGAAGATTAGGTGGATGAAAAATTGCTTTAAAATGCCAAAATCGAACATTTCGGGCAAACCCGTGAGGGTGCACCCATTGTGCTGAGCTATACCCAGATGTGCATGCAAGGGGCGGGAATCTGCACTGCACAGGTCAAGGTGTACCGTACGTAGTGTGGGGCAAATCTCGTACTGCACAAAGTTAAGGTGTACCAAGATAAAGGTTCCAACAAATCATTTGCATGTTACGCCGTTAAGTCCCGTATTCGTATACCGATGTTCAGTGGACCCTAAGAAATGATTAATGAGGGTCTAATTAAGGTTAGAGATAGGTGAAAAATGTACTGCACTCGCCGCTGGCGAAGTTCGCTTTTCGCGCACTTAGTGTCTTAACCCAAGACTTTAACAAAAATAAATTTTGTAATTCACTAAAATCGTTAATTATTATCCACTAAGATGTGTGAATGTTATTAACTAGGACTATGATGATCGCCAACCTAGACCCGAGATCGAATATAGCTGAAGCTTAGATTCTACAAATGTTTGTTCTCTCGACTTATCTATTTCAAGTATTTTGCAGATTTACCACAACTATGAAATGAGTGCATGAATGAGTATATGAATTGGGTTATAGACGGAGATATCTTGAAAATATAATACGCAAAGTGAATATGGGAAATTGAATGTGATATTTGAAACCGTAATGAAAAGAATGATGATAAGGATTCGGATCTACTAAACGGAACTGGCCAAATTGCGGAACCGAATGTTATATCTAATGAATCGCCTGACCTAGATGCAAACAACTTTATCCGCTACAAAGGCACCCCGAAATTATCCAATGTCCTGACGCGATGCACTAATCGCATCCGCTGGCGATGCGCATTGAAGAAATGTCCTACTTGGGCGGATGCACTAATCGCATCCGCCAAGTGACGCGATGCAGCATTTAAGTGATACCATGTCGATGTACCAACGGGTATCCGCCACACGGAGAACTAATAAGGAGGTCACTTGGCTCCGATGCACCAAACGGCATCTATCATGGATGGGAGATCGAATTTGTTAAAATGTATGCTATTACCAAATGATATTGGGCGGGCGGATTCATCAAACGGAATCATGTAAAATAAGGAATTGAATATCAAGGTGAAGAAATATTGACGAGCGAATGGGATTTTTACAATATGCTTAAATCTCATAAAGTGAATTCAGAATGAATTTATTAAATAAAATCTGGCGTTATTATATGATGTCGACTTAGAAATGAAAAAGCATGCGTAATTATCATTAGTATATGTTGTTATAATAGATATGGTTTGATGTTAAATGCATGCTAAGTTAAATTTGAATATTGAAATAGAATCAGAGTAGAACCACTAAGCATGAAAATGCTTAGCGTATAGTTTTTATCTATGCGCAGGTATCGAGTAAGCAAAGAAAAAGAAGGCTAAGATCGCGCAGCATAGAGTCATAGAGAGAGTACGGTGTATAAGTATATACTCCGTAATTTGCATATCATCTCTTTTGAACAAGTGGTATTTTGTAAACAAAAGGGTTAAACCCTGAACCTTGATTTTGTATATCATTTTGAAAAGGCATGAATGCCTTCTTTGTAAATGTGTTTTGTTAAATGTTTATGGGCCTACCGAATTGCATGAAATTGTAAATGATTATAGGCTTGCCTGCAAAATCAAACCGCTCAGAATTTAAATGACATAATAAAATGTTTTGTTAAGATAATTGAAAATGTCGGAGTAAACTGCTCTCCGGCTTGGATCCACCAACCGGGTTTAGCCTGGGATTCAATACACTTCTTTGAAAACGAACAAATAAAACCAAACAAATGTTTTGAGAAGATAATTGAAACGCCGTAGTAAAACCAAAGCTCCGCCTGATCCGCCATTCAGGCCTGCCCGTGATCCAACAACATCTTAAAAGAAATTTTAATAACACTAAAATAAAAGAAATAAACCGAGCATCCCTGCTCGACTGACTCGCCCATTCTGGCCTGACCGGGCTTGGGGGTCGCTACACTCCTACCTCTTGGAGTTTTTGTCAAAACTCCCCAACCCGGCCTCATGCGTAACCCTGGGCGTGATGATGAACTTTCCTCTGGCTTCCCTCAAACCGCCATCCGATTGTTCCGGGAAATTTAGAGAGAAGATGGAGTCTCTCTAAGACTCTCTTTTCTTCCTTTCTTCTCGCTCTTTTCCCATCCCACTATTCGTTCAAGACGGGCCAAGAGTCATTCCTCTCACTACACATGTCCAATTTTCATTGGCTCTTAAGATTTCCCCTTATCCTCTCATCCATCTACCATGGATTTCCCTCCAATGGCATGATTCCACATGCCACCTATAGCCCATACTTGAGCTCATTATTTGACTTTCTCACATCTTGACACGTAATCATCTTGGAGCTTAATTTAATGCGCCCTCGAAAGTGTCCCGCGACTACCTCTGCCTCAAAACGCTGAATTCGACCGCCTCACCACGCGATAAATTTTGGGATTTCCTCTCAGAAGACGATTCCAACGCGAAGCCCCCGCTTCATCATCCGAGATCAAAATTTATTTCGATGCATCAAAATTACCATTTTACCCTTTTTCAGAAAATTCGAATTTTCCTGGGTTTTACACTAACCTCAATGATCGAGATTACTATTATCTAAACATTTCCTCAAGAGAATTAAAACATATGAATCTACAAATACATGGAGCGAAAGTGACAAGAAAATGGGCATTCGGCTGCTGAGAAAGTCTAAGAAAAACATCACAATGAAGAAACAAAGGTTTACTCGGGCTTCCATTTAGAAAATTGAAAACCCAGAAAGAGAAGCAAATAGCAACTTAGTCGAAATAAGCTAAGATAATTATTAGAAAAGGTTTTGTTTCTTGTGCCAAAGCTTACTTTTTGGACCTCTTGCAACTAGGTCAGTGAACTTCAAACCTTCTTAAAGTAACAATTTCCTAATAAACAAATTCATCCATACAAAAAATTCAGAATTATAAATTTTCTCAAATTTCACCAAAGTAAATAACTCAAAAGAATTTGGTGCAATTTACCTAATGTGTGGAGTTTGAAGTTCTCGGGTAGAAGGCGTCAACAAATAAATTGGATTTACTAAACCTAAACTCAACCTCGTCTTCCATTCGTTAACAATGGTTCCTCTACTAGTTGAAATCTAGTTCATAAAAAACAAAGTATCAGACATCATGTAGGAGAGATCATGAATCAAATCACAAAGCAATTTTTAAACCTAAAGTAAATACAGGTCTTTAAGTAGAAAAAACCCTAAAAAGCTTAGAATCGAAAGTGTAATAAATCAGAAAACAAAGAAAGAAAGAATAAGTGATTGATGAATGGCTTGATTTATTTCAACTTTTTCAACTGTTTTACAAAACTGCTTTTTATTATGAAAAAACAAGAACATGGGAAAACAAAACCTGTTTTCAATAACACTGAATCACTAACCAAACATTCCCTAACTCATTGTAGCATTTACTGGAAAAATAGATCATGTATTCCTATGTATCGATATTCTGATTAAGAAATGAATTGAAATGAAAGCATTAGAAAAAGACTCTTAATGACTATTCCACATCCTCTAAGAAGCATTTTGACAAACACCACATCTGCATAAGACAGCAAAGAAAAACAGCATTCCCAAAATCACATAACTTTATACCCACTATTAGCCCTTGAATTCAAACAACCTATTTCCTACTAATTGAAACAGTATTTCAACATCAATCGACCCAGTATTTGAAACTATATACAGAAAAGAAACATGAATTCATCAAAGGGATTGATCAATTGATCATCTTTCCTGATACAATCTCTTCTTTGGTGTTTTCTAAGCATGGGAGAATACCCATAGTTTAGAAACATGCTTGCATCAGTTATAATATAGGTAGTAATGTTCATCATGCAAGAGTAAGATACTGAATTTTGCACTGAACCACCACCCGGTTCTTCACATTCAATAAAGAGGGTCTACATTGTTGATTCATTACCCTAGTCTCACAGAAAATGATCTTATACATTTATGTGTTGTAGCCACTAACCTTTCTCTCCTTCCTTCTTACTTGATTAATTTTTTACTCTCAAGCTCTTCTAAACCCCATGTCTTTGTTGCTGGAACTAACATCATCACAATAAACAAAACCATATTAAGCGATCCCTCTCTGATAAAACTGTTCACAAACTCATGCTCTAAATTCAATCAATTCGATAATTCATCCAACGAAAACCAGTAATAGCCACAAAAAGAAGAGACCCGCTCCCGCATTCCAAAAAACACAACAAATTCGAACTAAAGCCAAGAAGAATTTCAATCACCCTGTACTTGCAAAAATACTTTATAACAGTTGAGTTGGCATATTTAACCTCTGTGAGTCCTTAAGAGATTCATATTTGGCTTTTAACTTGGCATACTCTTAGTACCCGATCACGATGAGGAAAAAATGCAAAAAAACAAAAAAAGAAGGAAGAAAAAACAAGCATTGTCAACAGATAATATCTTCCATTACTCTCCTTTTGCTAAATGAGATGGAAAAAATTATAATTACCTTTAAATAACAAAGACAGTACATATATTTAGTTCTTGAATGCATCATCAACTTCTAGGATATGATATATATACAAGTACACAACATGGTTCATGATTCCAATCTAGGATTGTGTATTACCATTGCTCATGGACCACTTTTATATTTTTTATTTTTGACATGGTTGAAAAAAAGATGTTTAGACTAGCTTGAAGTTTATTAGATGGATAATGAATCAACATATGAAGAAGAATGGCAAACATCCCTTGAATCCTAGCTCAAATGATAAAGGGATGGATATGGTCATGCAAGTTTCCCCATCCTTTAAGTCCCATAAAAAATCTTTATGTAATAACAATAACAATAACAATAATTGTAATAATAATTTAACAATAATAATAACAAAAATTACAAGTATTATTATTATTTAATAATAAATAAAATGGCAAACATATTTTATTTTCCACTATCAGCTCGCACACTACAAATCATCATTTGTACGAAATTGAAGTATGAAATTGGAGGATTTCTAAGAAAACACATCTGTCATGGTCGGGATCTTTGTTTTCTCTTGAGGCGTAACAACATCTTCGGCATCGTTCAATGGTTTTGGTAATGTTGTTGACATGAAAGGAAAACCAGTGAGTTTCAAAGAATAAGATATCCTGAAAAAGAAAAAAAAATCAACATCAAGTGTTTTCACCCATGAGCCTCTACTTTACCAGGCTGAAAAATAGACAAAAAACAGTATAAAGGTTCAGATCAGAAGCACTAGTTAAGCAGACTCACAATAGAGAAAACAACAACAAAAACTTCCAACAAAATTTCAAGTACTAAACAACAATTCCTTCCTGATTCATACTACATTTCCTTTCCCTAACTTGTGAGGTCAAATAGGCCTAGAGTAATTCCATTTAGAATTGATATAATGGATTTTTTAAGCTCTTAAATTGTAGTGGATCATAGTTTAGAAATTAAATATTTCTTCATAAAGAAGATTCAGTTAAATATGCTTTCCTTAAGGTACTCCTGAGTCATGATAGTGTTTTTCCCTCACTCCATCTACCTCATTTTCCTACAAACATTATAAACTGCTAATGATTTGTCTAATAATGTGCAGAAGAACCATGACATGTATCATGTATGAGGTAGAATAAAAAGATATTTGCTCTTATTTTTGTTGTTTTCAATAGCACTAACGAACATTCCTAACAAAACATGAAACCTATTTAAAGCGGTATTTATTACGAAAAACAAGAACAAAGGATACGAGCTTTGTTCTACTGCTATGACATGAACTGAAAAACATGAACTTTGTTTTGATGCACGCAACAAGGCAAGTCGCCAGCAAAAACAAACATAGGAAACACCTATCAATTTCTGACATAAGTTTTTGTGAAGAAAGCTTGCATTATAGATCATATATAATATATATTTGGGGTAAGTAAGCCCGTAAAATGGTGCATTGGAAACAAAAGCCACAATCTATACAGAAACATGAGTAGAAACAATAAGGGTGTAAAGATACAAGGAAAAGTACAAGTTTCTAGAAGGGAAAATAAAGGCGAAAAATTAAGTATGAACATACCCATTTAGCACTTCTTGATTCCCATTCCAAGATCCAAAGGAGAATCCCACGGTATTACAATTTGAATTATCTTCAAATCGTAGAGCAGCCAGAAATTCAAACCTGGAAAGTAGTAAAATTTCTTAAAGATAAAAAAAAAAATGAAAGAGTTAAAAGATTAATCAGCTTGGAGGAAGAAACCAAATGCCTTGGTAGAATTAAGTTTGCTTGGCCCACCCAGTGTTCGGCTATGATGTGGTAGACGATAAATATTAAGATCAAGCGAAAAGAAAATTGAAGCGAAGTGATTGTTTACTGGAAAGCGATTTGAGGAAAATCATAATGTCTAGATATAAAGGAAGAGGATCAGAAGAAAACAATGATGAATGGAGAGAGGAAAGCGCTTTGATGTTTCCACTTGGTGTTGTGAATCTATGAAGCGAGGATTTGGGCTAATGATTCGCTCATGGAAAAGAGAAATGGAGATGGAGGAGAAATGGAGAATTGGTTGTTGGCAAGACGGAGAAGGAAGTTAGGGTTTGAGTGGATTTTTTCTTTTTCATTATGGTGTTGACTAAACACAGTGTTTGGATAAGGGCGAAGGGATTTTTTTTTTTTAAATTTGGAAGCAGAGCACCTTTCGAAAAATCGACTGACATTTCGATCTTCGATTGACTGGCTAATCTAATCGGGTCGAGCCAAATTTAACCTATTTTTCGAGCTGATAAAATTAGAGCCCAGTCCAATCCTAATTTCGGGTTGGTCGGGCTAGCTTAGCGGACCAAGCTCAAATTGCCAGCTCTATCCTCAAGTACACGTAATTGGAGGTCTTAGAAAGAGAAATGAGGGCTAATGTAATTTCTCATAGAAAAAACAGCCTTAAACAAAAAAATATCAAATGAGTTTTTAAGCCTCTAATTAATAAAATTTAATGATTTTTTAAATTATATGAATTTTATATGATATGGAAAAATATATCAAATGAGTTTGAATCATTTTACAAAAATAATTAATTGATTTTAAATTTTTTTCTTTACTAAAATAATGAGTAAATAAAAAATTATTTTATTATTGTTTCTTTAAATATTTCATTTACCTACAAAAATTTAGTAAGATAACTACTTAACAAAAATAATTTTAAAATATGTATATTTACCTAAAAAACACAATAGTAGGTAAACTAATGAGAAATAAAAAAAAAAAAAATTTCTCAATTTACCTACAACAAATTCAGTAGGTAATCATGGAATCATAAATATAATAGGTAAATTGTAGGTACATTGTCACTAATATCTTGCACCAAAAATTGGTGCTATATTTACTAACTAAATAGTTTTGTATGTAAATATCAATAGGTAAATTGTAGGTAAGTTGTCGCAAATATCTTGTGCCATATTTACCGACTAAATAGTTTTGTAGGTAAATATTAGTAGGTAAATTGGAGGTATTCTATAAGTAAATTATTGAAAACATATTTCCTCAAATTTTGTAGGTAATTTGTCGGTAAACCCCTATTTTTACCTACAAAATTGTTGTAGTGTCTCTATAATTCCCATAGTCTTTCTTTTAATCCATCGTGAAAGGGTTCTAATACGCATATACCTAAAGACCTTTTGATGATGTTTTATTAAAAAAAAATTTCCAAAGGCGTACACCCTTGGTGGATTCTGTCCTTATTAACATTCTAAAAAATATTTGCTTCTCCTAAGAGATTTTTTTCCAGACAGTCTACTTCCATGGTTTTTTAATATGTATTAAGTAGTTTTAAAAATAATAATTAAGTAAACTATTAAGTAAAAAATCTACCATACTTTACCTAAGCATTTAATTTTTTTTTAAACCTAATGATTTTATAAAACATTTTGCTAAATATTTTTAAATAACAAAAATCAAAAAGCTAATTATAATATTTTAGATAAATATTTTATAAATGATTCATGGGAAGCACTTTTAAGTAGGAATAGTATTGTACGAATTTTTAGAAATGCTATGAGTAATAACTTTGTTAAACACTCTTAGATGTTACTACCTAATGAATATATATGGACATTGTTTTCAAAAAAATTAAATTAAAGATAAAATTTACATAGACGAAAGGGACTGCGTGGTTCTAGCACCATCATCTATTTGATCTTTCACATATAATCTTAGTATAGACACAAAAACCATGGGTACTTATATTATGAACATCAGAGGTTCATAGTTTTGGGTTATATGTAATCTCAGCATTAGCCATTCATTTTGGAGGCTTTTTGGCTTTGCATCTCTAAACTCCTTCACAAGTTATTCCTCTACAAAAGTTGTAATAAGTATGTATTTTTATTTATCTATATAAAAACAAAATGTAGTTTTTTAATATTTATTAAATTAGTTTTAATGATTTTTAATATGATCTTAAAATAAAATTAATCATTATACTAAAATAAAAATAAATTATTTTTACTTATATTAGTTTTCTATCAATTACCTGTGATGTTTCTAAAAGGAATCAACTTAAAAAGCATCATTAAACATAATATAAATACCAACAAAATTTAATTCGTCGATAAACTTCATCGATAAACTGTGAATTTCTTGTAGTGATCCCTCTATATAAATGTTGATAGTTAATAATTTACCTTGAATTACAAATAAAATTCTAAGTTATCTTTGATATAATTTCTTGAAATTTAAAAATTTATAGCAAAACTGTTACAAATCTGTTGTGAAATTACAACAACTATAATTTTGTTGTCAATCCATTGCAAGTTTGCAATGGAATCATTCCGTTGCAAACTTGCAACGGCCAAATCCGTTGCAATGTCGTCTCCAAGGATGTCGCCAAAGTTTCCCGTCATGTTTTACAACAAAAATGAATCCGTTGCAAATTTCCGTTGCAAGTTAGTTACGATTCAGTTGCAATTTACTTATCACACTTTCATTAGCATTCGGTTGCAAAACCGTTACTGTTTTGCAACAGATTTATCCATTGCAAATCAAGATTTTTCTTGTAGTATATCTTATTCCATTCATTACTGTTGATTCTATATCGAGGATTAATTTAAATTATCTCATGCATTTTCTTCATGATAAAAAAAGGCACTCTTTTAGGAATCGCCAAAAATGAAGAAGTGGATCCTATACCACCTCTATTCAAATAAATGATCAAAAGAATGGTAAAATGACATATCATACCACCAACATGTGTCCCAAACAGTTGCATTGTTAATATGTAAGATGAAGGGGATTGCATTCCCCCACACATTCATCATCATGATTTATTGAAACCTTTTTGTATCTTCTCATTCCTAAAGAGTATGTATTTCCAAAATGTTTAAGGCCCTGTTTAGTAAGTAGAAAATTTTAGCATTTATATTAGCTTTTAGCAAGCAACGTTTGAATTCACGAATCGACAAAACAAATTTTGAAAGCAAAGAAAATGGGTCAGCTGTTACTGACATTTATATATGAATCGAAAAGCTATTATGTCTTTGTTCCTTATTTTGAATTAAATCGAAAACAAGGTTGCTTTCGATTAGGATAAAAGCGAAAACACGGGATTAATGGCTATTTCCATTTTCTTCTCCTTCCGTCTTAAGCTTAGTTTTCTTTATCAATTTCGGCTCTTGGATTGTGAATAGTAAGCACTGCATTTAAACGCATTTCGTTGTTTTCATTAACTTCATTTGAAAATGGTTTAAACAATTTTTAACTGTGCTTTTATTTTCAACCCAAGGTGATCTGAAACGTATTTTAAAATGAAAACTAAATATTAGAATACATTGAAAATTTTCATGATACGAATTTTGAAGAGTTAAAAATTTTCGTAGCTAGCGGAACTAAATTTGTTCTAAATTGTTTAAAAATTAACTTTGTTTTTTGGTGATTAAACTAATTTTACTTATTTTCACTTTTCAAATGGGTACTTAT
This sequence comes from Tetrastigma voinierianum, assembly GCA_016808115.1. Taxonomy (NCBI): domain Eukaryota; kingdom Viridiplantae; phylum Streptophyta; class Magnoliopsida; order Vitales; family Vitaceae; genus Tetrastigma; species Tetrastigma voinierianum. The sequence goes on along the minus strand of JAEQBH010004223.1, from coordinate 60,754 downwards.
TTTAAATGGAAATGTAGTTGATATTGCTAAACACTACGTAATTGTGTCGTACTAGCAAAGAGATAGTTATTATTTTCCTCAAATTAATATTTTCTATGTCCATTATTTACATAATAACTTTTTTTATTCCACAAAAATGCATCAAAATAAGAAATTTCTCTTGTATAACAGTTTATTGTATCATACAGTTTTGCTTATCTTTTAATGAAGATAATATTTTCGTATATATTAAATATATTTCACATACTAAATTAATTTACTTAATTCAAAAAACACTATGATTTAATGTTTAAAACTGTTAGTTTAAAAATTATAAAAAATTAGTTTAAAACGACAACCTGTGAGGGTGGTGATAATTTTTTTTTTTTAAATGTTTTCCATTAATACTATTAAGATCCTTATTGTGATATTTGGCCCTAATTAATAAATTTTTAGTAGGAGTGGGCATGATTAGGTTAACTGAACCATGACATAAAATAAAACCGATTCTCGATTTTTGGTTTGTTATTTATATAAATAAAAAAACATGACCATTAATATGGTTAACCAAATCTTCGATTTAACCATATATCGGTTTTTAGGTTAAGTATAATTAAAAAATAAATTTATAATTCTATAATCATATTAAGTTAAATTATAATAATTATTATAAATACAAAAGAAAAATAGATACAACCTGCTTATTTGCAATCTCATGACACTTGTGCATTTATAATATATCTACAAATAATATATGAAATGTATCAGATTAGATAATTTAATCACGAATTTTTTAATTAACCATATGTTTTAACAATTTCAGTAGAAAAAGAAACTAATTCTAAAAAATCATTGTCTATGCTTTAGTTTGGAAAAAAAAAAGGTAAAAACTTGATTTTGAAGAAAAAAGTAAAAATGACGGATAGAAGTGAGAAAGTCCCAACTCATACAAGTAAGAAATCATGGTTTTGTATATATATATATATATATATATATATATATATATATATATATATATATATATATATATATATATATATATATATATATATATATATATATATTCGGTTAGTTAGCAGAAATCCACTTGATTTTTATATTTGTAGCGAAGCACAAGCGAAATAAAATTTGTGTAAAACAAAAACCAAAACCGAACCGCTCAATGCAATTAACCTATTTTTCGATTCGGTTTCGGTTTGATTTTTTGGTCAGTTTGATCTTTTAGGTTTTTTTGCCCACCCCTAATTTTTCGGTTCATCATTTATTCTCTTTTGCTTATAAGATTGAAGAATTAAAAAGAGAAGTTTCCTTCTATAGTTTTAATTAAAAAGTAGCTTTTAAGGATATAAACATGTGAAGATTATGAGAAAATAATTTGATAAGTAGCTTCTCATTTAAACCTCAATAGACTATTTGGGTTTTTTTTTTTTTTTAAATATTTATAAGAATAGAAATTGCTCTTTTATTAGTGTAGATAAATAATTGCAAGAAATAAAATTATCATGTAAAGTCAACACGCAACATGATTTAAAAACAAATTAAAATGTATTTAAAAATAAATAAAAATAAAATGGAGCTACTATTCTTTATTTAAAGTATTTCCAAAGTTATTTATTAACTTTTAAGTATTCCCATGTTAGTATTCTTTATTTAAAGTAATTCTGCTTTACTTACCTTCAATGGGATATCATAAAATTATCCTTTTAGTTACATTGTCAACTTATATTTTAATACATAATGTTATTTTTTAAATTATTAAAAATCTATATCTAAAAATATTTTATACATAAAAATTTAATTTCTTAAAATAAATTTTATAAGCTAAATCCATTTATAATATTAACAAAAATTTAAACCAATGGTAATTAAATAGATTTACACCAAATTTAATAAAAATTTATTTAAATAATTTTACATTCCTTTATTAAAAGATTTAATAAACAACTTATTTAAATATTTTTTAATCACAATGCAATAAAAGACCATAGCCTTTTTTTTCTCAATTTTTTTTGCTGGCCTTTTTTCTTTTAAGCAATGAGGGTGATTTTTTAGTCTTTTTCTTTTTTTTTTTTATTGAAATCACTCAATTATAACTCTCAGTTTTAATTAAATCGTCTTTAGTGCGCGTGTGATTATCGTTTAACCGTGTCTGCGTATTGTGTAAATGCGTCTTGGTAGGCGTGATTGTGTCGTACCGTCTGACGTTTCGGTTCGATAAATCATTGATGTGTCGTTTATTTATGTTTAAAGCGATTCGGATGGTAGAATATCGTTCAAAGGCGAGGATATGTCCCGATAATGTCGATATGTTCTGAAAACTTGAGTCGTATATATTTTAGTCGTAATAGTAATGTCGAATATATAGGCGCGAGATGGATTTATTATCTTATTAAGCTTAAATATTGTTTCGGTACATGGTTTAGCGATTTTATTACATATTTATCGATATATTGATAGTTTGGTCAAATAAAATCACATTTTTTTTTTTTTTTTACCTGTTAGGCAAGTAGGTTTGGAGGTTTGGGTATAGCTTGAGTTTGCCCCTGTACCCTAAAATAAAATTATTTCTAGGGTTTTTTTTGTTGATAATATATTCTATCTTTTTATTGGTAAAATAAAATAAAATAAAATTATTTTTCCTAAAAAAAAAAATCACAACAAACACAATGAAGATGAATAGTAACTGAGTGAGGTGGTGTTTGTTTGTTTTAATCTTGAATATAATTTTTTTAGGCAATGTCTTCAAATAATCTTAATAGTATTAAGTATTAAGTTGTTTGTTTTTAACGTTGTGTAGTAGTAAGGATAATGATAAAAAAAAGACTGGATGTTGGGTTCTCGCAAGCGCCTGTAATGAAACGGGTTTAGTTTAATTGTAATCGAGTTTTAGTAGAGTATTATTCACTACCAAATACTTGGGTATATTTTAAAAATAATTTTTTATTATTTTATTTTATACTTTAATATAAATAATAATAATAATTAGAATGTTTTTAATAAATAATTTATAAAAGTTAATAGTATTTTTTATTTTTTATGAAATATATTAATTTTAATATAATAAAAATAAAAGTAAATATGAAAAAATAAAAAAATAAAATGTAAGCGGGCGAGTTTGAGAATTTTATACGTCATTCATGCAGGTGCAATTTTTAAATGAAGACAAAGGGTTTGTAATTAATAAAAAAGCGGAGTCGGGTCGGGATAGGACTGTCTCATCTCAAACCCTTTCGTTATTATCCCTAATAGTATGTGTTATTAGTTATTTTTCTTGTTAGACAATAACGAAATTTTTATCATTTAGTGGAAAGAAAAAATCAAATATTTTCATTTTTTTTATTTAAAATTTTTAAAAAAAATTTCAACAATAAACAGTGAAAATTTTAAAAAACAAACAACTAATGAGGAAGCAGAAAGTTGGGGGCAATTTGGGAACAGGAAAAGATTGACCCCAACCCCCACAAACATGAGACGAGAGTCTCAAGACAGCGAGAAGGTGGAGTCAGAGCTTCTGAATTTCCGACAGAGGCCGCCGCCGCCGCCGCCGCCGAGCTCATGGATGGGTCCCCGATGTATCGGCTTCCACTGGACACTCTCCATTACATCTTCTCAACTCTTCCACTCCGTCAGATCATAATCTGTCGATCTGTCTGCAAATTCTTCTACCAAACGCTGACCGCGCCGGCCTTCATGGACCTCATCTCCTCGCAACCACCTCTCGACCTAATAGCCCTCCGTCCACCTCACCATCATCATCATCATCACCACCACCACCACAACCACAACCGTGACGTGTCGTCTCATCAAGCTCTCCATGCGTTTGATCAGTTCCAATCAATTAGATTCAGATTCCCGCTCAGTTTCCTTCCCTTCCGTTCACCGACGCCGGTGGCGTCGTCGGTCGGACTCATCTATCTTTGGGCGGATTCGCTGAACTCGCTGAGTCATGGAAGTCTCTGATGATCTGCAATCCTTTGACTCGGTCAGCCGAGTCCTGCTAGCGAACCGGCCTGGTCGCGCCATGGATCGGTCCTGGTCGGCTCACCCAACCGGGTGTTGGTCCTCACCGAACTCGCGACGCTTTACTTCTCCGGCTCAAATCTTTGGTTCAAGTTCTCATCGAATTTGCCGTCTAAGCCTCGTAGTCCAATTCTTGTGGCGGACTCGGTTTTGGCTCTCTGCGATGTTGGGTCGCCGTGGAGGAATCAGTGGAAGCTATTCGCGTGTACCCTCAATCATCTACAGAAGTCGCAGCCATGGACTCGCCTGGAGAGGCACGAATGGGGCGATGTTTTCGACATTTTGAAGCGACCCCGTTTGGTGAAAGGGCTTGGGAACCAAATTCTTATGGTTGGTGGATTGAAATCGTCATTTTCATTGAATGCTTCGTGTTCTACAATTTTGATTTTGAGATTGGATTTGGACACACTAGAGTGGGACGAGTTGGGTCGAATGCCGCCGGAAATGTTTAGATGTTTTCAGGAATCCAGCAAGTTTAAGGTATTTGGTGCCGGAAATAGAGTTTGTTTTTCAGCAAAAAGGGTTGGGAGGTTGGCATTTTGTGACTATTCCCAGAGGCAGGAAGGTGGAGATGGATCAGTGGGGTGCCTGGAAATGGGGATGGTTTGTTTCGGGGTTTTGTGTTTCAGGCCGGCCTCACTGCGTTGCCTTGATCGGTATGTTGGCAATTTCTTTGTAAAAAATTTAATTTGTTATTTTTCTTTTTTCTTGTGAATTTTTGGGGCTGTGAACTGTTTTCTATTTCATTGTAACTTCCCTACCGTATCCTTTCTAGATTCACATTATTACTTTCCAATATTTGTTTTCTTCTTGTTATTAGTTTGTGTTTATTGTATATCAATATAAATTTGGATCCATGTATGCCTTTTTAGCATGGGAAATTGAAAATCATAATGTCATGCAGCCCTATCTTGGTTGCTTGCTTCATGCATTTTAGTTGGAGGACGATGTGTGTGATGCAGTGTATGTTTTAGGAGAGAGTGGAGTGTAATGGGGGTTGAAGGGTGGAGTGAAATAGAAGTTGAAGGAGGATTATAGACAGTGTCAGTAATACACATTGGGTGATATTATTATCTAATTTGCCCATTTATTTCATGTCCTTACTTACCATCCCGAGGAAAGTCTGGTTGAGATTGCAGAATATTTAAAGAGAATTCTTGTAGGAAGGAGGGGTGCTAGAGAAAAAAAAAATGTTTTTAGTGAAGTGGCTGATTGTCTACATCTACCAGAGGAAAGAGGGAGGTTGTTAACGGGTCCTTTTTTGTAAGTGGAGTAGTTGGTATGCATCTAATAGGAAGCTTTCTGTTAGTAGGTCATACCTGGAAAATATAGTGAAGAAAAAGAGGCTTGACATTCTTATTATGTGAGATATGGGACTATGGGTAAAAAGTTGGTTAATCGAAAATCATTAGGTGGGACTGAGATCTTTCTAAAATGTAGAGTTTCCTGTTCTTTTAATGTGAGAGATTGTAGGAAGTTCGTTTATGGAAAACTAGTAGTTAGTATTTAGATCTTTTTAGAAGTAGAGTCTTCTTTTTAGTGGGTAATGGGAGAGGATGAAGATATGGAAGGAAAATCAATGTGAGACAAACCATTGTGTATATCTTTTCCATCATTATATATCTTAGCTATGTCAAAAAAGGCATGAGTGGCGACCCACTGAAAAGAAGAAAAGATGAAAAGAAGAAGCATTTGTAACATGGGTCCATTCAAGTGGAAATGGATTTTTGGAATCTTGGCTTCTCTAGGCATCTGAATGATTGAACGCTAGATGATGTTGAGTGTTTGTTCTCTGCTATGCATGAAAGAGAGGTGGGAATGGAGGAGATAGGGTGGTTTGGAAGGAGTAAAAATTGATCTTTTCTTTGTCAAATCTCTATCTTGCTCGATTTGTATCTTTCAAAAAAAAAAAAAGCTTTTATATTCGTTTGATGTGGATTAGCTTGTTGGGACCAAACTATTTGTCATGGCTTGATTTTGTTGATTGGTTAGGTTCCTTTTAGAGTGCATCTACCAGTTTTTTCTATTTATGCACCTTCTTTCTTTGTAGTTCTTTGTATATATCATGTATTACATTTTAATACATTTGCTATTAGTTGTCAAAAGAAAATAAAAATATCTCTGTACTATGTCTTGGAGACGAGGATATCAATTCTCTTTCCAATGGGTATAATGTGGAAATCTTTGGTTTCATCAAAATGAGTTCTTTTTCTTGAGAGGCTAGTTGCCGAAAGATATTGACATTAGATCAGTTCAAAGGAGTAGGTGGTATTTCATGATCATTTTCTCTTTTGCATTTTCTGTAAAGGCAGGGAAGAATTTATTGATCACATCCTTCTTCATTGTGCCAAGGCAAGGATTTTATGGTTGTTAGGGTTTTCTTTGTTCAACATTTCTAGGGAAATGTCCTCCATGGTAAGAGAGATGCTCTTAGTATGGCTTGAGTCTTCAGGAAAAGTTGAAAGGTGCGGAGGCTACCCCTTTGTGTATTTGTTGGACGAATTTAGAAGAAGACTTGAATCAAGATCTTTTGAAAATGAGTATTACAGCTGAGGTCGAGGAAATTTGTTTTCTTAGAAATTCTTTTTGTGGACTAGGATGTACATAGATGAAAGTACAATGCTTTATTAGATTTTGTGGATTTAGGGGATCAGGTCTGTAGTAGGTGGGCTATATGTGTGTGTGTGTGTATATATATATAATTAAAGCTGCCTAGGTGATTGGGTCCTTTGAGCTACAACTATATATATATAAAGGGAGTTGAGGACTTCAAGGACTTTAGACCAATCAGTCTGGTGGGAAGCCTCTACAAACTTCTAGCTAAAAGGTGTGATGATGGAAATTTGGCATTCAGCAAAGCTCAAAATGCCTTTGTACGGGAAGGCACGATTATGGATGCTTCTTTGATTACCAAATGGAATGTCGATTCTATGTTAAAGAAGAAAGAAAAAGATTACATTGTAAGTTGGATATTGAGCATATGATGTGCATCTGAAGTTTCCTTCTTAGGGTCTTCACAGAAAATGGGTTTGGAAATCAGTCAATCAGTTTGAATGGTGCATCACTCTTTGCTTCTTTCGATATTGATCAATGGAAGTCCATAAGGGTTTTTCAAGAGTTCCAAAGGTCTTAGACAAGGGGACCCTCTATCCTCGTACCTTTTTGTCCTTGGCATGGAGGTATTTTCCATTCTAGTCGAGAAAGTAGTCTCAAAAGGGTTTCTATCTGGCTATGAGATAGGCAACAGATATGGGGATGAGGTGAAGATTACTCACTTTCTATTAATGAGATGACACTCCCAGTCTTCTATAAGGATTTGAAGGACCCGGATAGCGAGCGAGTTGGATTCTTTCATGGTTTGAAGCCATCTCAGACATGAACATTAATCTGGAGAAAAGTTCCATAATGGTAGTGGGATGTGTGGAGGATCTAGAGAGCCTGGCCTTAGAATTGGGTTGCAGCATGGGGACACTCCCAACAACCTATTTAGGCCTTCCTTTTTGGGCATGTGCCGCAACTTGACATCAGTATGGGATGGGGTAAGAGATTCGGGGAAGAAGCTGGCGCTATTTGGAAAAATGATATGTCTCCAAGGGAAGGCTAACCTTTAAGGGCACTCCTTTTCCAACCTACTTATCTACATTATGTCCTTATTTCGGCTCCCAAAGGGCGTAAAGGCTAGGTTGGAGAAGATTCAGAAAGATTTTCTTTGGGGAGGAGACAACTTGGAAAAGCAAATCCACAGTTCAGTTGGAACCTTGTGTGCCTTGGCGGAGAAAGAGGTTTAGGGTTCACCTTGATCTTGTCTATTGTAAATAGAGCCTTGCTAGGAAAATGGATTTGGAGATTTGCTAAGGATGAGAGCTTTATTTGGAAACATGTCATAAGACTAGCTCTCGGAGTTGAGGAGGAATTTGGTTCACCCAAAAGCCCAAAATTAAGTAGCGGTGTGGTCTTTGGAAAGACATTAGCAAGGAAAATAAGAACGGTAGGTGGATAGCTATTTTGTCTTGGGGATGGAAACAAATCTCTTTTTGGGAAGATTCTTTGGTGTGAGGTGCTTTGTGAGATATTTCCAGCCACATCTGGTAGCGAGAAACACTAGGGGAGAGTGTTGGAGTGTCTCGGGAACAACACTAGGGGTTAGGGCTTGATTTTGTTAGACCTCTGAATGATTGGGAGGTTGATGATGCTCGGTTTCTATGCTTATTAAACAACGGTTAAAACATGAAGAAAGATAGTTGTGCTGGAAGGGTGTGCTGATTTGGGGCCAATGCGGCCCTATTGGGAAGGAGACAACGGAAGAATGACTCCAACTGGATGTGCTTTGGAACAACTATGTGCCTCAGGGTGTGGCACTGGCGTGGGAAGTATGGTGGGAAAGTGCTTATTGGAACACAGAAAGAGGGTTTTGACTAGCTAGCAAATGTCGCTGGTCTTGATTACAGTGAAGAGGAGCTAGATATTGCTTTTTCATTGTCCTTCAATCGGGGTTTGTGGGAGGTCTTTCTCCATCGGGTAAGCTTGGAGTGCTGCCCTTTCTTGATCAAGGATCTGATTACAGGATGGAATTTCTTTCCCATAGGAAAGAAGGCGAGAAAGCTTTAGCGGGCAGTGCCCATTTGTCTTCTTTGGGCAATTTGGAAGGAGAGGAACCGTATAGTTTTTGACGATGTGTTATTCTCAATAACTAGGCTAAAATCCTCCTTTGTTTGCATGTTATTATCTTGGGCGGGTTGTATGGAGGTGGAGGAGGGCTCTTTAGCGAGGATTCTTTTGTGTATTATCTAATTTCTCTCTTTTTGGGTGGTAGGTGTTTTTCCCTCCTTTTTTTGTATAGGTCTGGCCCTCTGTGTATACTTCCTGTATACTTGGGTTTTTTGGCTCCCTCTCTTTTTGTCTTTAATATACTGCTCAGTTTACTTATCAAAAATATATATAAAAACAATTAAAGCTGCCTAGGTGATTGGGTCCTTTGAGCTACAACTTCATAGGTTTTGGAACCTCTTTTATTATGTTCTTCAAGGTAGTAATGAATATAGACGCCCAATGTCTTTAGGTTATGGTAAGGGGTTTGGATGAGAATGAGAAATACTAACCCTCATAAAGAGTACGCTGTCCAACATGCCTATTTACAGCCCGTTGCTGCTCCGCATCCCCAGAAAGGTAAAATTGAGGATGGAAAAAATTCAAAGCTATTTCCTTTGGAGAGGTGGGGCCCTAGAGAGGAAAACTCACCTTGTGAAGTGGAAGACTGTCTGTTCTAACAAGGATAATGGAGGCTTGGGTGTTAAATGCCTCGGGACCTTCAATAAAGCCCTCCATAAATGGATATGGAGGTTCGCTAATGAGGACAGCCACTGTGGAAGAACATTGTAAGCCTGAAATATGGTGTGGAAAGGAGGATGGGTTCACCAAAGTTGGTAGGGTGGGCTTACGGTGTGGGTATGTGGAAAGATATTAATAAGGAAGCAGCAGTGTTCAAGCAATTCTGCAATTTTGCTGTGGGTGATGGTAGGTGGGTTCATTTTTGGGAAGACACTTGGTTCGGGACGGGAACCTATGAGTGAAACTTTCCCCAACATTTACTCTATGGCAAATACTAAGGGTGGTTTTCTGGCAAACTTTTTTTTGGGGGGATGGGGGGGTTGGAATCCAACTTTTCTGCGCTCCTTCAATGACTCGGAGCATGGACCATCTGATGTTGCACTGCTTTAAGACTTCAATTTGTGGACTCTTCTTTTTGTTATCTTTGGTGTAAGCTGGGTTCCCTCAGGGAGATGTTGGAAGGGTGAAGAAGGCCTTCTGCCAGTAAAACCCTGAAGAAATTGTCGTGGGTTGCACCTTTATTTTTGTTTTGGACAATTTGGAGAGAAAGGAATAGGGCTGTATACAAATGTTCAGGCTTGGAATCTCTTTGATTTTTTGGATCTTTTGAGCACTGCATAGGGGCTGGTTTGTTTTCTTTTCCTCTTTTCCTTTTGCTTGTTTTTTGGAGCCGCTTGTATACTTCCTGTATACTTTTGGGTTTGTCCCTTTTCTCTAAAATACTCGTTTTTTATGGTTTTACCTATAAAAAAAGGTATAAAGAATGGACATATAGCATGCAGTGATTGAGGAATATGTCACCTCTGTGGATTGAGATATTACTCCCTCTTACTGATGTGGTTCAAGCTCTTTGTGCTTCACATGACTTAAAAATGAGAAGGTTTTATGTTTCTAAATATTTCATCACTTTGTGAGAGGATGCAAGGAGGCTAATGTGCACGAGCTTGAGGTCATACTGATGGAATTCAGGACAGTTGATCCAAACTGTTACAAAGGCCAGTTTAATTTTCATGTCCTCCTGTGCGGCGCAAGTGCATGCTTCTTTAGGAGACCATTGGATACTGAGGAGTTGGCTGCTCTAACATGCCTCGTCAAGAATTCTAAATTCTGCAATCAGTTCCATTTCTGCATTTCATATCCTGTGAATGCACGATTGTGCAGCTGGATTCCAGGGTCATAGGGAATAGAGTAGGCTGCTATTATCTGCCTTCCGGGATTGTTTTTTTAGGGGGGTAAAAATTGCTCTTAATTTGTTACTTCAGTTGCTGTCAACTTGAGAGTCTTCATTTAATTTAATGGGGCTTGCAAGACAAAATTTGGCTGAATCGATCCAGTCTCTATTTCTTGACAGATGCATTGATTCATGTGCAAAAGGAAAAAGCCCAGATTTTCTTCCTTTGGTACAATGACAATGTAACAAGCTTCCCATTTAATTTGTGAGTTTGCTTGTTTGTTTGATCCTCTGTTTGTCGTGGTAGGGGCTCGCTATAAGTTCTATCATGGATCTTCTTACGCGTTATTTTTGTGGCTGAACTTTTGTTTTGGGGTTTTTCCTTGTGAGAATAGAAATTGTATTAGCTTTCATGTCTTCATTTGGGACTTCATATTAAAGATGTGGTTTGAGTTTTTCCTAAACTCTGAGTTTTTCCTAAATTGTATTAGCACTTTGAGTTTCAATGGTGTTACTCTTGGAATAAGGTCTTTAGTAGGCCCATTTTGTTATATGTGGCGTGATTAGTATTATAACACAACAACAATAGCCGTACTACATGCAATTTATGACAATGTTGGTTAAAATTATTTTTTTGGTTGAATACTAAATATGAACTAGTTAGCTTTGGGCAAAAGAACTCTTCAAATGTTATGACCCATTCTGAGTCCCACATCGCTAAGTTACCACGAGTTTATAACCTTTTGGACTCCCTCCCCTTGATAGCTAGCTTCTAAGGGTGAGCTCTATCCAAGTGGTTATAACAGTGGTATCAGAGCGGTTCATTCCTTGGGGATGGTCTTTGTCTCGGAATTGTGGGAGGGCTACTACCCATGGGATCCACAAAGTCACCACTGAGTTGTGAGAGGGCTACTACCGATGGGTTACATAAAGTCACCAGTCGTCGTGAACATCGGTTCTGAAAGAAGGATATGATTCATTATGAGTCCCACATCACTAAGTTACGGCTTGGCCTTATAGGTTTATAACCTCTTGGGTTTCCTCCCTTTAACAGCTAGCTTTTAAGGGTGAGTTCTAACCAAGTGGTTGTAACATCAAACTATCTGACCTGAAAGGATTATACCAATTCAACCTCTTTCTTTTTGGTTTACTTTTTATGTGTCGAATTTTATTAATTCAATTTGATGAAAAGCTGAAATATTGGTTTCATTTTCAATTTAAACAAATTTGCTCATAGTTTGAACCAACTAAACCAAAACCATGTCAAGTTGCTTTTTTCTCTTCTTTTTTCCCTAGAGCTAATGCTCACTCACTTTTTCTCTTTTTTCTGTGCAACATTTAGGTTATTTTGAGTCATAAAATACTTCTATATCATATATAATGTTTTAGGTTCAATTTTCATTTTGTTAGGTTGCATTATACAATTTATATAAGTTGAGTTGGTTTGATTTAATATTTAAATTAGTTCTAGCGGCATGTTGGGTGCACGAGGCCTTGCTTGAGAGTGTCTCTAACCATGTAGGTAGATGTATTGAAGAATCTTAATAGTCTTGCAGTTTCTTAGTTATACAATTCCTATCTTCTAGCAATTCCTAATCACTTGTAGACTTTCTCTCTCTTTTTCTCTCTCTCCTCCTCTCTTTCTCACACACATTTTCTCTTAGTGAAGCATCAGTTAACAAGTTGGTAATATAAAAGAAGGGTTTTTCACCCAGTATATCATATCTAATACTTTTTGTAAAAAGCGCTGAAACTTCGTGGGGACCATGCTCCTCCCTCGACAAAGGGGAGGCAAGTCGTGGTTTGCCTTCGAAGCCAAGTCTTTCGAGATTGAGGTAGAAGAAGCGAAAAAAGGGCTGAGAGGATGCATAAGGGAGAGAAGGGATCATAAGTGGATCGGTCGGGCGTAACAGCAGCCTATTGATGGGCTTAGAGGCGTATTAGGGCTAACGGGGTTCGATGCGGGAAAACGTTTGGGAAGAGGAGGGAAGGCGATACAAAATGGAAAAGGGTTCAAACCAAGCGGGTGTTTTCATCCGATGCTCGGTAAGGGACTCTGGGGGAAAAAGCTACAGTCTGATGTTTCCAGAAGGAAAAGGTGTAGTCGGGGGATGGAGGATCGTGGCCGAAAAATTGCGCCAGTTAGGGGTAAGGTCCAGTGAAGAAATTCAAAGGGAAGAGAAGTCCGAGAAGATGCAAAGGGAGGAGAAGCGGAGAAGGGCATCTACGAAGTTGCTACCCAGATTGTTGAAGCCGTCTCTCAAATCCCTTAGCTGAGGTACGTAAGCTTGAGAAGATAGCCGATGGAAAAGGTGTTTGTGTCAAAGTCGGGGAAGAAGAAGTACGGGAAAGGCTGGACCAGTTGAGTAGATGCCTGGTTGGGTGGTGGGGTTGGGGACCTCAGTTAAATTCGATTACGTGAGAGGTGAATATGCGGTGGAACATCAAGAATTCTTTCGCAGTGGTAAATTTGGGAAGGGGCCTTTGGCTTTTTGAGTTTGAAAGTAAAGAGGAGGTAGATCGAGTGTTGATGTATGAGAAAAGACGTTTTGGGACCAACCTGGTTCACCTAAGAATCTGGGGAGAAGACATGGGATGCAGTAGCCAAGGAGATTCAGAGGAGAAAGCTTGGGTGAGAGTAGTGGGACTCCCAGTGCACCTGTGGAGTAGGAAAGTCATGGAGAAAATCGGAGATGCATGCGGCGGCTTCCTAGCAGTCGACGAAGATACCGACAAGCTCGGCGAGTTGGGATGGGCGAGGATCCTGGTAAAGCTGAAGAAGTCTGAACCTCCGAACACAGTTGAGGTGGCGGTAGGTGGTGCAAGGTTTCGGATGCAGCTATGGTGGGAGTTGTCCCCATTCCAGATGACGGCGTCGAGTCGGATCGAAAAGTAACCACAGCTCGAAAGCGGGGAGGCGACGGTGATACCTTGTGTTGGGGAGAGAGTGAGCCGGAGATGTGAGGCTGCGGTGGAACGTGGGTGTGGCACCGGTCTTCTGAGTCGAACCACTGGCCCAGTCGTCGGAGTGGTTTATCGGTCGATCTTGGGCCACTTCGGGTCGGTTCGGATCGGTTCCGGGTAGGTTTTGGGTCAATCTTGGTCGGATTTGGTCGACACACGGTTGAGGAGGTGGGTAAAAGATGGGTGGGCTTTCCGGCCCGACTACTTTTCGAGTCGGCGACGGACCCACCTTCCGGCGAAGGTGGCACGGGGGCCTCATAAGCGGAACATTTTGGGCCACAATCTGTGACCCATTACCAGCGAGTATTAGGCCTTTGTGCAAAAGAAGAGGATGAATCTGACGTCGAAAAGCATGGGAGAAATGGCCGAGAGACAAGCTTTCACAATTAGGTTGGAATCCCGAGTGCAGAGGCTCCGAGTGGTCGAGCAGGACTTACTAAACCGGGTTTGAATTTCATTCTATTGTGAGTCCCCTTCTCTCTCTGTTTTCGGCCGACCCCTTTTTCAAGGGGGTTCTTCAGGTCTGGGGGGTTTACAAGTTCTAGGAGAGGAGGAAGAGGGTGTACTGCCTTTGGAGATTGTGGCGGAGAATGAAACGAAGGGAGGATTTGATCATGAAGGAATGATGGTGGAGTACGGGCAGGAGGAGGGTCGTTGGGCGCTCCTTTAGCGATGAAGGGTATGAAGGTGGGAGGGCCTGACATCTTTGGTAAGGTCGAATTTAAGGATTTGCGACCTAAGGTTTTGAGGCTGAGATTGTTGACCTTATGCGGCAGATGGTGAAAAACCCGAGAATAAGGGTGAGGCAAGGACTGACCTTGATTTCTAAATTAATGAGCAGGAACTAAGAAATTAGGTGTGATAAGCTTCTGAAGCGAAAGAAAGCGGGAAAAGTGTAAACGAGAGATAGGGGAATTTCTGTTAGTTAGGATGAAGATTAAAATCTTATCGTGGAATGTGAGAGGGGTGAATAACAGTGAGAAGAGAAAAGTGATCAAGCAGTTTCTCAGGGATCAGCGGGTGGATTTGGTGTGCCTGCAGGAAACAAAAGTTCAAAATATGAACCTTAGGATGGTACGAAGCCTAGGGGCAGGGAGATTTTCAGATTGGGTCTTTGTTGATGCTTTGGGAATTCTCTTGGAGGCATCCCTACGATGTGGGATAAAAGAATTTTTGGAGGTTAGCGAGGAGACGGTGTCTTGGATTTTCTGACCTCTGCTCTTTCCGAAATGGAGGACGGTTCCAATGGATCTTCCACAGTGTTTATGGGCGGTTTGTGACTTAAAGGGAAGACATGTGGGAGGAGGCTGGGTCGATTGAGAGGTTTGTAAGTGCGGACCTTGGTGTATTGGGGGGAGACTTTAATGCTTCCCATCTCGCCGAGTGAAAGTAACGGGGTGTTAGAGATTACTGTTTATCTGTAGATTTTGTAATCATGATGACACGGGGGTGAGACTTGCTTGCCGCTACAGGGGTCACTTTAATTAATTAGAGCTGACAATGGCGAAGTGATGTAAGTTGACGAGGTTCTTAGTCTCGAGGGGCCCAGGAAAAATTTATTTTAGTAAGGTCACCCAAAGTACTCTTCTAGACCGAGTTTAGGACCACTTACTATCCTCTTAGATAGGGAGGTATCGGATCAGTACCCTCCTTCAGGTTGAAAATATGTGGTGAAAATTTGAGGGCTTTAAGATCTCAGCAAAGGGTGGTGAGTAGACTTAGTTTTCAAGGTTCGGCTAGTTTCATTATGGCTGAAAAGTTGAAAGGTTTAAAAGGCAAGCTAAAGGTGTGTGAACAAGGAGGTTTTGGCAAGCGATGGGTGCCGAAGAAATTTGAAGCCTATAGTGGATCTTTGGGATAACGTGGAGAAGGATAGGAGTTGTCTTTAGAATGGGAGGAAGCGAAGCTAGGGATGGCCTACAAGAGATGGTCTTTGTTGAGAGGCCTCCTGGAGACAAAAGTCGAGAGCTTTGGCTTAAAGGGAATGGCTGCAAGCTTCTTCCATAAAATGGAAAACTCGCATGAAAGGCGAAAGCATGATAAACAAATTTTAAAATTAATGGGAGGCTGGCTCACCAGAAGATGCGCCATTCGAAGGGGATCGTGAAGCGAGTTTAAAGGCGGTGTCGGGCAGGGGGATGGCGATCTTGCTTTCCTAATATCCCTTTGGATTGGAGCAGAGAGGATCTTTGCGGCTTAAGTCGGGTTTTACGGGAGGAAATCTCATGGCCATTGCGAGTCTCAATGGTGAAAAGGCCCCCCGAGGCGGGATGGTTTTCCGATCGCTTTACGGTCCTTTAGTAGGGTTCGTCAAGACGAGTAATGGAGTTCTTCAAAAATTCTGAAGAAGAAATTTATGTATTAGAAGCTTAAATGCTACCTTCTGGTGTTGATTCTCAAAAAAGGAAATGTAGAGGGATATAAAGGATTCGCAGGCCCATTAGTACGCGGAAACATATAAGATCTCGCGAGGTCTTTGGCTAATAAATTTGAGAAGGGTGTTGGATAAAGTGATCTCTCCTTCCTAAAACGCCTTCGTCGAAGGAAGGCAAATCCTTGATGCTGCCTTAATTGCGAATGAGGCTATGGATTCCATGTTGAGAATGGTGAGTTGTGTAAATTTATACATTGAGAGGCTTATGATCATGTAAATTAGAATACGTTCTCGAGGTCATGAGAAGAATGGGTTTTGGCTGAGATATGGCTATCTTGGATCTCTTGGTGTATGTCTCGACTTCCTTCTCGATCCTTATCAATGGGGTTTCGCGGGCTTTTTAAAATCTGAGGAAGCCGGCTTGAGGGACCCCTTTCCCAGTACCTCTTTGTCTTGAGAATGGATATCTTAAGCTGGATTTGGTAAACAAGAGGCATGGAAGAATTTCTTGTCTGGAGTCTGAAAGTGGAGGTGTTAGGAGGAGAATTTGGAGGGGTGTCACACCTTCTCTTTGCATATGATACCCTGTTGTTCTGTAAAGATAATCCTGACCAATTGGCTTGTTTGAGTTGGATTTTGATGTGGTTTGGGGCCCTCTCGGGGCTGAAAATCGGTGAGCCGCGAATTTTCCCTAATGGAGGGAGGAGAATGTGAAGATCATGGCAGCCCGGAGCCCAGGTTTGCAGCGGCTCGTTTCCTACTACGTGTTGGGCCTCCCCACAGGAACTCTGCACAAGTCGGTCGGGGATTTGGGATCTCACCCAGTCGAGGAAAGGTTCGAGAAGGAGGTAGCCTTTGGAGCGTCGATATATCTGGGAAGAGAGTTACACTTATCGACACTGCAGCCGAGACCTCCCTATCTATTTCATGTCATTTATTCAAGATCCGAGTCTTGTGTGCAAAAGTGAAAAAATTCGAGAGGGACTTTTCGTAGAGGGAGAGGAACTGGAAAGAAGCCTCATTTTGGTGGGATTGGACCCGGTGTACGGATAAAAGGTTGGCGGCAGGGTTTGAGGCTTACCTGTATTTCAGCAAAGCGCCTTGTTAGGTAAGTGGTTGGCGTTTCGCAAGCGGAGAATTCCTTGTGGAGGGAAGACTATCGAAGAAAATTTGGGGAATCGCAGGGGGGATGGTGCTCGGGAGGTCGGGAACAGTTTTGGGACAGGCTTATGGAAAGAAATTAGGAAGGATGGGATATGGTAAGCTTAAGTACCAAATTTGTGGTTGGTGATGGTAGCGGAATCGGGTTTGGAAAGATGCGGGGGTGAGGAGGCTTTGTGCATAACGTTCAGGCTTTGTTTAGCTTAGCGACTCGAAAAGATGTTGATTGGGAGATTTGGGATGAGTCGAATGAAGGTGGTTGGACCCTCGGTTTTAGCGAGGCCATTCAATAGTAGGAATTGATAAGTGGTGAATTTTATGAAAATGATCCATCCTTGAAGTGGTCTCAAGCAAAGAGGAAGACAAGCGGTCTTAAAGGGTAAGCCCGGGTCTTTATTGATGGAAAGCTCTTGTATGAGGTTTTGAATCACACCGAAGCCGAGACAAGACCATTTCCTGCCTTATCAGTGTGGAACACTATGGTCCCCTTAAAGGTGGGTTTCTTTGCTTGGGAGGCGTCTTGGGGTAAGGTGATGACTCTGGACCCATTTCAGAAGATCCTTAGACAGAGATCGCACCTTTGTGAAGGAGGGAGAAACCTGAAACCATTTTCTTGTACCTTTGTTGAAGGCGAGAATGCTTTGGGAGCTTATTTTAGTGTATTATAGTTGGAGACCCAGATGGGTCTTTCCTTTCGGTCTTGAGTCTTTCTAGCAGCAAGGAACAAATGTGGGTAAACCTTGAGAAAGTTTGGAGAGCTGCGCCTCTTTTGCCTCTTAAGACCGTGTGGTGTGAGGAGAATAGAACAGCCTTGATCAATGAGACCTTCACATGTATAGATTAAAGAATTCTTCGTTTGGCAACCGGTCTCAGACAGCGTGTCTAGTGGGGATAGAGACGGAGTTTATTGATTTGCTTGGATGGGGTATAGGTAATTGTTTTTTGGATTGGGGTTTTTCATGTTTTGGTCCTTCTAGGGCATGGTCCCTTTTGTATACTCGATTGTACTTTTGAGCGACACTATTGTTTTTGTAATTAATACATGTTACTTTATCCACAAAAAAAGGATTAATGGAAGCATCATATATTCTAACTTTTTGACAAAATATTAGTGTTTTAAGCCCAGGACCAGGCAGAATTTGGTCGACTAGTTGGTCGTCGGCCCGGTGACCTTTCCAATCCTAGTTTAATCCGGTTTGACCATCGATTTGGCCCCTAAACCGTGAATCGGTAACTTTTCCGGTTTAATCATTGGTTTGGTTTAATCATCGATCCAATTTTTAAAACATTGCAAAATATATTCTGATACAAAAATGCTTTTGCTAAATTCATTAACATATTGATCTAGAGGGTGCATGTCTTGAGATGTTCATATTGAACTGAAGTGCAAGCGAGGCACCTGGAAAGTTGGTCGTTTAACATGGTATCAAAGTTGATCCTCGACCCTGATGTGGGAGTCTATTCTGTTTGGCTTCGTCGGGGTTGTTTGTTTGTTTGACCCAGTAATCATGGGACCTGATAGAGATGTTTATTTCACTTTGGGGGGTTGTCACATCACGCGCTCGAGATATTAGATAAACTTTACATTATTTATATAAGTATAGGCTCGTTTCAACCTAGTTTATGCGTTTTAAAGTCATAAGGGTCCCTTGGGCCTAAAGCGGACAATATCTGCATGGTTGTACCGGGTCATTACAAATGTTATTAGAGCCTGGTTTGGCGGGAGGTTTTGGGTTTGAGCCACCTCTCTATAATTTATTTCTCATTTGTTGATTTGTTTGACTCTCCACGTGCAGGTATGGGACTGCACGTTAGAAGGGTTTTAAAGACATGATATTTATATTAAACCAAAATCTTATAAGCTTGAGCTTTTAAGAGAGTTGATCGTTTAACACCATGAAACTCTCTTTAGTTGCTTGATTGATCGAGTTTTGGACATATTTAGTTTTTTTTTTTTTTTTTTTAAATTACTAAAATAGTTTGAAAATGAAAATAATGTCCAAACTAGTGTGAGAATAATAATACCGCAGTCAATAGCTATGACATTAACTTAAAAAAAAATTCAATGTCTTAGCTAGTGATTTAACGTTATTCTCTATTCACACTAGTTTTAACATTATTTCATTTCTGACTATTTTAGTAATTTAAAAAAAAACCTAAACTCTCCAGCGGATTGATTTCATGTTGTGGTGCATATTGGCGATGTGCTGACTGTATTTGGAAATAATTTGAAAGCGGCTGGGTATTCGTTAGTTCTGTATTAGAGAATAGGAACTAACTATTATAAGTCATGTAGCTGCTGCAGTGGTGGAAAAAGATAGCTTGGACCAACGATCTTGCATACATAACGAGTGTTTTGAGACAGATCGGACCATCGTGGTGACCATTTACGTCCCGGTTCAATTGTGGTTCAATCATTGGTTTTGGCTTGCTAAGCGAAGTGAATTGGTAACTTTTTCAGTTAAATCATCGATTCGATTTTTAAAACATTAGGACTCAGTACATGCACTTGAACAAACCGTATTGATGAAAGATCAACTCGGTCACAACCAAAGGATTCAGTAATGGCAATTGCTGATATAGTTTCATTTTGAATAAGTAGGTTGCTGATATTTGACTTTATTGGAACATATGCTGGAAAATGCATTGTGATCTCTAACATGACCTTTTAGTGGACTGCTGTCAGATCGGTGATTGAACCAGAAAAGTTATCGGTGCTCATTTTAGGAGTCGAATCGGATTAAATTTGGACTGAAAGGTCACCGATTCGGTCCGGTTTTTAAATTTTAATTTTTATGACTGAGCAGATGGGTTTGTGTTTTTGCAGAACTTTTGGCAAAATCCTGAATCATCATATCATCATCCCCATTGGAAGAATCATTTCATTTCAAATCATGATGGATGTGTGTAGTTCTTTCTAATCATGGATGACCACATTTGACCTTGTCTCTGATGTATACAAATATATATGTTTTACCCAAACATTTTTCAAGGCATGAGAAGTTTGTGCCTTGTGGAGAATGTAACAAAAAGAATTGTGCTTTTTTTTTTTTTTTTAACACAGATTCAACAATGTGCTTTTAAAATGTATTATTAATTTGGGTTCATAATATGAATTGAATGAAGCTTTGCCATAGAAAACTGATTGTGTAACATCTAATATAATTTTGTTTTTCTCTTTTCATTTGTGAGCTGAGTCTTTAATGGTCGGTTTAATATTGTTTAACATAATAGTGTTTCTAGTCGAAACGTTTTCTCACAACAACACTTTTTATACGGGGTGTGCACTTCAGTATTTTTACTCTTGTGTCCATAGTACGAAAGACTTTATATCATTAAAATTACCGAAAGGGAGGGTTTAAAATTTAATTGCAAAAATATGATATCATAATGAATCAAAATTTTATTACAAAGAATCTATATTATATAAAAATATTTATATTAATAAAACTTAAAATAAGATTATAAAAAAATTACAAAAAAAAATTTGAATTAATGAATGAATAAATATTTGTATTAATAAAAATATAATATAATTATTTTATGATCATAAACATTTAAAAATATTTATAAAGTATTTGAATTAATAATGAATATCATCAGCATTTTGTATTAATAAAACTAAAATAATTATTTATATATAATTATAAAAAAATTAATTACAAAAATATTTGAATTATTGAATAAGCATACGGCTTGTAAGTATTAATAAAAACTTAAAGTAATTATTTTTTTATGAAATAATTTTTTATAGTTATAGAAATTTTAAAAATATTTATAAAAGATGTGAATTATTTGAATTTTTAAAAGTATATCATATTTTTTAAAGCATGCAGCACCTAAATCCTAACTGTTACTCCCTCTATTATCTCTTTCAAGCCCTTGTTCATTAGAGAGGATTTGTGATTTTTTGGTCATTCTTGATCTGAAATCACTCATTCCATCATTTTCTTCCCCAGATCTGAGTTTTCTTTTCCCAATAAATTGGGTTCTTCCACACCAATCCGAGTTTGTTTTGGTTTTTCCTTTGTTTTTAATGTTTTGTTGTAACCAATTTTAGCGTGTTTTATCGTCGAACGATACGGTGTGTTTGTCATCGACTTATTTCGATGAATAGTTATATCGTTGACAGTTAGTTTCTTTATGAGTTTTCGCATTGACAGTTTATATGATAAAGTTCAATCCGATAAAGTCATAAGATCAAATCATATTCGTCAATATGCTGCACATTTGAAATCTTAAGTATTCTAAGCATTTTTGGATTATCAAATATATAGGTCTTGAACCGATTTTTTTTGCTATTAACCTGGATGCTATGTCATTCTCTAAAGTTTTTAGCATTTTTGATTATATGTTTCTATTGATTGTATTGTTAGTGTGAATCAATAAATTAACCTCTTTTCATAAATAAAAAAAAAGTATATCATATTATCTTGATTTTTTTAAATAAAATAAATAGATGTTTTAAAGAAAATACAAATACATATTTAAGGAATAAATAAATAAGTATTTTTAAGAATATCCAAAACTTTTAAAGTGTTTTCTAAAAAAAAAAACATCCAAATGCTTAAAAAACACTCCATAGTGGTTTTTTTTTAAAGCTTCGAGCACTTTTGAGGATGTTAATGAAACTTTTTGTTTTGTCTTGAAGACACTTAAAAGTGTTTTTAAACCTAAAAACACTTTAAAAAGCACTCTCAAATTAGAGTTTTAGACCGAAATAGTGTTTGTGGGAAAAAACATGAGGAATTTAGTTTTTCAACCAAACTAATGCCCAAACTAATATGTTTGACAAATACGATTATTTATTGTGACGTTTTTAAATGAGGTTTAAATACCACAATCTACATTTGCGAATTTGAATTTGATTCAAGCATTTGATTTTAAATTTCTTCAGTGCAAGCGTGTGACGAGCATTTGAGTATTTTATGTCCCCGATTTCTTCCTCCCCATTCCCCCCCCCCCACCCCCAACCCAATTTCAGAATTATTATAAGCTCATGGACATCGGTATTACGCACTACTTTGGGTATTAATTTAGTTTCCAAACTAATTTTATAATTTTTTTTTTCAAATAAAGTATTTTAGTCTAAAACTCCTCAAACTGGCCCTCAAAGCATTGAACTTTGTTCGAGTTTTCAAACTTCAACTGATAATCAAATCTACATGTAATGAAATTTTGCTTTTTATTTATCTCATGAAGAATACTATACATATTGGTCAAATAACACATGTACAAGTATAATTATTTATTTAAATGTAGAACTATTTATTTAAACAGAACAATTTTATTCACTAGGTCGCTCCCCCCATTTGCTTTTACGTTTCTATCAATAAGCCTTTATGACACCCAGGGGTAAAATAGTAAAATTACAAACATAATATCAAATAAATAAATTTAAAAAGGGTAGAAAGACCATGTGCATGTTTTCTTATGAAATAAGGGCTTTGGGTCATAGCTCAAGGCACTAAATGTTAAGAAAAACTTAGGGTTGTGAAATGAAAAAAGAGTAGCCTTCTAGTCATTGAGCTTAGGGCTCTAAATGCTAAGAACAGCTCGAGGCTATGAATTGAAAAAAAGGACTTTGGGTCATGAGCTCAAGGCTCTAAATCATGAGAACAACTCAGGGTTGTGGAATGAAAAGGACTCTGGGACATGAGCTCAAGACTCTAAATGCTAAGACCGGCTCAGCGTTGTGGAATGAAAAGAACGACTCTAGGTCGCGTGAATTCATGGCTCTAGATGGTACATCTCGAAATTTGTGGAATGAAAAGAATGACTCTAGGTCGTGAGCTGAGGGCACTAAATGTTAAGAACAACTTAGGGATGTGAAATGAAAAGAATGACTCTAGGTCGTGAGCTTAGGGCTCTAAATGCTAAGAACGGCTCGGGGCTGTGAATTGAAAAAAGGATTTTGGATCGTGAGGTTAGGACTCTAAATCATGAGAACAACTCAGGGTTGTGGAATGAAAAGGACTCTAGGTCGTGAGCTCAAGACTCTAAATGCTAAGACCAGCTCAGCGTTGTGGAATGAAAAGAACGACTCTTGGTCGGATCAAACTCTAATACTAAGTGCATCTTAGAGTACATGGAATGAAAAGAACGACTCTAGGTCGTGAGCTTAGGGCACTAACTGTTAAGAACAACTCAGGGTTGTGAAATGAAAAGAACAACTCTAGGTCGTTAGCTTAGGGATCTAAATGCTAAGAACAACTCAAGGTTGTGAAATGAAAAGGACTCTGGGTCGTGAGCTTAGGGCTCACAAATGCTAAGGCTGACTCGAGGCTACTGAATTGAAAAAAGGACTTTGGGTCGTGAGCTGAGGGCTCACAAATCATGAGGAAGCGACTCGGCGTTGTGGAATGAAAGGACTCTGGGACATGAAGCTCGAGACTTTAAATGCTAAGACCGATAACAGTGTTGTGGAATGAAAGAGCAGACGCTAGATTAGCGTGAATTCATGGCTCAGATGCTAGAAGTACATCTCAGAAATTTGTGGAATGAAGAAAAGGCGACTCTAGGTTGTGAGCTCGGGGCATAAATGTTAAGAACAACCCAGGGGTGTGAAATGAAAGAATGACTACAGGTCGTGAGCTTAGGGGTCTAAATGCTACAAAACGACTCAGTTTGTGAGATTGAAAAGGACTTTGGATACGAGGTTGGACTCACAAATCATAAAGGAATTTCTTCGAGTTTGTGGAATGAAGGGACTCTGGGTCGTGACTCCAAGACTCTAAATGCTAGACCGACTGGGTTGTGGAATGAAAAGAACGACGCTAGGTCGCGTGAATTCATAGCTCTAGATACTAAGTACATCTCAAGGCTGTGGAATGAAAAGAGCGACTCTAGGTCGTGAGCTTGGGAGCACTAAGCTGTTAGAACAACTCGAGGGTTGTGAAATGAAAAGACAACTCTAGGTCGTTAACAGGGATCTAAATTAACTAGGCAACTCAAAGGTTGTGAAATGAAAAGGACTACGGGTCGTGAGCTTAGGACTCTAAATGCTAAGATTGGGTTAAGGGAGCTGAAATGAAAAAAAGACTTTGGAGTCGTGGCTCGAGGCTCCCAATCCATGTGAAACGACTCTGAGGGTTGTGAATGAAAAGGACTCACGGTGGAAGTGAGAGCTCAGAGACTCTAAATCTAAGTTCATTTCAGCGTTGTAGAATGAAAAGAACGACTCCTAGGTCACGTGAGATTCATGGCTCTAAATACTAAGTACATCCGGGGTTGTGGAATGAAAGAGCGACTCTGGGTCGTGAGCTCGAGGAGCACTAAATGTTAAGAACAACTTAGAGTGTGAGCGAAAAACGACTCTAGGTCGTAGTGGGGATCTAAATGCTGGAAACATTTCGAGGTTGTGAAATGAAAGGACTCTAGTCGTGAGCTTAGGACTCTAAATCTTGAAATAGTACTAAGAGTAGTTCAAGGCTATGATAGAAAAGCGACTTTGGGTCGTAGCCGAAGACTCTAATCTGAGAGCAGTAGCGAGGTTGTGGAATGAAAAGGACTGGAGTCATTGAGCTCAAGACTCTAAATGCTAAGACTAGCTCGGGATTGTGAGTGTGAAGATAGCTCTGGGTGTGACTCATGGCTTTACTAATCTAGAACACCTTAGGGTTGTGGAATGAAAAAAACAACTCTGGGTCATGAGCTTAGGGCTCTAAATTCTAAAAACAGCTCAAGGCTATGGAATGAAAAGGACTCTGGGTTGTGGGCTTAGGACTCTAAATGCTAAGAACAGCTCAAAGCTGTGGAAATGAAAAGAACGACTTTGAGTTGAGAGCTCAGGGCTTTAAATGCTTAGAACAACGCAGGGTTGTGGAATGAAAAGAATGACTTTGGGTTGTGAGCTCAAGGCTCTAAATGCTAAGAATGATTCTAGGTCGTAGATAAAATGGACAACTCTGGGTCGTAATGTGTGAAATAACTCTACGTTAATATGGAATAGCTTAGAAATTTATAAAAACAACTCAGGGCTATGAGCTCCAAGCTCTATGAGTGATCAACTCGAGAAGGAGATAAAATACACAAACCCTTAGTCCAGGCCAAGCAAAAGGTGACCAAATGTTCAGAAATCTAGAAGCTTAGGGTTAGAACTTCCAAGCCCTAAAGGAAAGGGATAGCTCGAGTACATGAGCTCAGGGCTCTATGTGTGACCACGGCTCAAAGGGAGAGTGATACAAGCCACTTATGTCCAAATCATGCAAATGTGATCAAATGATGAAATCTCAGCTCATCACTAGAAAGACTCTAGGCCTCAATGCTATGATTGCATTACTAGAAAGAAAATGAAATGTAACCTAGTATCCAATACTCAGAGTCATGAGGTGGATTATATCTTCTTTAATCTCTCGTCTATCTAAAACATGAGTGGATCATCCTCGAAAGGCTTGGAATCTTCACTCCTTCCCAAAGTGTTGCATATAAGCTTAAAAAGCTACAAAATGCACAAACTAGATGGAAACATTAGTAACTTTGCTTTTTAGACTAACAATCTGCATGATTGGTTAATTAGGGGTCATTACCACTCAAAAGGGCAGAAATAAATGGAAATTAAGCTAGTAAAAATGCCACTTTTGAGCAATTATCACCAATCAGCTTATTACTAATCCCTTGGCAATAAAACGAAATAAAGGGTATTGGTCAAAACAAATCTAACAACCTAAAAAAACAAACACCACTTAAAAACAAAGCAAAGCAAAGAAAGCAAACAAGAGATGGAGTTAAGAAGATACAAAGATTATACAACAAGCATTGAGGAAGATCTAAGTAAATATGAGCTTTGTTGGGATCCTAAAGTGTTTAATATCTCTAATGCAGAAGGTCTCCAATAGCGTGGTGAACAAGGTATGGATGTTTGATCCTCACTCGAAACCTTTCGAGAGGACCTTAATGTTTATATGACTGGTTCCCCTGACATGACATAAAATAAAATCTCCTCAACCAAATTTAACTTACCTTGCAAGAAAAGCACATTATGGCTAAACAAGCTAAGGCATACCTTTTATTCAAAATCTAAAACTAAATAATAGGGTGCAATGCTAAGGTATTCTAGAAAAATGTCCATATAACGGGGATCCATTGATGACT
The DNA here is from genome assembly GCA_016808115.1 of Tetrastigma voinierianum. Taxonomy (NCBI): domain Eukaryota; kingdom Viridiplantae; phylum Streptophyta; class Magnoliopsida; order Vitales; family Vitaceae; genus Tetrastigma; species Tetrastigma voinierianum. The sequence continues at coordinate 34,664 of JAEQBH010004223.1, read as the reverse complement.
CTCTACCAGTCGATTAAGGGCATCGGACATTAAGTTCCCCACGAACAACTCAACTAAAAAGTCAAAGCACCTATTTGTGAATTTAACTCATCTTCTATCTCATATAGCCAGTAGTGAAGTCAATGACTCTAGCCAGTGACTTGGGTAATAATAGGATTTGAAAGGCCGTGGCATGCCGGGTCGATTAGATTAACTCATTATTCCATACCTCTTTTTGTCATTTTAAAAATTTTAGTTTCTTCTTTTCCTTTTCATTCTCTTTTTTGACTTTGTGGGGCTCATTGGCCATCTTTTGAAGATGTCCCAACACTACAACAGTCATATATAGCTCACAAATGATATGTGTGCTCAGAAGTGAGTGTCGGTTCAAATGCATATACAAGGGACCTAGTGTGTTCAATGTGTGAAATAAGTTCAAGAAATAGCCAGTGAAAAGCAGGAGACTTTCATAACCAAGTCCCATGCCACGGGATCCTCGATCCAAGACCAACTAAAGCATAGCGGTATCGCAGCTATGCTACTAATCTTTGAGCTCAATGCAATACTTTGAAGATATAATCCAAGCAGCAATAAACTGACAAACAATAATGCAAAAGAAAGAGAAAAACATAGAAAAATAAAACATGCAAAAATAAAAAAGCAGGGGCTGATTGATCTCTCAAACATTTCCAGCAAGGTGTATAGCAATAGAGAGTGAAGAAGCCCATAGTTCACCTCCCAACCAAACTTTACATTGTCCTCAATATTCCAAAATATATATATATATATATATATATATATATATATATATATATATATATATATATATATATATATATATATATTGGAGAAGTAATTACCTCCCATGAAGCTGCAGGCAGTGGAAGTGGGGAAAAAGGAAAAAGTAAGACAAGAATTAGAGAATGGAACTACGAGGCGAGTTTTTCTCGATTCTGCCTGTTTCAAAAATTCTTGCCAATGTGATTCATGTCATTTTTCCTGAGTATGTTAGGCATGTGCTAGGCCTTACCAAACCTTAAATTCAAAATTATGTTCAGGCCAGGAAGTTGGGATAAACCAATGAGTAGGAGAAGATGGAATCTGGAAACAAAAAGCTCCAGAACCCAAGAAACACAAGAGGAATATGGATGTCATTTCATTAATAAACAGGTCCCTTGTAACTAATGAGGTCCAAAATAAGTACAATCTAGATAACCAAAAAGAAAATACATAGGAAAACAGATAGAGAACAAAAGTTTTGTCCTATATAATCCTACTAAGGTCAAGTTGCCCACTTTCAAGCTTCTCCGAGCGAAGCAGAATGGTTTACTGGCTGGGTCAGTGGTGCTCATCCTCAGCCCACACTATAATGCTAATGGTTCCAAAGTCACCAAGAGCTACCAAGGAGTCAACATTAACCCACAGCAAGACTTCTATTGTAAACTAAAACTGATACAGACAAAGCTAAATCTTGACCAGTTTTGCCAAATTTCCCAAGAACTGAGAATCCCTTTTTTGTTGAGTGCGAAAATTTTCGCACTCACTCACTTGGGTGACTGCGAGATTTGTACAGAATAAAATTTCATGGTATTTTTGGATCCTCTCTTGCCGGGCTATACTCCAATATGTTTTAGGCATGTCATGGCATCCATGTGGGTCTCATATGTGAACTGAAAGTCTCCTAATGGCCTTATATGGGCTCTTTCTCAATTAACCTTGCCAAATAAGAAAAAGAAAAAAGAAAATTTTGGTGGACTAGTTGGCTTTTCAAGCCAAGTCCACCCCTTTCCCTCTTGTTGGATTAGATGATAGGAGGGTTGGGAAGATCTCCCTCCCCAGGTGCTGCTGGTTGCTCATAGGATTCCTCGAGCTTGCTGGACATGGAGTCATCCACATAGTCTTGCACCAATGTGTTAATAAGGTAGGCATCTCCCGGTTCATCCTCTTTCTTGTTAAGGTTTGGCTTTTTCATTATGTTGAAAATGTTTAGCTCTAGGGGCATACAGTCATTCCTACAATTGATAAGAATTAGTAGTAGCAAGGAATTGTCTACCAAGATTGATTGGAACATGATTAGGCCCCTTGTAGCCGATCGGGTGTCTAAGACAACAAAGTCCATTGGAAAATAAAATAGAAGTCGTTGACTTGCACCAATACATCTTCAACTATCCCCCTTGGGATCTTCACTGATCCATCAGCCAATGAGAGGATGATGTTGATTGGTTTAGCTCTCCCAACCCAAGTAGCAGCTCTCAAGCCTTAGCAATACTTGTTCAATGTGTGAATCCATATCTTGACTAAATTATGGGCATCCCAGTCTTTATACTTCACGGTGTCTTGCTTTCAATTATGGAACCTCACTTGATTGGTGAGAAAATGCGCCTTTGTCGATATTGACCCATATAACCGCTTAATGTGGATCTAGCTGTAGTCATTCTGTAAAAATAAATATCAATTGTGTATTGAGAGAAAATATCAATTCTGTGAGTATATATATATATATATATATATATATATATATATATATATATATATCAAAAGCTTTTCTCTAAGAGGGGCAGTTATGTATTTAAAGAAGTTCTCTTTTGTTACACTTAATCTGGTTCTAATGGATCTTCCTTTCAATTGTTAGTTGAAATTTCAGATTTTCCACTCTAAGAGAACCAGCCATCAACAGTTGAAGGAATTACTTCAAACAGTTGATATCTATTTCCCAGGGTGAAAGAGATTTTAATGCAGGCTGTTTGTGCAGTGTGTTACAATCTGTTATTGCTTCCACTTCATACCTATTTTGTAGAATTAACCCCTACTGCTTCACAAACTCTTTCAAGAAAATTTTCTTATGAATGTATTTGTCAAAGAAAGAGTTTATGCTTTCAGTGCACTGAGCTGTAGACATGCCACAACACCTACCAACCATTTTCCACCATCTCTTAACAAACTGTTCATCTGTGTGACTTAAAATGCACTTGCTGGATTTTCCATAAAATTATCATATCATTTGATTTCATGAGTGTTAAGGCATGATATTCATATTAAACCCAAAATCCTACAGAGTTTAATTTTAGGAGGAGTTGATCGATCCTAACTGGCTGATCAAAGCGGACAGTTTGGCGGGAGGTCACGCGGGTTGACTACTCTTTTACAATTTATGCCTGATTTGTTATTTTGAAAGTCAATGGAGAACTCTATTTGGTTTATTTGACTCTCCATGTGCGGTATGGGACTGCACATGAGGGAGGGTGTTAAAGGCATAATATTCATATTAAAACCAAAATCCTACGAACTTGAGCTTTTAAGAGAGTTTGATCGTTTAACATGGTATCAAAGCCTAGTTTGACAAGAGATCCTGGGTTTGAACCACCTCTTTATAATTTATTCCCGATTTGTTGATTTGAAAATCAATGGAGGACTCTATTTGGTTTATTTGACTCTCCCACGTCACGTATGGGATTTGCACATGAGGAAGGTTATTAAAGACTTAATATTCATATTAAACGCAAAATCCCACAAGCTTGAGCTTTTAAGAGAGTTGATCGTTTGCGTGGTATGCTTTGGTTGGCGGGAGGTCACAGGTTTGAACCACCTCTTTATAATTTATTCCCGATTTGTTGATTTAAAAGTCAATGGAGGACTTTATTTGGTTTATTTGACTCTCCAAGTGCAGTATGAGAGTCACATGAGGGAGGTTATTAAAGACATAATATTCATATTAAGCCCAAAATCCTACAAGCTTGAGCTTTTAGGAGAGTTGATCGTTTAACATGGTATCAAAACCTAGTTTGGCAGGAGGTCCTGGGTTTGAACTATCTCTTTACAATTTATTCTCGATTTGTTGATTTAAAAGTCAATGGAGGACTTTATTTGGTTTGTTATTCTCTGGCCTTGATATGAAATTTGCCGCGTGAGGGAGGTGTTAAAGGCGTAATATTCCTTTTTTTTTTTTTTGATCGGTAAAAGCAATGTTATAAAAATGAAAAGAGCACAAAGCTCCCAAAAGTACGAGAAGTACAAGGGAACACTATCACACTCTCACCTATACCCGTCAGTCAAAAACCCACCAAAATTTAAGTTATCAACCTTGTACACCTTAGCCCACCTACTGAGTAAAACGAGAAGAAAGATTTGTCACATGGCGGAGGGCCTCATTTCCAAAAAACCTGTATTAAGCACCATGCAGCGTCAAAATAAACAAGGAAGCGCCATCCAAACTCTCTTCCTTTTTTTTCTGACACTAGCGCTTTGCCAAGCAAGGAGAAGTTCTTGAGCAAGTGCGGGGAGCACCCGATTAGAGCAGGTAATTTATAAAGAAGATCATGTTAACATCTTGGCTCTCGAGCGATGGATAAGCGAGTGAATTACATTGTTTTCTTAAATTCTCTTCACATAAAAAAACACACCTGTTTACTAAAGGGAATCCCTCCTCTTGAGTTGATCCAACGTTAGCACCTTACGAGGAAGCTGGGCGAAAAACGTTTTAGAGCGATTGGGTTAGATGGATCTACTAGGGAAATCTAAAGGAGGAGAAAACATCAGCTTACGATACATATGTCTAACTGAAAAGCCATCAGTAATAGATTCCTTTAGCAAAAGACGATCCTCTTGAACAGACCTAATCTTCTTGTTGTGAAGAAAAAGAAAGAACCTTTCCACCTCTTCCAACTCCCAGTCATTGAAAGATCTAAGGAAGGCGTGACCAACCCTGACCTCAGCGAATCCCAGACATACGCTGCCTCGGCTTCGCGGTACAAGTTGAGCAGTGGGAAGGCATGGCTCGGCCACCGATCGTCGCGAGGATCCTTCCCAAAACCCGATAGCCCACCCATTTCTAGGAGGAAATAGTATTTTGAAGGTAAGCCATTCTTTTCGATATCTTTCCATAATCCGGTACCATAACCTCCACGATGTCTCTAGTATACCAACTGACTTCCTCTCTCCGACTTGAAGTGCTGATCACCATTCTCGAGAGAATCCTCTCATTAATGGCAGCCAACACCATACAGGAAAGCGATTAGCGGTTTCATCACGGAAAGGCCTCTCACCCCCAACCCCCTGTACTTTTCTCGGCGAAAACGGTTTTCCGGTTGACCCGGTGGTTTCTACGATCAAATTCCCTCCACCCCAAAGAAAGTCTCTACAGATAACTCATTATGCAACAATCTTTGGCATTCTAAGCGGGGGAGAGGAAGTAAATGGGAGGCTAGGCCAGTACTTGATAAGTGTGAGCCTCAGCCCTTTGAGATATATTGTCTTTTCGGGGAGGACAGCCTTTCTAAATCTTTCTTAGGCTTAGAATCCAGTTTGAGCCTGTGGGCTCCCGGGAGAGCCCCAGTACATAGTGGGAGGGAACCAGCCTTACAACCAAGCTCGGTAGCTAGCGACTCCACATTGTCCTGCCTGCAAATAATTCGCTTTTGTTCGGATTAATTTTCAATCTGAAAGGCTTGAACCACATTAAGTCCAACTTAAGCACATAGTGGCTCGATTTGGCTTCCCGCAAAAAACAATAGTATCATCGGCCATATAAGGTGGGAGGCGGCCATCTCCCCACCCTCTCCTATTCCCAATCTGCACCCAGAGGAAATAAATTGCCTTCCTGCTTCGCTAGCACTTCAACTCGGAACTTCCATCTTGAAGCAGCCAAAAAGATATGGCGATAGAGGATCACACTTGTCCTGGAGACCTCTTAGACCCGAAAGAACCCAGCGAGTCGTTAAACATGAGAGAGCGGCTAGTGGAAATGCAATGAATCCACAATCCATTTGGCCCCGAACCCCATTCTCTCGGCGTCTGCGAAGAAAATCCCACGATGTGATTATAAGCCCTTTTGATATCCGGCTTACACAAGCCCTTTCTCACTCTTGGGGTGAGTCCTGACCTCATTGCTATCATGTTTTGTCGAATTTGTCTCCCTTAAACGCATTACGGCGGGAAATAATCACCATGCTCCCTTTTAGTCTGTTTGCAACTTACTCGATAAAATTTTATAGAAATTGCCCTTCATGGGATTAGTCTCAAGTCGCTAGATCTCGCGTACCCTTGGGCACAGGAACGAGAAAAGTAGCATTAAGACTTTTAACACTGCTCATTGGAAGAAATCCTTAAAAAAGCCCATAACCTCCTCTTTCACAAAATCCCAACTAAAAGACCAAAAAGCTATTGGAAAACTATCAGGTCCTGGGGCTTTATCATCGTTAAGCGAGGCAATTTGCTAGAGACTTCCTCCTACGTGAACATTTCTTCCAGCAGCCGGGCGATCTACCTTGATCAAATTGAGGTGTAGGTGCGGGTAGGCGAACGCAATTATTTGAGGTGAGGAGGCTTTGAAAAGCACCGACGGACCATCTTTAACACCAGGCCTCGCCTTGATCTTCTCCCATTGATGCTGATGCTACTAATGGATTTCCTCCTTTTATGAGAATTGGCCATTCTATGAAAAAACCCCGTGTTTCTGTCCCCTTCTTTCAACCAAATCTCTCTGGATTTCTGTCTCCAAGAGACCTCTTCCAAATCCACCCACTCCTTAAAAATCCTCTCCTTTCCTCTTCTGCTTCTTCCGGGCTGACACCTTTTCCTTTTCACATCATCCCGAAAGATATCTGATTTAAAGCCTCCTTTTTCTTTTATCCCTCTCTACCAAAAACCTCATATTCGGGCCTTCAGAATTCCTTTCGAGCCTTTAATTTTGAAGAAATTTGGGAATAATAAAACTGTAGGGCCCAGGAAAATGCGAGACTTGCCACCGGTCTCTAAGGATATCCTTAAAGCTGAAACTTGACCACTGTTCTCAGCTAGGAAGGAGGCTGGGATTTAATCCCATCAACGTCCCGGCATCACGGGGCCGGTGGTGGAATCTTGATATAGGAGAGTGCTTTGGTGCGTTGCTAAAGGCGGATTTTCCCGATCCTTGTCTGCAAAAATACGTCAAGCGGGTGTCCATTTGAGTTATTTAGGCCCACCTCGGTGAAATATTATGGAATATTATGGAATATTATTAAGGCATAATATTCCATATTAAACCCAAAATCCTACAAGCTTGAGCTTTTAGGAGAGTTGGTCGTTTAACAATGAGCAAGAAGTTCAGGTTTTTTTTCCAATACATGAGCAAGAAGCTCTTGGCAGTTTCATCACTTGACTTTTGCCTCAATAGTTTTGTCACCTTCTTGTAATAGTTTAGCTATGTGTTAAGGTTCATCCTTTTCCCCTTATTAATTGAAGGCAAGGTTTGTTTCAAATGTTAAAACAGAAAAAGGAGAAGTAAAAAAAAAAATCTAATACATGTAAAAACAGGAGGGTAATTCACCGCGAAGGAGAAAACAAATTAAAAAATAAACCAAGGATGTGTAGCTTTATTATCTTATACAAAAAAATGTGTTACATCATCTAAGCAAGACAAAAAGAATCAACAAGAACTTCTCCATCAGTTTGATACAACACGAGACATGAAGTCACACTCTTTATCCATTATCCATTGCCATTGAAAAAAAATGAATAGATATTTATCTCTTGTTGCCATTGAGGTAAAAAGGCATGAAATAAAGTAATGTATGGGAAACAAAATATCTCAGATGATGAATCTTACCAAGGCAGCAAACATGTATTGTGAACAATTAACTTCGTACCTTTAAAATTCCTACTCAAGAGACAGTTGATTACTTCACAGATGAATAGAATAGATTGATTACTTGGTTGGTTGAACCCCATTAGATAAATAGCTTGGCATGCTCAGTTGGATTGTACCCTCTGAAGAAGATCTCCTCCTAGACAAATGGTTTCACACACTTGGTTGGATTGAAACCTCTGCCAAAAATCTCCTAATAAATGAGAAGTTTGGTAGTGTAGGTTGGCTCAAATCCTTTTCGGGACATCTCCTCGACCCATCTATTGGCCTCAGATGTCCTACCATTCTTAAACAGACCATGTACTAAATGTATCATAAGTCCATCTATTGGGTTCATACCCTTTCTGGCGTATCCTACTAAACAATTCCAAAGCAAGGTCCATATCGGACATTGTTAGTTTTCTCAACAACATATTGTAAGTGTAGAGGTCGAGTGGGAAGCACTGTTGAATAACCTCTTCCAAGTAATTAAAATCCTGGTTTACTCCAATACGGCCAGAAAATTCACCAATTAGCTGGCCAAGCATCAAACTAGGAGAAGAAATCTCATTGCATGCATCTTTAGTATGAAACCAAGTCTTGAAAAGCTCCTGAGATTTCAAAGCATGGAACAAAAGTGTATTACCAATAAGGACGAAACATGGCGCCCCATCTCTCTCTAAGTCATCGATAAGATCTGCGACCACATCATATCTTCTATTTGTGCAAAGTGCCTTCACAAGCTCCTCACGCATTCAAGACTTGGAGTTAGTCATTTGTAACTTCCTTCAGCATTTCCAACGCAATATCTGCCCTGTTGGCTTTGCAGAGGCCAATAACCATAGTGTTGCATAGTTTCCTCCCTACCTTCCGCCTTTTTTGCAAGTCTCTAAAGAAATTTAGAGCATCGAAGATTCTTTCATTCTTTAGGTAACTCTGCAACATCAGAATTTCAGAACTCAAATTTGGCATAATTCCACTTCTTCGCATCATCTCAAATACTTCTCGAGCAATCACCGGTTTTTTGGCATGCCCAGCACCTTCAATGAAGAAGTTGTAAACCTGACAGGTAGGCTCCTGGTGAGACAACTGCACCTCTAGCAATTTGAGAAATCGCTTTTCTGGATTGTCCATATCAAAAAGACGACAAATAACAGTCCTGAACAAAGACCTTGAAGGGGTATGGCCTTTTTCTTGTAATTCAATGAGGAGTCTGGCAGCAATATCTGCCCTATTCAAAAGGTTAAACCCGCATATCATATTAAAGTAAGTATTCTTGCTACTTAACCTTACTTATTTTGTTGAGTCCCTCCTGTATCAAGTAACCATCATCTGCCTTCCTCGCCCAACAAAGAGCCGATATAAATTTACCATAGGTGGAAGAACTAGGCATAAAATTACAATCCAAAGCAACAAGGATCAACTCCTTCATCTTGTCCAGCTTCCCTTCTCGGCTCAAAGCGTCAGCAATAATGGAAAAGTCTTTTTTCCAGGAAATGACCCTTGCTCAGAATGCTTTAACATGATATGCTTCATCAATTATATCCCATAAGAAGTGTTAATCAGATATTTGTAGGACATGCTATTTGGAGAGAGTCAAACTCTGCTCGACTTATACAACTCGAAGCAACATCCACCATTCCAGCCTTACAAAAGAAGCACAAGACAGCATTCATTGTGACCTTGTCCGGCAAAATCTGATCCTCCTTCATCTCCATCAACAGATCAAACACCTCCTCAAGCCGATTCTCCCTCAAAAGCCTGCAAATCAAAATGTTATAACCACTTACCATAGGCACATATCTCTCAGACCCCTTTTTTTTTTTTTTTTTTTTTTTTTTGCTATGCAGAACTCAGGGCCCCATCAAGCCTTCCAGCCCGGACAAGATCCCTGATCCACACTCCATAGGCCTGATCCAAGGAAACCATCCCTGAAACCCGAAATTCCTCTAACCACCTACCCGCCTCCTCAAACCTCTTCCTCTTACAAAGAGCGTCCACAATTAAACCCACCATATGCCCACCACTCACCCCAACTCTCCCGTTCTCGGCCAACTGTTCCACATACGCTTTCGCCTCATCCAGCTGCCCCTGCTTGCAAAACTTCTTCACAATGATTGAATGGGTAATCTCGTTATCAAGCCCCCTCATCCTAATCTGCTCCACCACAACTCGAAACGCATCAAAACAACTCTCCTCCAACAACGCATTCAACAAAACATGATAAGCAAAGCTATCCAAATCAAGACCCTGAAACCGCATTTTCGCAAACAGTTGGAGGGCAATCTCCGGCTTCCCAGCAACCGCATAACCCATAACCAGGGTATCATAGAACCTAACTCTATGCACATACCGGAGCTCCGTAAAATTCTGCAGGAAGTCCAACATGAGAGACATGAGCTTCGCTCGAGCAAGAATCTTGAACGTGGCATGGAACGTAGCACGGGTATGGTGAAATCCTGGTTGCCTTCCAGCCCAATCAAAGAACTTCAAACAAGACAAAACGTCTTTGCCATGGGCAAGCACGTCCAGAACGAACCGCTCCGAAAGTGGGAGGCGGAGGCCGGCGAGGGCTGCGTCGGCGTCGTCCGGCGGGAGATCGGCGAGGATTCGGAAAATACGGTCCATAAGGAGGACATTCTGGGGGGATTTGAACCACTGCTTGAAGGAGAACACCACATCTTTGGCTTGAAGAGTGCCGATTCCGCCCAAAATGATGGGATTATGGCGGGGGAGGACGTGGTTGTGAGGCGGAGAAGCGGGAGGCGTGGGGGATACTGTGGAAGTGGAAATCGAAAAACCCAAAACCCTAAAAGCCCTAGGTGTGTTGGCGGATGAGAGCTTCGTTCTCATCATCTTACTAATGAGAGCATTGGATCTGGAATGAGAACAATCCTCAGGGACGAGACTGAGGATTTTCTCCCTTGAGCATGAGGAGAATCCTACACTGAATCTATTGACTTTAGGTCATATTTAGGTTATTTAAAAAAAAAAAAAAACTAAAATAGGTTGAAATTACAAAAAATGTACAAACTACAGAAGTCTCTCACTTGAAAATTTTTTAACTCAACTGCGTAAAAAATTTAACGTTTCAAATATCGTGTCTCTGACTTTGCATTAATTTAGTAATTAACGGTGATAACGTGCTCAATTTAAGTAGTTAATAAGCTGCGACGTGCGGTATACCTTTAATTCAACATTATTTGAATTTTATTTTATTTTGATAAAAAAAAATTTAAATAAATTATATATGTCCAAAACTCGAAGTTATTATAGGCATCAATTTCAAATTATTTGATAAAAAGTCCAAATATTTAATAAAAATGAATACATATATGTAAGTCTTATTTAATACCTAAGGTTTACATAAGTTGTACCTAAATTATATCATGGTTGTACTCAACAGTTACATAATTTGTACGTAAAACTCATACACCTACAACCCTATTTATCAAATATTTAGACTTCTTTATTGAATATTTGATCATATGTTAGACTAGGTTTTAAATAAGATTATTTGGTCATTATTTTTCAAATAGTTTGAAATTAATACCATATAACATAGTTTTCCCAATTATTATTCAAAATATTTTTTCCTATAATAAAAGTAAGAAAATTATGTTAATATAACTTGCGGGAATTAAATTAAAACTGATTAGCCAAAGGTAGGGCATGTAGGAGTCGAGCTACTTGCGGCACGCTCCGACTTCAATTTCGTTAAGAGAGCTTGCTCGAACTCGTTTATTAAGTTAAGCTTGAGTCGGGCACGGGCTGTCATTTAAGGCTCGTAAGTTAAATGGTAGAGCCAGAAACACCCTCAGAGCTCGGCTCCGTCGGCTCGTAAACGAGGGCTGCGTGAATAGGCTGCCGTGAGGCAGGTCCCGTTAATCGGGCTCGTGAGCCAGTAGTGAGCATGAAGGAAGCGATCTTGCGACAATTTTCACCTGGAAATGAACATGATGAATATTTTAACTCTTGAGCTTCCAATCGAGTTAATCGAACTTTTATTGTCTTATCTTTTTAATTTAGTTGTATGTTGGCTATTTTAGATGAACATTTTCTTTAATTCGAACATCATTTTAGGCTTCGTAAATTTAAATGGCCAGAGCAGCGCCTGTTCCAGTACCAAGTCGGCTTGTAAATCTGACTGTGAAACAGCTCATGAATAGGCTCGTGGCTTGAATTTCGTTAACGAAGCTAAGTGAGCAAGCTCGTTAAGCAAAACCGTGAGCAGGGTACCGTGAACGGCTGGCCATGAGCTCGTAAGTTCGCGAGTAGAGCAGAACACCCTCAAACTCGTGTTGACTGTAAATAGACTCGTGAAACAAACTCGACCCTGCTCCTTTAAAGCAGTAGAACTGACACACTACAATACTCATTTCTGCGACTCGGCTCAGGTTACACCCACAGCCAAAGATGCGAGAGTTGACTGTGCTTTGGGGAAAGCTCTCCCAATGTGCTCCTGATGTACACTTAATATTGCAAAATGCCCTCTTTCTTATGGAGCCCATTATCGACACAGTAAAATTGTGTCGTTTGAGGAGAAAGAAGCCCGACTCTCAAAAAAACCTAAGAATGAGGAGAAAGAAAAAAGATGGAGCGACAGTGGCGGAGGTGGTTGCGGATGATGAAATTTTGGAGCAAGGTTGGAATGGGAGATTTGGGAGACTAGGATTTCAGAGGGTAAGAAAAAGGAATCGAAAGATATGGCATTCAATTGGGGGAGCAGTCCCAAGAAATTATCTCCTGAGAGAAATAAATTTGGAATTCTTTCCCGATAATTGAAAGGTGGTTGAAAATCATAGCGGGAGAAGGGATTGGTTGTAGAGCATGAAGGCATGCTTGCAAGGAATGATTTATTCATAAAGAGGATCTTTCGAATTGGTGTTATTCATTTTCCCCAATCGTAAAAACATTTTTGCTATTTAGAACCCATCGATATGAAGGTATGTTCTGTAATTTCAATTTTAATTCATTTAGTTCCATATTAGTTGACAATTGAGTGTTAATCCTCGATATTCCCTATGATAGTGTAATGAGTAGTTATCCTTTCATGATGCGAGAAGGTATTTATGTTCTTTTATATTACGTCCATATATTATACAATCAATTTGTTGTTACATGCTTAATCAATCATGTCTTAATATGAAATTGTGGTTTGGTCAACGAGTATGGATACCCCAGCCTTGGAGGCCACCCAGTATAGTAGTATATATGGGTTAATGTTTTAAGAATGGATTAATATTATCCCACCTGCATTGATAAGTGTGATATCCTTTTGATTCATCAAATTTGATATAGGAAGAAAGTTGATAGATGTTGGTGTGAAATGAAGATTGACTAGAATTGTGTACAAAATGTAAGATTGTCTAAATTGGAACTAACATATTAATATATATATATATATATATAGATTTATTATGTTGAATAAATAGAATGCAACTCTTATTGTGAAATAACTTGTTAATGTTGTTGTACTTATGGAAAGGATAACCAAAGAGCATAGTTGATTATCTAGATTGCATTCGGTTACGATTTGTGACTATGCTTACCATCAAGGATAAAATTTCGATAATTATGAAAATATCGGTAACTTGATTTTATGGAAATAACAAAAATAGCGAATAAAATTTCCACGGAAATTTTGGCACAAAATATCGATGGACTAAAAATTTGAAATGTAAGAAAAAACCATTTAAAATGAAATTATAAGTATAATACACATCTTATTGTTGTTTTAGAGCATTAGAGAAATATCGATAGAAATTTTTACAGAAAATATCGACGAACCAAAAATTAATAAGTTCTTAAAAATATTAGAAAAACTCTTATAAATGAAATTAATTCATGGAAGATGTGATTTTATTAAACCTTAATCATTTATACTATTACAATACATGAACCATTTAGTACCAAAATGATGATCGATGTGGTTCAATGGAGTTAGTTGATGAAGGAATCTCATCTTGTTGTTGGAGACAGTATTGGTACCAACTCATTGTGCTTCAATAATATTGGTTAAAGATCCAAATATGCCACACATAAACCTCTTGAGTCCTACCAATTGTCTCAATATAGATGGGATACTTAGGGTTCACCCATGTGCTTGTGTCAAATCTTCTTTCAATCTGATATGGAACACCATACGACATTTCTGTAGAAGGAGAATAGGTAGGCATACTAAACTCTTCTTCGGTTGAAGTGGAATGTTGACCATAACCCATTGCATAAGGAGGATAAACGTTGGCATCATTTGATATGTATGTTGAGTCCACACATGCCATAGACTCAAGCCGATCGTCAATAACTCCTCATTATACAGTGCCATCCTTCGTTCTCTCCTACGCTGAAACTTGTTCTTTGCTATGCCCAGGCCGGCTCTTTTAAATGATGATCTTTATCTTGTGTTCAATGTGTGAAACCACCTTCACAAGTAAAAAAGCTCAATGGATGTTGACTTTGTTGTTGTTGCTCAAAGTCTCATTCTACATTATCGCCTCCATCATGAATGCCACCTCTTGGTATCATAACGAAGTGCTGATACCAAAAGCGCTATGTAGCCCCGATTCTCGGGGTCATTATTTATTATTTTTGCGAGTGTCCAGGTGAAACGGTATCTCAAATAGTGCACGGCCGCGATTACCTTGTGGCCTCATGGACAGAATCTATCGAAGACAGAGAAGTCTCTGTTGTGACAGAGTCCTTGTCGTGCATGTCGTGCGCCTATTAGCGCTATCGCGCGCGCGTTGTGTGCATTGTAGGCTCTGTCGTGCGCGCCTTAGCGGTAGTGCGCTGCGGCTCATGCGTGTGCCCGAACTGTCGTGCAGCGCTTTCAGTATCTTTGTCAGACACGTAGGCACAGTCACGTGAATTACATGACTGAAACTCTTTATTCGCGACATCACCCACTGCAAACCACAATCGCGACATAAAATCTTCTGTTACAACGAATAGCCCCTTAGGAAAACTTCTGGCCGCGACACAAGGGGACCCTTGTTGAACCCAGTACCCATGTCCTGGCCCCAATTCTGTTGCGACCTTTAGATTTACGACTGCGACATCGGGCCGTCGTGCGTCGCGACGGGGAAGCCTCATCGGGACCCGAACCACCGACATGGTACGGGAGCGATTGAGACACGGAGTCCTTATCGTAACATGGGGCAACTGCATCGTGTCGAACCTCGTGGTATTCAATGGTGACATAAGCCGCATGTTGCGACATGGAAAAATCCATGTTAAAGTTCTCGTGATAAAGAATTCTTTGTCGCGACAGAACTCATTTGTTGCATGGCCCTTGGCCGTGTGTGCGCTAGGAGCCGCTAGTTCTGTGTGACCAGCTGATGTCGCCATGCCGAGCGCGGTTGCCTCATGCGGCTGCTGTTTGTGCCGAGGAGGCATTGTCGCGATAGAAATGTCCCACCTTAGACCAACCTTTGTCGCGACACTACACCCAGTGTCGCGACATGGGACCTGAAATTTCTGTCACGACAGGAGCCTGGAAATGGGCCGTAGCCCACCCTTCTCCATTTTTTGCACTTTCAAATTTCACCCAGTTTCAGTAATCTCAATTCTACTGCCTATTGTACTCATTTCCAAGCGGTTAAAATGAGAAGTATACCATAATTACATACACATTTGTTTATGCTATAAGTCAAAGATTTGATAAAAATCCTTTTTTTACAAAAATTTTACTCAAGGCCACATGTCGGCCTCATACAGTACGGCCTGGGTGGGCGCCGTCTCCACATACACTCCTGTGCACGAAGGCGTCACGATGGGGTGAGTAATGCCTAGTAGTCGTTTCCTCTGAGGTTACTTCCCACCTAAATGCACGTAATGACATACATAAAACATCGATCATATTCCATATAAATAATGCGATCTATACTGGAATATTACGTGTCATGCACATGAGATGAGACTCCTCATGCCCTGGCAGGAGTCTAGAGCCAGGCTCCTCACATGCAACGCGAGTGTGAGAAGCTAGTCATTGGTGTTTCACTTGATGACTTGACTCGATATTGACCTCGATATTCGTTTGAATTTTATTAAATTCCGTGTGTTTATTTTGGTAGTGAATTTACAGGGTCTCCTGCAGGCTTCGCACGCCTTCCGACACTTTCGCAAGCTTTCATCGCGTGATCCATATGTCTGACTAAGAATAAAATTTGGGTTTTTCACCCTAGGTGGGGGAGAGGGGGGGGATCTGCCCTATCTTGCTACACCCAACACATGTGATTTGTGTGTGTTCTCTACTCTTATCCTTGTGACAATGAGTCTCGATTTGGATGTTGTCCGCTTTCGGGCTTCAGCTACGCGTTGCAAAAGGATGGTGAATAACCGCACCGTGCACACCTTAGCGTCTGAGCTCAGCGATGTGGTTGTGCATATAGATATATTATGCCATTCCATGTATATAACATTCATAATTCATGGACAATTATATTTTCTACAATATAATTTACATCATCAAGCATGTTAATACATCGATTGGATGACAACAACATGATTTTATGACTTGATATATTTATTCGATTTACTTGTGCTACAAAAAAGATCCTTGAATTAGGACCTCCAATCCCGACGAGGCATCATCAGACACCGACATTCAAAACACGCAACAAAACCAAACAAAAATAAATGGCTTTTATTTTATTTTATTTTGTTTTACTTATAAAAACTAATCCTGCTGTCGCGACATGCGATGTCGCACTGTGCTCCATCATACGCCCCGGTTGTGTCGGTGAAGTCTTAGTGTTAAAGCTTGGTAGACAGTCGCCACGCCATGTGCTCGCGGCCGTGTTGTGCACTCACGCCTTGGTGACCTACCATCTGGTGGCTCATGACACAGAAAACTTTGGTTGCGACCAACTTTGTCTAGGGACCCAGAGTATCAGTTTTGCACAGTTTTGGCTTGTCTGTCGGTCCCAAACATTTCTTCCTTCCATCCCAAAATTTTGGGACTGAATATCAAGGCCACCCACGGTCCTGGGGAAACAAAACCATGCCATTAGATGGCTTTTAGGCTAAGAATAAAATAGAGTAGGAAAATCCTCTACCTCTTGGAGTTTGTCGAAACTCCCGATTTTGGTCTCTATTCGAAGGTCTCGCCACGAGGACGAACTTTGCCTCTCTCTCCGACGAACGCCGAGGGTCGAATCTCCAGGAAAACTAGAGAGAATGAGGAGCTTCTCTCTCCTCTTCTCTTCCTCTCTCTTTTCTCCTCTTTTTTTTTTCTTTCTCTTTCTCTCCAATTTCCTCTCCTACCCAAGATTGTTTGATTGACAAAGTCAAGTTGGATGTCCTCTCTTGCCATGTGTCACCCTCTCATTGGCTCTCTTGGATTCCCCTTATCCTCTTATCAAATTCTTTGGATTTCCATCCTCTCAAGTTGTGACACATGTCTCACATGGGTCCCACTTAGACCTTTGTTTGGCTTGTTCTCCACATTTTGACACGTGGCTCCATATAGGCCGTCAAACATGTGCGAAGTGTCGGCTTCATACTCTCGGTGCCTCAAAAAAAATGAAATTCGATTATCCGAATTTATGACAAAATTTGACGAGGTAACTAGATTTCTGAACGATTCAGTGAAGTACTGTTTTGTCATCAGAATCAGAAAAATTACGGACTTTGGTAAAATTCACAGATTCTACCATTTTTTACAACATTGAATTTTCTCGAGTTTTACATTCTTATACATAAAGAATTTAGATCCCGAATTCACACATATCGAATCATGCATTTGCAACCATACACAATCACATGCGTGTCAACTAGTCATTTAATCGCAACCAAACTAAGCGCACACCTTCATCCTCGAATAAGAAAGGATAGGTGGCGCATCTGTCTTGCTCCGCGTTGCCTCTTCCACTCCTAGGTGTTTTATGAAACTGATCCAAATATCAGGCCGCACTAGTCCCTCATAGAGGTCCCATATGTATCAACACTAATTTCTCCCTAATCCACTACATGAGCTGGATTTGGAGTATATTTCCGGAGCATGGAGACGTGGAACACCTCATGAACACCTGACAAGCTCGGCGGTAATGCCGACCGGTACGCAACCGTGCCCACCCTCTCGAGCATCTCGAAGGGCCCAATATACCTCGGTGCTAGCTTCCCTCGCTTGTCAAATCTGACCACTCCTCTCTTAGGCATCACCTTCAAGAAGACGTGATCATCCACCTCAAACTCTAGGGGTCGTCGTTGTCTATCGATGCTGCCGGCTCTGAGCCATGAGAAGACCCTTTCGCATCAAATCCACCTTTTCCGAGGTGTCTCTAATTAGATCCGGACCAGTGATGGAACCTCTCACCTACATCCCGACAAATCGAGGATCGACACTGGCCTCGAAGTATAAAGCCTCATAGGGTGTCATTTGTATACTTGCTGATAAATGTGTTGTAGAAACATTGTGAATTACCTAAGGCAGTGCTCTTCCTAAGCACCCTTAAGATCTAGGATGCATGCTTTCATGACATGTCCTCTAAACTTGTATGGTCACATCAAACAGACCATCTATCTGAGATGAAGCGCGGTCTCATAAATAATTGTGTCCTATGGCCTTACGAAACTCTTCCAAAAGTGTGCCGTAAACTTGGGATCCTTGTCTGATACTACGGATACCGACACTCCATGTAGTCGGATAATCTCTCGAATATACAACCAGCAAAATTCCTCTAGTGTGAAGGTCATCCGCACTATGAGAAAAATGTCTTGAACTTATTGGCGGTCCGCCATCACCTGTTTTGCATCATGCCTCTTGTCCACTTGGCGGGTGGGACCTGATATCCATCGTGTGCTCCCACTTCCACTGGCTCTCAATGGTTGAGTAGCCACATTTGGCTCGATGCTCGGCCTGTTGGCACGTGAGACATCATGGGGCCAAAATCTCAGCTTAGCCAAACTGTCCTTTTGATCCTTAATTAATGGCGAAGATCACGAGGCCACATCTTTGTGCCATCTAGATACCGAAAAATCGAGAAGCGGTGGAACTTTAGGATCTCCTCTCTCGGATCGTCCAGGCGAGACACAACGATCCCTTATCTTTTTGAAGACTACCATCTATGTGGATGGCGATAGCCGTCACCGTACCTAGCGTACGCTCACGATGGACACTATTTCTATGTCCTACCCTTGGGACTCAATCACTCTACTCAATAGGGATGGCGTAGCCACCAAACTCCCTAAAGCTCCCTAAGCCTGATCACTGTACTATAGTCTAAATTGTCCCACAATCTCGAGCATCTGTCACCCCCGAGAAGCTACACTAGCCAGTACTCCCCGTGACTTCTAACTGAGTGCATTCGCCACCACGTTTACCTTACCGGATAGTAATGCAAAGTGAAGTCATAATCCTCGGTAGTGGATACCGATTCTTGATTGTAATCCCGTTTAACTGTCAATAGTCAATGCACAGTCGAAGGGTCTTATCTTTCTTCTTTCTGAAACGAGCGGGGCTCATGGTAAGTGCTCGGTCGGTGAGCCAGCAATCCACGCAACTCTGTATCACGGACGCCCGAGTTCTGACTCGTCGGCGCCATCCTATGCGGAGTCATAGAATGGGTGACGTACCAGGGTGTAACTCAATACATAAGTCTACATCCCTCTACGGAGGTAATTCTGGTAACTCATCTGGAAAGACATCCTCGTACTCACACACTACCTAAGGAAAATTCATATCATGTCTCTCCTCATGCTCTAGGGTAAGGCTTTCTAGCCAACCCATCAATGATCCATGCCATGCAGGTCGGTACGGAGTATGGGGTAAAACATCATGCTTTGTCCTTGAAGCGTAACCTGATGCAGTCAGGTGTGTAGGCGGTAACCCTCCCCTACGCTCATAATCAATGACAACTCATGGTGATCAGAGTCACGTCGAGGTTGGCATTCAAATTTTGAACATGTCCATGACCCTCAAGTTCACAGTGAGTAGAATCTTAGAGATCTCTAACTCGCAACCTCGACATATCTGATCCACACTCACCCTAGTCCCTATGGGAGAGCTCACATACAATGGCTTCTCCAAGGTCTCAACCTCTAGCCCCAGACCTTTTACAAGTGATCAAATGATAGCATGAATATGATGCATCAGAATTTGAATAACACTCTTATCAAAAGTATGAGAGCCAAAATGTACCCTATATATCAGACTGATCAACAAGCTCTGTCTATAGTGTCGTAGCGTAGGCATGCTCTTGGGTCCCTGAAGTATCGGCCTAGAAGTCCTGGCCTCGACCCCTGCCTTGGCCCATGTGGGTTGTCTGTGAAATAGTAGGTGCTTGTGCAGCACCACAGGGACACACCGGTTCCCACTGGCTCATGTTGGGGTGGGAGGAGCGGGCGTGTTTTGTCAGAGTCTTGGACAGTTGGGATCTGTGGTGGCTCCCCCACGTCTTTAAGGATCTTTGCCTTTGTCAGGCCATCCCATCTAAAATGTCTGGATAATTGGCAGTAGTAACATGTCGTCTACCACAGATGCAGTACGAAGCCACTGACTGGAACCTTAGCCTTGGTGGCCTCGACCTTATCCTTAAGATCCATGCAAAGCAAAAGTCCTTTGCTTCTTCCACGAGCTAGAATAAGGTTGGCTCTCCTTTCTCTTATCATGCGCACGCATCCTTCACGATTGGTCGAGAACTGATGACTCTCCACCGTTGGGTCCCTCACCCTCCCTAGTGGGAGGAAAGTGTGCCTCGAATCTCTGGAGGTTACTTGACCCCCTTGGTTCCCAATTGCACTAGCTTGTGCGATAGTGGCAGTAATAACACTTGCCCGCATAAGGGTAGCAGTTGCAACACTAATAGCCTCCATGAAGGCTTGCTAATCAAAGGCCGGTGGTGGTTGGTTGTTGCCTCGTCCACCGCCCCCACGTCCTCTTTCTCGATTTTCCATCTACACATGTCAAATAACAAATTGAGATTCCTTTTTCTAGTGCAACTAGTAGTGCATATGCCACTACTAATAAACCTCATCATCACGGACTACCTTGTTCATCCTTTTTTTTTCCCTTAGTGTTTTAAAATGCAAGCACTTCTTACAACATAATTCGATTCTGAGCTATCATGTTAGGTTTGTTTTCTCAAGACCCCTAAGGTTATGTTTTCTAACTCTAGTGTTCCATATACATCTACCATGTATATATATTTACACAAATCATCACACATATCACAAAATAATTCATCAAAATGCACAATGAATTCATGATCTAAACCCGTGCCCCATTGAGTCCTAGGTATTTGTATAACCTAAGCTCTAACATCAAGTTGTGATGCTTGTACCAACATTGAGTTCCAGGTAATTCGTATACCTTTGCTTTCATACCAAGCTATGACGCCCCAATTCCCAGGGGTCATTTTTTCTTTTCTTTTTTTGAATAGTGTCTATGAACAACATCTCAAACAGTGCACAACCCAATACACTATTGACTATTGGACAAGTCTGTCGCGACAGAGAAGTCTCTATCGAGACAAAGTCCGCATCGCTTATAATGCCTTGATTGTGCTGTGTGGCCAGTGCGCCACCATTATGTGCCTTGTTGCACGTGGTGGCTCGCCAGGGCGTAAACGCCATTGGTCATGTGGCAGCTCATCGCGTGTGCCGGAAAACCCAAATGCGCGTGCGGCCTCTGTCCGTCGCATGGGGCCCTGAAGTGTGGGGCCCGAAGCGAAACTCTGCTAGTAGCATCACCCTTCACCGAGCCTGTGGACATAAATCTTACGTAGCGGCAGAATCTTAGTTTAAGAAGGCTTCTCTGTGGCGACACAAGGGGATTCTTAGCCATTGACCCAAACACCACATGTCGACCCCAGACCACTGTCGCGACAGATTTCTGCTCCGCGACATCGGACCCGATAAATGCTATGTCGCGACGGAGAGCCCTGTCTGACCCGAACCCTATGCGCAGAACGGTGTCAGCGACCGCGGGAGATCCTATCAGCGTGCGAGCGGCTTTGTCGTGTGCGCACCTCGACGCCCGCCTTTGTCGTGACGCAAATACATGTCACGACATGGAAACGCATACCATGTTCGGGATTCTCTCGTGACAAAATTCTCTGTCGCGACTATAAGACAGCGAAGTCGGTCGAGAATGAGAGAATCTCTATCCGCGATAAGAAAGCTATAGGAAGCTTTGTCGCAGCGGAACTCATATGTGGCGTGTGGCCTGTGTAGTGTGCCAGTACGCTGGTCACACGTGTTGGCACATGTTGCACGTTCTAGGAACACGATGCCATTGTGTAGCCGAGGCATTGTCGTGTGCCGCGACCTTTGTGCATGCCACTTGATGTGACAGAGAAATGTCACGCCAGACCAAGCCCCTATCGTGACAGGACACGAAATCTTTGTCATGGCAAAGAATTCATATCCACGACAAGAACCTAAAAATGATGATGGCTTCCCTTATCCATTTTCTACTTCAGAAAATTTCTTGATTTCATAAATCTTAATTCTAATGTCTACTGTACTCATTTTTCAGGCAATTTAAAATATGAGAAATAATTCCATAATTACATACCCGACTATTTATACTAAAGTCTAAAGAATTTTATAAAAATCCTTTTCTTACAAAACACTTTTAAAAAATGTTTTCAATTACATGTCGGCCTTCTTCACGGTACGGCCTCGTCGGAGCGAATCTCCTTATCTGTGATGGTAGAAAGTGTGATGTGTGATTTGTTTAAAGCTGGTAGCGCCACCATGTGCTTGTATTGCTGTTAATATCAGATTATATGGTGTCGTAGACGGATAATAGTCTGAGGGAAGTACGTTGACTCTTTGAAACTAGCCTTATGATATTATTTGAACTTAAACTCTTAATGAATATCTAACTAATGTATCAAATTAAAACTAAGTCTAATTAATTTGTGAAATCACTTTTTGAGAAAACTAGGGTTTTGCCTCCCCCTAATTCATTTGATGGATGTTTACCTAGAGGAATTACTATTCAGTCTATTAATGATTTCTAGATGACGGGGTGATCGTTCCTACGAGATACCCTTTCTTGAGGTATATTCGCCTATCTCGCCAATAGGGTGGGGTGCATCTCTGCCTCGACCTTATACTCTGAAACACTTAAATGCTCAACCCCTATTTGCCACACTTGGAATCGGGATATATCTATTCGCCGATTGACCAAGGGTTGCTCTATTCATATCCATGGAGTCCTTATCTCTCGATCTCGGATACCCAGCAAGATCATGCCAATGTTGGCTAGACATTACCATGAAAATAAACCACAGAAGTAGAACAATTGATATAAATCATGAATAAACTGAATAATATAAGATTTAAGCTTTAATCCATACAACTGAAACAGGGTTTAACAAAACCTTAGAAATAATTCTAGAACATATCCTAATTAAATATAGGCATGGTTATGTAAATCATGAATAAGTTTGAGAAAAGGAATACAAAAATAGAGTCTTTTCGATCTCTTAGGTTCTTCTTCCCGCCGTTTCCATAATACGATAAAATGCGTTCTTGATGCCCCCAAATTAGGTCTCCGTACTTTATAGTGCAGGCGAGAAATGTCGTGGGAATGTTCGCAGCGTTGGCCAGAACAAAGCGACGTTGACCATTTGGAACATTGCGACGTCGTGACGTGTTGCTGCTAGTTTTCTAACGTTGCGACGTCACGAAGTGTTGTAGTTTTCCTTCTTCTTCGCATGGTTCCAAAAGCTTCTAAAGACCACACATTCGGCTACAATACACAATCTCGAAAATCGAGATATGAAGACAATAACGCACTTATTATAATATAAAATAGAGCTAAAACGCAGGTATGACATGAGCGTTTTAGACACTCATCATACACTCCATGTACCTGAAAGGGGGTCCCACGACGGGGTGAGCAATACCTAGTAGATGGATTTTCCTACAAGGGTTACTCCCCACTTAAATGCACATGCAATGACATACATAAAACATCCAATCATATTCCACATAAATAATGCAATCCTATGTGGAATATTACGTGTCATTTATGAGACTCGACTCTCGTACGCGGCTTCGAGTCCGACCAGGCGCTTCCTCGCATCTGGCGCGAGAGTGTGAAAAACTAGTCATTGGTGTTTCACCCAATGACTTGACTCATTGGACAGACCTCCAATATTCATTTGAATTTTATTAAATTATGTGTGTTTATTTGGTTAGTGAATTTGCGGGGGTCTCAGCGGAACCCGCATGCCTTAGACACTCCACGAGCTTTCATGTCAGCCCCAGATCCATATGTCTTACGAGAATAAAATTTTGGTCTTTTCACCTGGGGGGGGTGGGGGTGGTGGGTCGCGTCTTGCTACATGACGTGATTATTATTATTATTCTACTCTTATCACGCAACAATGAGTCTCAATTTTGGACAATGTCCTACTTTCGAGCTCACTACACATTCACCGAGGATGGTGAATAACCACTACCATGCACACACACGGGCTCGGCCTTAATGTGGCCAGTGCATCTAAATCTTGATTATGCCATTTCATGTATACAACATTCATGATTCATGGACAGTGTATTTTCTACAATATATTTTACATCATCAAGCAATCCATGTTAATACATCAATTGAGCATGTAACAACATGATTTTCACACAACCAATATGTTATTCATTTTAGCAATAACACACAAAAGATCCTTGAATTGGGACCTCAATCCAACGAGGCATCATCCGGCCTTAACATTCAAAACACGCAACAAAATAAACAAAATAAATAAAAACTTTAATTTAATTTTATTTTGTTTTACATATTTTTATTTTGTCTTTGTCGCACCGGGTAGCTTCCTTGTGGCAGCAAGCTGTCAAATCATGCATCGCGCGCATTGTCGGCGCCAGCGTGGCCGGGCGTGTTGTGTGCCTTGCTTCGTGCGTGGCTGCTATATCTTGGGCGGCTCGCGACCTAGAAAACTGGTTACAACCTCCTGTCAGGGACTCAGAAACTCTCCGATTTACGCACGAGTTTTTGGACTGTACATTCGGTCTCGAACATTTCCTCCTTCCATCCCAAAATTTTGGGACTAGACATGAGGGCCACCCACGGCCTCAGGGAAACAAAACCATGCCATTAAATGGCTTTTAAGCTAAGAATAAAACTGAGTAGGAAAATCTCCTACCTCTTGGAGTTTGTTGAAACTCTCTAATTTTGGTCTCTATTTGAAGCTCTCGCAGCGAGGATGAACTTTGCCTCTCTCTCCAACGAACGCCGACGGTCGGATCTCTGGAAAAACTAGAGAGAATGAGGAGCTTCTCTTTCCTCTTCTCTTCCTCTCTCTTTTCTCCTCTTTTATTTTTCTCTCTTTCTCTCCAATTTCCTCTCCCCTACCGAATTGTTTGGTCTAACAAGTCAAGTTGGATGTCCTCTCTTGCCACATGTAACCCTCTCATTGGCTATCTTGGATTCTCCTTATCCTCTTATCCAATTCTTTGGATTTCCATCCTCTCAAGTTGTGACACATCTCCCACATGGGTCCCACTTAGACCTTTGTTTGACTTGCTCTCCATTTGACACATGGCTCCATATGGAGTCGTCAAGCATATGCAAATTATTGACTAGTTACTCTCGGTCTTGTGCGTGAAATTGGCCCATGCCGGTCGACGAAGTCGATGGGGTAACTAGATTTTGCAAGAAGATTCAAACGGTAAAGTCCACTTCGTCATCTGAGATATAGAAAAATTACGTATTTTCAATCGAAATTACCGTTTTACCATTTTTTTTTAGAAAACGTTGAATTTTCTCAGGTTTTACACGCTAGGTCTACTACTTGTGGACTCAAACACGGGTTGGGAATTCATTGCCTCTTCAAATGAATCTTCATTGTCTTTGCTAAAACTCATATCTTAGACTTCTTTAGATAACACTCAAATCAACATCAACACGAATTCGAGCATGAAGCGGCCGATTCATGGATCGAGTTAGATTTTCCATCATCAAAAGTGGCACAAGTTTAACCCCTTGAAACGATTGATTATTCTCCTCCTTGCCCACTTTGGCTTAAATGTCTAACTTTATCATCAACTTTATCATTTTCTTCCTCTATATCACGTAGCTTTAACTCGTGTTATTATAACAAAAAACCAATTGTTCTAATCGAGGGTAAGCTAGACGATTTCCTTGCTTCGTGTGGATGAGATCAAACATGCTCAAATTTCTCTCATAGGCAGAAGATGATGTTGTTTAGGGGAGGAATTTGATATCCAACTTTCTCAATGTAGGCATATGTCTTCCATATATAAACCACCATTCAGCTACAACCGAATTCTTAAGATATATATACTTATGTTGCAAATATATTATAAGATTTATAATGGTAATCAATAAACTTTTCAATGAACAATTGATACTCACGAAATATAGTTGACCTTATTGATACCACTGCTTGATCACCAAAGCCTTTTTTTACATCTCGAAAGAGCATAAGCTATGTTTTCAATAATATATTTTTAGTTTAAGTTTAAATGATATGATGAATGAAAGTAATGATTGATTACATTTGAAAATATGATAATTTTTAGTTTACCTTATTTTTGAAATTGACCAAGTGTTTGGGTTGTTGATCCACAATCTTGGCAAAAACTTCATGAGCTCGCTTGAAGTAGCTTCAGGATTGTTGCCAACTTCACGTCTATATTGAAACCTGATTCAAGAAGTATGCTGCCAAGAGAATTATGTAATTAGCATTTTCCATGAGAAAATATGGGTATCAAAGCACATAGCTGTAGACAGAAGATGGATAGTATTTAATTACCTGCTGCATGAAGTGGATTCTTGAGTGTTTTCTCCCATCGATGTTTGATTATATTGAACATCCAATCTTTAGCATGTAGACGGGTCAAGTTCTCTTTGATCACATGCATAAGCTTATACACAAAGGGCATTGTAGGAACAACTTCTGAGTCAACAAGTCAAAGTACCATATATAATGGCTCATATAGTGAAACCACTTGTGTCATTTTGTCCTAATAAGGATGGTTGAACATTAATTTTTCCACTTCTTGTCCAATTGGTGTTCAACTTAGTTTGTGTCAGACTTTATCTTCACCACTCCGAACAACCTCTTCTTCAAATCAACGCTTTTCTTTAAAGGCTATCAAGAGCAACACCGGTGCAAATCTTGGTCTCTCTGCACTTCACCAAATCTTTCTCATAGTAAGTAGCCAACCATGATTGTAAATGAAGTTGGTCACATTTTAGGCATATAGACTTCGCAACACTCAAGCCTTACTTAATATCTTCAATGACAAGCTCCATGCGTGTGTGTCGACAAGCAAGTCTTAATATATGTTGTACTTCCTCATCAATAGCTTCGCCCCGCCACAGTAAGAAAAGGAGTTGGTTATCAATAGCTTGCTTGCTTTCATCAATACAACTCTTTTACCAATATCTTCGAACATTAAGTTGATGCAATGTGTCACACTAGGAGTACAATATATGTTGTACTTCTTCATCAATAGCTTGCTTGCTTTAACTAATGCATTATCCATAATTTCGACTCTCGGGGCCTCTTGCCCGACTTCTCTTTAATAACACTCTTCAAATGTACCAGTATATTGTTACTTCACAGGGTCTTTGATATTATTCTCGCATGCATCAATCGACGGTGTAAAATCATGTCATCCCCTTTGAATAGATCTCAGAAAATTGATTTATACTTCTAATTGTAGGCATCGTCCACTCTGGTCGACATGGATTGTGCACCTATATGTCTTCCATTTTTCTTTTACTCATTCACATAAGCTCTATTTTCCTTACACTCCATATCTAAGATTTCGGCTCTATTTTGCAGCTGGAGATGGTGGCTTTTGATCTTTAAAATTTTATAAGTAAAATAATTAAAAAACTGTCACAAAAAAATTATATGCAATAAAACTCAAATAAGTATATGGTGTAACTATTAGTTAATGCTTATTGAGCACCAATAATCATATTCTTGAAATGTGGTGAGAGCTTGTTTTATGAGGCAAATGTCCCTCTGTAACAGCAACTGCTAATGTTTCCCACGTCTCTTTGCTAGCACCACCTTTTAATAGATCTTTGATGCTCTTTTGTTTTGTTGCTAGAAACTTATAAAGAGAGGGGGCATCACTTGTCGATAGATCTCTCAAGGTCTTGATACCTATAAAGGTATGATCTTCGCATTGGCCTTGTTATATCACTAGGATGTGAGGACTCTCCTACTTTACGTTTGCTTCCTACAAATGATTCATTTTTTTGTTGATCCCACTCGGTCACCTTTGATGCACGAATTGCAATTTGATAAGCATCTCACTCACCAGGGTGCATATTTGTTGGATACATGTATACATCAACATCAACATCATTACCATCCTCATCATCTTCATCTATGAAGTCCATTAACGCTTTCCATTATGCCACACAATTGAGCATGAATCTCTTCAATATCAACAATTTTCTTTGTTTTTGCTTTGTTTTTTGATGCAACATGGCTTGTATTTCTTGCTTTACTTCATGTGGCACTCCCCCGACACTGCTTGGCTCTTTGACCAGATGCCAAACGGAACCCGAGCCGAAAAATGTCACTTTTCTTCACCACATCCATTAATACATTGCAAATCCATTCCACTGTCCAAAAAATGTCTTCTCAAAGTTGATCTTCCCACCATGCAATCCCAATCACTCACTTCCAACACTGAATATAGATCAATGTTCTTCAATACAAAAACATTAATTCATTTGATAGAATTTGTTTAAACATATTGCAAACTGGGACTCATTCAAAAAAACAAGGAGCAACAAAATTACCCCAAAAAACTGCACTAATCCATTTCAAATGATTCCAATCAAATTCCACATGTTTTTCAAGATTGTCATATAGATGATATAAGACAGATGAGATGATAAGAGTTATGAGATACATACATATGAGGTTCACTTAATTTAACTCATCACTGAATCAATCTGAATCTGAATTGAATCGAAGAACTAAGAGCAACCAACACAAAATCAAAATGAAATGATTTAAATCAATCAACTAATCTAAATGATTTAAACACACAAATACATAAGTTTAAGATATTGACTCCAACATAATCAAATCATTTCGATATCGGTAATGAATCTAACTACAATCACTAATTATTCCCCAAATGTATTTAACAAACTGATAGCTATCACAATACAAATCCATGCAATCAAATCACTTAATATTCTGAAATTTTCCAAAATCAAGTCAAATTCTGTTACTATCCAACATAAACTATATTAATATATTGTACTATTCAAATTTCTTCCTATGCTAAATTAATTAATTTATTTTCTAATATTCCAATTCAATTTTATATGTTTAAATATGTTATACTATTTTTATTTAACTTAAATTTATTACAAATATACTAATGAATGGTAAATTAAGACTAAACTATAACAAAAGAAAAACAAATATTTAAGTCATGAACCAACAATTAAATTCTCACGCAAACATACCTTCTAATAATGGTGCAACTTTGATGCATCCACACACTTTACTAAAAAAAAAGTATCAAAACTACAATAATTTGAGGATTAAGAAAATACAAAAACAAGATCAATGCTTGAGATAAAGTTGTAGATTAGATCTATTCAAAATGGGTTATTTATAGGCAAAATTTGGTCAAACCACATTGAAGTAATTCACTTCCCGGAGCATAAAACAATTTTGGCCATTAGATCATCAAGTAGTCGTTGGAATGATCTAAGTCGTTGGATTACCTTACAAATTTTGGCTGTGACGCCCTATCCCTAGGGTCCCGTTGACAACCTATTAACCCGAGAAAACCTGTGGATATCGAGTGCTCCGATATCACACTCACATGTCTCATATATCGAGATCCATTTCTGTAAAATTTTCTTATAATAATTCACAAGAGTTTGATGTACAACTCTTTTACACTTTTACATGCCAAAATATATTAAAACTAGATTATTCTACTATATTTTACAAAAGTGCTTCTCAACGCCACAACCCGGCCTTCTTCGTACTCACGGCCTCGAATGAGTGCCGTCTTCTCGTGTACCTGAAAGGGGGGGTCCCATGACGGGGTGAGCAAAGTTCAGTAGTAATAATCTCCTATAAGGGTTACTCTCCACCTAAGTGCTCATGCAGTGATCAAACACACACACATTCAAGTAAAAATATGCACATTCCTACTTGAATGTCTACATGCCATGGATGAGAATGTGACTCACCCTATCCCATGTTCCGAGTCCTCACTGACTCCCTCACACAATGCCTAAGCCTATGTATGAACAATCGTCATTTTTTTTTTCATGACATCCAATGATCATTTCTTTGACTCATTACATTTTATATTCATCTTTTCATTTAATTGCGTGTGTGTTTATGGGTTGTGTATTTTTGGGTTCTCACCATAGGATCGTCGCACGCCTTCCCAACATTTTTATGGTCTTGCACCGCCGGTGATCATGTCCAACCGTGTATGAATTTGGGACTTTCACCCTAGGGGGGGATCTACCCAAACTTGCTACGCCCAACACACCTGATTTATTAGTGATTTTCGATTTATACGACCGTGAGTCTCAATCTTGGACGTTGTCCCATTTCCGATCTCACCATACATTCACCAAGAATGATGAATTTACCATCACTATGCACCCACACCCGACTCAACACGATGTTCTAGTGCATATGCAATGCAATTATGCCACTGCAATTCTCATGTTACATGTAAGATGCATACTACATGAACCATTTACATCAGTTACACTTCATGTCAATTACCATGCAAACATATATCATAAGCATATAAGTTCCATATATTCTCTTAATGCCAATATATATATATAAAGAAGAAGAAGTATATATATATATATATATATATATATATATATATATATATATATATATATATATATATATATATATATATATATATATATATATCATATCATATCATATCAAGCATATTAGCATCCATCAATCATGACTAAACAAGTGATGTCACACAACCTTCCTTAGGCTAACTCATGGAAATTCCTACCCAATACAATAGCCTACAACATGCCATGCAATGGTCATGTCAAAACCCTGCTATTTACATCGACACAACCAAGCAACTTGCACACTTGGTGCAAACATAGATTTCAGTAAGGCTGTGTTTAACCAATGTCCTCCACAGGAACATGGATGGAATCTAGATTCAATGGACTTTCTATAGAGTCTAAGAACACCTGAAACGGAGCTCGACTCCGAGAAGTTATGACCATCCGTCGAGGCTTTGAGCATGAATAGCACCCTTTAGCCGGGCTAGCCTGGCCCTTCGCAGGGCCTTGGAAAAAATATAGATTTCAACAAGTTATGCTACCTACTATCCTCCATAGGGCATATGACTAGAAATCTTTGACTCAATGGTCTTCCATAGAGCCCAAGAACACCCGAATCAGAGTCTGGACGAACAGCTATGGCCTTCGTGGCTGGAGGCCACACATGAATAGCCAGCCCTAGCCGTTCAGTAGCCCTGGAAAAACATATATTTCAGCATATTATACTCACCCACTATCCTCTACAGGAATATGGGTAGAATCTCGACCACGCGCTTCCATGTAGTCCAAGAACACCCGAAATGTAGTTTGAACAAAGAAGTTGGCTGCTTCCGGGTTGAGGCCACACATGAATAGCCAGCCCTAGCCGTCTAGCTTCCTTGGAAAAACATAGATTTCAGCAGGTTATGCTCACCCACTATCCTCCATAAGCATATGGCTAGAGTCTTGACTCATCGGCCTATAGTCCAAGAACACTAAAACAGTTCCTGACAAGAAGTTATGGTCAGTCCTAAGTCAGAGGCCTCACATGACTTCTAGCCGCCGCCTCCCTAGGGCCGGTTAACTTCTTAGCCTCTGGCCGCCTCCTAGCCGACTGACTCTTAACCTGGGCCATCTCCCCTAGCCGGCTGACCTAGTAGAACAGCCCCAGCAGTGCCGACTCTCTGCTGGTCGGGTCCCTAAACGGCCGACTCCTTGGCCTAAGAGCCCCTAAACGACCGACTCTTAGCCTGGCCAACTCCTAGCCGATCGGTCCCAGCCTGGCCGCTCCCGACCTGGCTGACTCTTAGCCGATCAACTTGTGGATCTGGCTGACTCCCAACCGGGTCAGCCCGTCCAAATTCTTTCCACTTAGTCCTGCTCTCAGTGGCAAATGCATCTCATAACTTAAGCTATAGATATCTAATTTGGGAAATTCAAAAGCCTAACATCAAGTTCACTAATGTGGCTACAATTTACCTGAAGGACTCACTACCAAATTCCCTTTATTTCCCACCCAAAAACCAGTCCTAAAGTCCGGCTAATGAGTATGATCAAAATATGGCAGCTTCCCATATTTCAAAATGCAACCAAACATTCCCCTTGAGGCAAGACAACTACACAACCCTTAAGATAGAAACTAACCAAATTAAGAGAAGATCTACCTCTTGGAGTTTGTCGAACCTCCCCGTTACTGGTATCTACTTGAAACTCTTTGCGCGGGGAAACACTTTTCTTCTTGCTCCGCCGGAATCTGCCGGTCCGATCATCGGAAAAACCTAGAGATAAGGTGGAGCTTCTCTCTCTAAGCTTTCTTCCTCTCTCCCTTCCTACCGAATTGTTTGGTCTAAAGTCAAGTTTGGAGTGTACTTTTTGGCCACATGTCAATACCCCATTGGCTCCTTGGATTACCCTTATCACCTTATCCATCTACCTTGGATTTCTCTCCAATCATGTGTTGCCACATGTCTCTTATGGGTCCCACTCGAGCTCTTTTTAGTTTGACTTTCCCCCTACACTTGACATTACGGCATTGTCACCACTTCACATCGCGCCAAGTGCCTCGTATTACCCTCGGTGCCTAGAACAACGTGAAATTCCGATTGTCTTGGAATTCGAAGGAACGACGTAGAAGCAAATTTTTGCAAAGCATTTATTCCACCTGGTGGAAGTCTGTTATTATCCAAGATTTAGAAAAATTTCAGATTTTTCCACTGAAATTATCGTTTTACTCTTTCTCAAAAAATTGAATTTTCTCGGGTTTTACATTTTGGATAAGTTATAAAGTTTTTGTTTTTCAATTTTAGTCTCATTAAGTTAAGTTGTTCAGTTGGTATTTTTGCCAAAGAATTTAATTTCAAAATCAAAATGTCATGGGTTCGAAATGCCCCTCATTTTCATTTGTTGCATTTTTTTCCTTCTTCCTCAATCCTCCTCACAACACTAATTGACTAACCCAAACTATTTAATTTTTTTTCTCTTGTCCAGATGTTGGTGTCGTTGCCCCCATAGAAATATATTCATTATTATATTACTACATCTTTTCCTTTCCTTTTTCAAAATCTCAAACATAGAAGGTTTATGGAATCGTTGATGATATTATCATTCAATTTCAAAGTTTCTCCTTCTACAATTTTTTTTTCCTTTTTTAAATCGACAAATCCTTAAACATGGAAAAAAAGCCTTGTAGACAACTTGGCATCACAATCAACAAAACAACTTCAATAGATTTTTCCCTACATTTTTTTTTCAATTTTTTCTTCCATTTTCTAGACACTAAATTTTCTTGCAAAATTTCTTTGAAATTTTAGTGATAATTCGATGAACAACCTCAATTTGAAAGCCTTTTGTGAAAATTTCTTTTAAATCGAAATTTCCTAGAAATTTCGCCAAACATGCTAAAACAATTCGATATTTCTGGCAGTGAAAATTTATCCATGCTATTTCGTTTCCATAGCCACCGAAACTGGAAATTTCCCGACATTTTCATCCTTGCTTACCATTACATAGTAGGAAGGACAAGAATATTCATTGCATAATTTCATGTCGTACTAGCATCATTATCCCTAGAGCTAGTACCACATACTTCAAACTGGATAAAACAATGTTATATGAATTATTAGATTTATTTGCTTCCAATAATAATATACATGAAAGTAATGTATCGATTTAAATAATATATGTGAGTAAATGGGATAACCTAAACATCCCCAAGCTCCTCAATCTCAAGACCTACATGCATGTTCACATCTTTGAAAGACCAATGAGCGCATCTATGTGTAGTTGTAGGCATCAACATTGGGGAACCTAGGGATCTCCAAAGCCGAGAGTCCGAGGTGCCCGCTCAGGGGCCCCGCTCGCCCGATGGGCTTTAGCCCGGGCCCAAGCCCGAGAGTGCTCCGGTCCCGCCCCAAGCCTGCTGTGTGGCGGCCCGGGCCGGCCCGACCCCAAATCACGGGCTTTAGGCCCGCCCGTAATGCACCCAAAAGCCCGCCCGCAGGCCCCGGGGCCCCTGCCTACCCCAAGGCCCGCCCAGAAGCCCGTTTAAAATCCCGCTTAGAGGCCCGCCCAGAGGCCCGTCTAAAAGCCCGTCTATAGGCCCGCCCAGAAGCCCGTCTATAGGCCCACTTAAAAGCCCGCCTAAAAGCCCAACCCCTCCATGTAGGTTTTTTATTTAAATTGTATTCAAAAGTTAAATAAAAAGTAAGCTTAAAAATAATTCAAAATAAAAAATACATCATTTTAAATTTTATTAATCAAATATAATTATATTTAGAAATGTATGAAAAATTTACATAACTACAAAATAAGTACATCCCAACTAGGTTGGCACCTACTTATTTGTCAATCATTTGTACTTTTCAACCATAAGAAAATAAAAATACAATATACATTTCCAATAAAATATTTTAATCATTATTTTCTGGTGATGGGGAACTATCTTGGATCCATTCATGTCTTTGATATTTTTAAGTTCTCTCAGACACGACTGCTCCGCCTTCTCGAACATGATCATAATAATGACTGATGTGAAGTTGATAATACACACTACAAAAAATATTTGTTGAAGTATCAAAAATCTCAAAAGATCCGTGAGAAGGTCCGCCAATGTGCCAACTCATAATCATTTAATACATCAACATCTACATCAATATTATTATTATAATTGCATTATAATTGTACTACTTTCTTTATATTTTGTAATATTTTGTAAAAAGCTTATAAGTAGAATTTCATCTAGTTGGTAATACCTAACTTATATTTTTTCTTTTCATATTTATAAATTTTGCAACAATCAAAAATAATTCATGTTTTGCTTGGAAACAATTA
>JAEQBH010004222.1:0-152305 GCA_016808115.1 Tetrastigma voinierianum | reverse complement strand
TCACCAACCTTTTGTTTAAGTTTTATATGAAAAAAAAAAAAAAAAAAAAGAAATTCAACGAAGAGTAGAAAAATTGGTGACGACAAACTGTATCATTTAATATCGAATGTCGTGATAATTTGATATAACCGAGTAGAAGTATGTCACGGATCAAGTTGACCTTGAGCTTGAATGAAAATGTGTGACACAATTTAAGATGGACTAACTAATTTCTATCGCGACAATGGATTTTTATGTTATGACACGGTGGGAGTAGCTCATGAAGAAGAAAGTCACGACATTCCTTACTCTATTGCGACATTGATTAAGAAAATGACATTGGAACCTTGTCGCAACAACTTACAATTCTATCACGACATAAGAAACGAAGTCATCAGATAAACTCTATCATGATAGAAAATGGCAAAACAACGGAACAATGTGCTTGTAACAAAGTTTTCTATGTTGCGACG
Organism: Tetrastigma voinierianum; assembly: GCA_016808115.1. Classification (NCBI taxonomy): domain Eukaryota; kingdom Viridiplantae; phylum Streptophyta; class Magnoliopsida; order Vitales; family Vitaceae; genus Tetrastigma; species Tetrastigma voinierianum. Next base: position 151,853 of record JAEQBH010004222.1, on the reverse strand, counting down.
GACATTTCAACTAAGAGACGAGACGAGAGAGAGAGATCTTATGTCGCCATAGAAAGAAAACTATATAACCCATGACTTGAGTCAACAATGAAAATAACGAGACTTTGGCTGCATAGGATTTCTCCGTGATCGGAAAACTTGAGGTTGAGAGAGGAGAATGTTTATGTGACAAAGGCGATTATTGTTGTGACCCAGTGGGAGAATAGCGAGAAGAGATTGTTCTGCGACCTGGCAGGATGTTGCGACATAATAATGAACTAAGGCGACATCTACGCACACATCACGACAAAGAGAAAATTATGTCGCGATGATAAAAACTAACGAGTCATAGATTTATGTCGCAGCGATTAAGTTTTAAGCCATGACAAATAGAAGAAAGAGAAGTGGATGGTCAGAGCGATTTATGCAAACAAAGTTTAATATTTGTTGCATACAAAAGTTTATGACGAAGTAGAAGAGTACATTTATGACCACAGTTCGGTCTGGCTACAGGTAACCTGACTCTGTGCGGCGACAAATCCAGCTCTTGGGATAAACTCTATCACATGAGAAAAGCATGTCACGGCATAAGGTGAGAATAACAAAGAAAGAATATATGACATATGAGAGGCTGTTTGCAACAAAGTTAAAAAAATTAAGAGAGCTAGGAGAAATTTCTGTCATGACAAAATTGTGACAAAGATCAACATAACTATATTGTGACAAGTCAAACTATGTCATGACAAAATCAAAGAAGATGACATGATATTATGTAATAATATGAATACAGCCGAGGGAAACTGAAGCGACAATGTATTACCCAAAATACCTAAAATTTTATAATAATTTTATTATATATTACAGGTATGAATTGGAGTCAAACAGGTGACTTTAAAATTAAGTTGATAAATTGATAAATTGTAAAATGCTCTAAATTGAGTGAGCATATGATTGAATATTATATACTAGGGTCGAAAGTGATTGAACAGGAAATAAACCCAGTAGAAAAAGGAAAAATAGGAAGAAGAATTATGGAAAAATAGGAGACCTAGGGGGTGAATATTAGCTTAAATACAAATATGAAATAAATGACAAATGATAAGGAATGTGAATTAAAAGTTAGAATGTCAAAAATGGAAGAATTGGTTTAATGGGTTTTAAGCCAGAAACATGGCCTTAAGAATTAAGTGATTCAAAGGCGGAAAAATTAGAAATGATAAAAGTGTGGCGCCCGAGCAGGCCTTACATAGAGTGATTTATAAAAGACCAAACTTGGTCTTAGGAGCTCATTCTTTTTTAGCCATCCTGTTTTTGGAGGAGGGGAGGGGAGAAATGGAGGAGAAGGAGCTAGGGTTTGCAAGAGATCAAGCTTTGTTGTGATCCTTTCCCCACTTCTTGCTCCTAAAAGACCAAGCATCATACAATAATAGATTTGAAGAGATAAGGTAAGAAAAATCAAACCCTAACTTCCTCATTTATGATTTTGATTTGGAGAAAGAAAGAAGAAGAAAGCCACACACCACATGAGGAAAATGGATTTTATTGAGTGCAAGCCACTTTTGGGTTGTTTTGGGTGTTAAAAGGATTCCATAATTGGATTTTTGATATGGGACGAGTGTGAAGATTGGTGGATGAAAAATGAGTGAAAATACCAAAAATCGAACATTTCTAAGAGCAAAAGCCGTAGGGTGTGCTGGTACGGGTTGAGGTATGCGGAGTGCGAGGGGATGCGTGGGTGACTGTGGGGTCACGGGGTCCAGGTGTGCCGGTACGAGATATCTTGATGGGTAACTTGTGGAAGTGCAGTCCCAGGTGTCTTGGTACAAAGTTGCTACGACACCCCATTTTGCATATTTTGCGATCATTAAGTCGTGTTAGGTGTGCGGAGTGTTTAGGAATACTGAGAGAAATGAATAATAGGGTTGAATAAGAATGAGACTAAGTCAGCGTCGTACCTCGCCGTGAAGCGAAGCGAGAAAGCTTCGCCTCGCGTATTCGTTAGTATGATTATTTGCGCCAACCCTTTAAGAGTGAAGATATTGTATTTGGTAGGTGCGGGTGGGATGACAACGACTGGGATTGATATCGCGAGAAGAAAGGAGTCGATGGTGGATTCACTAACCCTCCCACATCTCTCCATTTCATGTGTTACATTAGTATACCAAATATATTTGAAAGTTTATTCCAGTCATATGGATTTGAAAATGTGATTATGATATTGGTTATAGATACTATTTGTGAATATATAAGTATATATATATTGATTTCAATTGTGTTATTCGAAATGTTTTTCAAATATATATGCATGGTATGATGTTTGAACTATAAGTGAGATTATTGCATAAAAGTAAGTTGAGATTCGAAATGTATTGTTAGACTGGCCAACATGACGGGATTCACCAACTGGTCGTCATGAAGGTAGCAATATTAATTTGGATGTGGGAGGAAATCACATTCTGCCCCGAATGAAAAAGAAAAGCAAACGGGCGAGTTTATGGCCAGATGCGTAGAGCGAGATATCATTTCTATAGCCATATGTGAAATGGTAATAGTGAATGTGAAACCACATTGCTCTTGAATGACCATGGGGCCGAGGATTCGCAAGCGAGATGCATGAAGTGAATGTTGATTCTATAGTTATATATGAAATCCCATGACGAAAAGTGAAACATGATATAAAAGTGTATTTGTATAAGCATCTTTTACATTACACGGACATTATAAAGGCATTATTTTGATAAATGCATGATATATATCTTGGCTGAAATGAATAGGAAGCTGTGCAGAACCACTAAACATGTAAAATGCTTAGCGTATTATTTAATAATCTTGTAGTGCAAGTGGAATGAAGCGAGAGAAGCCCGAGATCGAGAGCGCCAGTCATTAAGAAATAATTGCGGAATTAATAACTCTGAGTCATATCATTCACTCCATTTCTTTCGAACATTGATGTTTTTGTAAATAGTTTAAACCTCAGGGCTTATTTTGTAAATGCATTTTGTTAAGTATAAATGTTATAGGTCTTTTGAATTTATGATGTATGTAAGGCTTGAAATGTAAATCTTAAAGAGAGCTGATTGAATTTAAAATGATAACATAAATAAAATGTTTTAAGGAGATAATTGAAATGTCGGGTATAAGACTCAGAAACTGGATCGCTGACTGATCGAGTTAGAGTTCGAATTCGCGACACTTTGAAAACTAAATTTAATAAGAACTTGATAACTAAAGGGTTTGATTAATGGCTGGGTCGGGCGTCCTGGGCTTCGGTTCGAACTTGTCAGGTCGGGTGGGCTCAAGGGGTCGCTACGAGACAAAGTCAAATTATATCGTAATGAACTTCTTTTGTCACGACCAAGCAACAATTTGGGCCAAAATTTTGGGATCCTGATTTGTATGCCTTGAAGTGCGGCCCGTCATTTAAATCTTTATAAATGAAGCGCATCAGGGCATTGTACATAGCTTAGTAATCCCCAGGACTTCTAGGTAGGTGAAGACTCTTTGTATATTATTTTTCTTCTTTTATTTTATCTTTTATTTCCTTTTTTTAGTAGATTTAGTTTGGGCTTAGTTTTTAGTTAGTTTTTGTTTATTTGAGTTTTGATAATGGCGAAGTACGGCTTAGAGTTTGAATTTATTAGCAAGTATCTTTCTCATCAACATTACGCTTTAATGGCACGTGAAAATTTAAAGTTCATTTTATTTGATTCGATTTACAATCTCAGGTGAATTTTCTTGATTCAGTTAGTCTGATTTATACAGTTTGAATTGGCTCCCTATGAATGAGTCGATGGTGATTGTTATTTTCTACATAAAGTGGAAGGCGACCTTGGTTTGAATTCTTAAATTTATTTGAGTTGTGTGTTACAACTTAATTGTTCCAAGTACTATCGTGTCCCGAGGCATAAGTACGATATCTCCTGATTTCAGGGAGGCCCTGCAACTTGACACGGGATGGAGAATCCTTAGGGTATAGAAGTAGTTCTTTGTGGGTATGGTAGACTAATATGCGGAACTAATGAACTCACGAGAATATTACTGGGATAAATCACTAACAATCATGGTTTGAGGATAGTTTAGCAGTATCGGTTTAATCGCTCGGAGGTTTCTCCTCTTTTTGATGAAATGAATTATGATCTCGTGTTGGCAAGATCTAATCAAGAGATGGAAGAATTTCATCAAGTGGGGATAGGATCTTACGATCCCTACTCTAATTGGAAGGCTTGCGATATCTATTAATGGGCGAATTCTTTGAGTCTAAGATTGGATGTGAAGTACTAAAAATGAAAATACCCCGGATTTTAGAAGAGAGTTATATGTTGATGGCGGATTAGATCAAGTGAGTCGAAATGAACATGAGCCTGCAATTAATGAGAGGTATGGTTAAGGAGAAATCGAACTATACTACAATGTCTTTGATGATTCATCTTTCCAACTTATGGCGAGCTATGACTCGAAATGGTGAAAAGGAAATTATTAAGTATTCATTGGTCTATTTCCCAATGTTGTCTCACTCGATGAACTCTCAAATCCACTTTTATTAAAAAAAAAAAAAAAAATTATGCATACTAGTGAAATTATTTTGGTATTTTTAATTAGTTCTCGTCATTTTAACGATGGGTTCGTAGTAAGGATCTTGAGTAGTTAGGGTGATTCGATCTTTTGATTTATCATCGATCCTCGTAGGGTGCTTGATATGCGGACTTAAAATCCCTTTTTATTACTTATCTGATCTATGCACTTGCAGTAATTTAAACGAAACACCAAATTTTTAATGAATCCCGGTTTATAGAAGGACAAACTCATATTTTAATCAAAATCTGTAAACAAGTTTTTGGCGCCGTTGCCAAGGATTAGATAATAGTCCTTTGGTGGCAGAGTCATAACTTTGTATGTATAGTTTGATCAATTAACAAGTTTTAGTGTCATTACACAGGACTTTATTTAGTCTTTGGCGGCGGTGTTAATTACTTAGCAAATTTGGTCTATACAAAAAAAATCAGTCAACACCTCTGACTTTAAGGTTCCCTTCTAGGTGATAGCAGGAGTGTGTTCCCAAGGCATATAATCCACCTATTAATCTAGCAGTTTAATTATGAGATGTTTCACCTCGGTTAGAGGAACAATCTCTGACCAATTAGAAAGATTCACAATCAGGGAATTCTATCTAATTGATGGCTAAGGTACCATTTAATTTGAAAGTGCTTGCATTACCCGATCGTAGAGCGAGCAAGTTCCATCTGAGATAGCGTGAAGGAAATGCCAAGAGGAAAAGCAGTTAGATCTTATAGAGGATCAGTTTATACTAGTAGCTCTTCAAACCCATTATCTAGATATAGAAGTGTGGTAAGCTGGAGAGTGAAATGTGTGGTGTTAGGAGAAATCCATTGCTACACTAATTTGCTCTTGGACAATTCCAAGGTTCATGTCCCATACATAATATTTTATTTGGAACTTGCAAAGTGATGGTCACAACACTGTTTTCATTCCCAGTTTTATTTTAGTCCATTGAACTCTCTAATCATGTATTTTAGAATTTCATTATTTCTTTGATTCACTTTACTTAAGAAGTTAAATCTATCCTAAAATTTGGAAGTTCAAATAGTGAGGATCTTGAGTAGTGAGAGTAGTTAATCTTTAAATTTTCTAATCAATCCTTATGAAATGATATCTAGACTTAAAAATCATAACTACTTATATGGCTGTGCACTTGCGTGGAGTAGGCCAAAACCAAATTAATTGCAAATTATTACTTACACGATAGAAAACATATTTTATATATTAAGTCAAACAAGTTTTAGCATATTTGTAGGGGATTGAAAAGTTTTTAGTAACGGTCTTTAAAAAAATGAGTTTGTCACAACATTTTGGTCCCGCAGTTTATGGCACCATTACCGGGATTGAAATGAGTAAAGTTTAAAGATTAATATTCTTACGAAGAAGCGAATTGCTAGTTTGAACATTTTTACTTTTATCAGAATTTCAAAATAGTTTTAATTGTAGTAGCTAACTTAGATACTAATCTTTTATGAAAGCATATCATAATACATTTCTGTTATCTATTGATCTAATTTGATCTCGGTGTATTTCCATTTCAAGAATTTATTACATGCACAGAAAACCCGAGCTGGCCTTCTGCTGGAGCCTTGAATTGGAAAGGACGAGAAATCGAAAGAAGTAAAGTTACAGATCGAGTAGTCATCGCGAACAACGAGAAGCACATTAGAACATCCTAGCTTTGGGAATTAGAGGACCTTGGGAGCGGGGAGGATGATGGAAGATTTGGAACCAGAGTAATGCTGATGATGATGCGGGGCGATGGTCTCGATGACAAGTTAGCTCTTATCACGGTGGTGCGACAACATCGGTATATTGGTAATCTGGTGAGACCCCGATGATCATATGGGTATATTTTAAGAATGGCTTGACATAATGGCGAGATAGGGTAAGACATGAAGTGATGAAGTTGCGGCTCTTTCCGTTTTCACTAAGAGATGTGTATGACTCGTTTGGTCATTTCCATATGGTCAGGTGAATTTAACTAGGAGGATCTTGTGGAGGCATACATGAGTAGATTTTCTCTACTCTCACTTCTAGATAAGATGAGAGATTGTGTGTTAACTTGAGAGAAGATAGAAAACCTTTACAATGCAGGGAAGATACAAGAGGTTGCTGAAGAGATGCAATGCATGGCATTGATCTTACCACATAGATGGACATCTTTTACCATGCCATGAATTACACCTCGAGGGATCTTAGTCACGACTTGTTGTGGAGCATTCAAGAGAAAGTGCTAGAAAAAATGACCGGCTTATTGAAGATTTGGCTAAAAGCAACTATAAAGCTCTATCTTATACTTCAGGGAGGAGCAGCAGTAGACTGAGAGGAGGTGGTGTAATAGAGTTGAATATGATGACTGCTATAGAGGAAAATTTTGATGCATTGATGAACAAGTTGGGAAACCAGGATAGAAGAATGCGTTCAACGCATGAAGTGGGCACAGTGGAAGGAAATGAGCAGAAGAGTGTTATTGATGAGGGACTTGCTCATGAATGTCTCTATCAGGTGAAGGAGGCTTAGTTTATGGAAAGAAACATAAGTTACAATTTCAAACCCGACATGACCTTCCAACCCACTACACCTGACACTAAGGAACCATGAGAATTTCTCATATGGAGGTGAAGAACATAACAAGAATTCGAACCGTGCGGAACTATCGATAGAAGTATATTGCACATGGGTTCCAAGGCAATTAGTATGGACGACGGGTTGAGAATCAGGCAAGGGTTCCAGTCTTTCAAGTAGAAGATGTTGAGCTTCATGGGAGAGCAAGAGAACTCTTTGAGCGTTCTTGAGCGAGTTTGCTAAGCTAGCAGGCGTTGACAAACACAATGGCGAAACATGTTTTAGGCGATAAATCTGTCTACAAAAATCTTGAGACATGAGTGGGGTAGTTGGCCCTAGCAATTTAGAACCAATCAAAGGATGCCCTCGCAAGTGATACTAAGAAGAATCCTGGACCTATGTTGTTAGTGACTCTAAGGAGTTATGAGCTTGAAAAGCAGAAAATAAGATAGAAAAGAGAAAGGCGAGAGAAAGTAAGCAGCCAAAAACATGAAGAAGAAATCAAGCTAGGTAGTTCAAAAGAGACTAAAGAGCCAGAAGAAAAGGTGCAACAAGAACAATACCAATAGAGGAAAAAGCTTGAAGAAATAGAAGAGGTGCAAGCATATATGCCCCTACCATTCCATTTCCTCGGAGTTGCAAAAGAGCGAGATGGAAGAGTAGTTCTCTAGATTCTTGAACTGTATTGAGAAGATGAGGAGATAAACATACCTTTTCTTTGAGGCATTAAGCTCAAATGCCTAATTATGCAAAGTTTCTAAGAATATTAAAGTAAGAAGGAGATTTGTAATTAAGAAGAGGTAGTGAGCTCTTGACCACCTACGGTACGATAATTCGAAGAATTTGCCTTTGAAGATACGGGATCCTAGCACCTTAGCCATCCCACACACACCATAGAATGTTAGATTCGGAAGGCTTTATGTAATTCAAGAGGCGAGCATCGACTTGATACCATTATAAGTAATGAAGAGACTGGCGTTTGGGAGCTCTCCCATATATGACCTTCTTGGATGGTAGATGGGACTATGTCTCGAATTTAGAAGAAGTCCTTATAGATGTACTCATGAGGTGGGAAGAAATTTTATTTTCCTTATGGACTTAAGTAATCTTTGGATAGAGGAAGACACATGATCCGTTTATTTGCTTGGGAGGCCTTTTCACAACCACGAGGAGCTCCTTGATAGATGTTAAGGAAGGGAGAACACATCTTAGAGTGGGAGATGATATAGTACATTTCAATACGAATCAAAGCACAGCAATCCCGATTGTAAAGAAAATAGTGAAAGCCTAAGATTTGTGAGAAAGATTTTGTTTCTATCAGATCTGTTGAATTATGATTATGGTTTCAGAATTCTATCAATGAGAATGAGATGAATTTCGTTATATTGAGGCTCATGATAACAGATATAAATTCAATTTTGACATTGAAAAGCAAATTCATTAAGTTTAAATGAAGATGGAAAAATCAAATGTGGTGAAGAGATATGCCAGGGAGGGAGCCAAAAGTTTTGAGAGAGGCTAATTTTGAAAATTACCCAAATATCGAAGTATGCCTTCTTATGATCGAGGAAAAAATCAAAACCGGTGATCATAGTTCTTGATTTGATAGAAAAGCTTAAAAAACTACTCGAATTCTCTGAAATATAAAAATTAATTGCTTGAGTGACATAAGACTTGAAGGATCGATACTTCAATTTGCATGCATAAAATCGTCTTGGGAGGTAAGCATTAAAGTGAACATCGAGGAAATGAACCCGATGATAAAAGTTATAAAAATGAGGTATTGAAATGGGTTGTGAATGCGGGATTTATCATCACGATCTCAGTGGCCTTAGGTGAAACCCCGAGTTCATGTGGTTCCCAAAAATGGTGGATTCACATTCGCCAAAATGAAAAATGAACTAATTCCAGCCAGAACTATGACGGGGATGGAGGGTGTGCATTGACTACAGCTTGAACAACAACGAAATGATCAACATCCTTTGCCCTTTATTGGTAAATCTTTTGGTATATTGGCTGGACACCCTTACTTTTGTTTTCTTGATGGATATTTTGGTTATAATCAAATTGCCATAGCCCCTGAGGACCACGAGAAAACAACTTTTACATGTCCTTATGGCACCTTTGCTTTTGGAATGATGTTATTTGGATTATGTAATGCTCTTGCCACCTTCTAAAGGTGTATGATGTCCATGTTCTCATATTTGGTGGAAGAAATTTATGAAAATTTTATGGATGACTTCTGGTTTATGGATCTAGTTTTGAGCATTTACTTTGAAATTTAGGATTGTGCTTCAGAGGTGCCAAGACAAAATTTAGCTATAAATTAGAATGTCATTTCATAGTAGCAAAGATTGTCTGGGACCTGAATTTATGTAGCTAGGCTGCAGAAGTCGATAAAGTGGGTTTACGTCATAAAAACTCTATTACCACCTGTGATGAAGAAAAAAAAAGAAGTTTCCTAGGACATGTTGGATTTTATAAAAAATTTATAAAGGACTTCTCAAAAATTTCTAGACCATTATGTAGACTATTGGAAAATGATGCAATGTTTGACTTTGATGAATCATGCAGGTTTGCATTTGAAGAAATTAAATCCATATTGGTTATAGCTCCCGTATAGCAACAGAGGCTTGGAACAAAGAGTTTGAAATCGTGTGATGCTAGTGACGCTTCATCTGATAAGAGCATTTTGGGATAAAGCAGAGAAAATTTTTAGAAGCAATATACTATGCAGGGCACCTTTTAATGAGGCATAAGAGAGAATTATTCCAAGCTTTATAGAAAAGGGTCTTAGATTTAGCGAAAACCTAGGTAAATTTGAACTTTTTCAAATAAGAGATAGAAATAGTGGATCACTGCTACGGTACAGGTTGAAAACCTGAAATTCCTCTAGATCTTGGATGATAAACGAACTACACCATTGGATTCGTCACACGAAATCTAGTTACCCTGGTGAATTACGTTGAATTCTGAGATGGTCAGAATTTTACGTATTTCAAGGCGAAACGAACAAATGACAAGGTAACATGTGGCATGATGCCACATGGCATCATGTCTATCACATGAGGAGCCATGTGGGTGAGTGGATGCCATGAAAGAGCATAGTGACCATGTGTCCACATATGGGAAGGATAATATTGAGTGTAACATATGACACTTGTAAAGGGAAGGCATTGTGATTCGGTGAAAGGAAAAAGAAAGGAAAAGAGAGAAAAGAAAGAAAAGGAAAAGAAATGCAGGAAGAAAAGAAAATCAATTCCATGGAGAAGGAGAACAGAATAGAAAAGAAAAGGAAAAGAAAGAAAAGAAAGGAAAGGAAGCGGAGGTGAAATGGAGAAGGACTGGCTGCTCTCCCTCAATTTTCCAACGTTCGACGGACTAAGGAGTAGGCATTGTTCATGCTCCAAGATGTAGGGGTTTCTCCTACTCTATTTATTCCATGCTTAAGAGTCATTCAATGGCCATTGGGTTCGATTTAGCAAGCAGAAGTGGTTCATGATAATTTGGAAAATTGAGTGATGCAGAAGCCAGTTTCTAATGAGGTCGGGGCTGAACTAAGTTAATTTTTTTTTTTTTTTTTTAATTTTGGGTTGGCTAGGGTGTTGGGGAAGGAGTGAAGAAGGGACCCAACCGATTTCTCTTCCCTAACCGGGGACCCTCCACCGCACTCCTACGGATTTGAGAAGACATTTCTTTTAAGCCTTTTAAAGTATGGTCAGGTAGGCGGAACTCATTTATCACAGGTTATTCTTTCCATTAAAACCTTATTATTAAACATGAATTCAGGAATTTTTTTCTTTTAAACATTAAACCCTTTTATATCTGATTAATGATACATTTGTAGAAAATCGGGTAGAGTTTCCTCTATTCTTCGGACATTTTCAATTTACCTTTTGTATCAAACATTTTACTCCATGATAATATTCATTTACTCCATCGACAACGGGACATCAAATTCTACAAGCAATTTCAAATCAAAATTTAAAATCATTTTTACGAACACCATAGAAATATAAATTTTTCTTTTTATAACTATTGGGCTCAGTGAGTTACATGGCCTTATCATTACCTCTACCACATAGGATCAAGCTCTAAGTAGTTCATTTCTTTAAAACATATATACATTACAAATAAAGGTGCACAAATAGTTATTTAAAGGTTTATGTTTCAAAAGTAGGAGTCGTCAAGTTAGGCGAAAGTGTCAGCGCGGAGGATGCTCGAGCCTTTCGTGGTCTACCCCTTTAAAAACATTTTATAAAACATTTGGAAAGAATGTGAGCTAAAGGAGCTCAGTGAGAGTACATATCATAGAAAATAATGTTTTCAGATATAGTTCAAATACAATGTGTAAAACAATTTTATAAATATCTCATTTCAATAAACATTTACTTTACTTATTTTTCCTTTTTGAATCCTTCATATCGATGGAACCCACTACAGTTAACCAGATTTGGCCGTGAAAGAACCTGCGTTAAAGCAGGTCTTATGATCGCAGGAAGTAGCCCGAAGGAGACAGCCGATAAATCGTGCCTTTCTTTTGAATACCATTGCCTTTATGGAATAAATCACATCGTCTGTTGGTAACCTTACCCCGTACTTTTTCACGTGCATGCGATATGCATCACTCTTCCACTTCCCTACATAAAAAAATCTCATCCCTTTCCCATGTACCATACACGCTTAGCACTTTAGTCGACTTTCCTTTAAACTTTATCTTTGTAACATAGGTAACCATGGATTCAATCATAAACATTTCATATAAACATATATATATATATATTCATAAACATTTCATTTTAAATATGGAAACCATAAATCATGCTTTATAAAACTATGAAACCATAATCATTTATATTTTCTCAACATAAGTAAAGTCAAGAAAACCACATTTCCTTTTCCATTTAAACATTTATAACATAGATATGAAAACATATACATTTGTAAACATTAATATATATATTTTCATAAACATTTACATTTTCCCTCACCTTAGTTATTTAAAGTCTTGCCTCCTTTAAAACTTTCCCACCTCCGCCTTTGTCATGCCACTTTCCTCCTAAATCATTATCCATAAAATCATTAACATTCATACCTTAACAATATTCAATTAAACCATTAACTATAATATACTTTCTATTAAATTATAAAAAAAGCAACCTTAAGCATTTTCTTATTCAACATCAACTCACTTCCAATTAAATCAAGGCTCATGACAACCTCATTACAAGCCTTAGAGTAAACCATTAGCATGCTTAAAGTGAAAGTCCATAATGTCGTTCACCTTAGAAAAATTAAATTTATACCTTAATCAATTCTTTTCTTAACTTTGCTTCTAATACATTTCATTAGGCATTTAATCACTAATTGATTAAAATGAGTGAAACTCTTTTCATACTTCTCTAAATTTGTCTTCGTCACACATGTCCCATTCATCATTATTTCCTCAATTTCTTAACTTTCTTTCCAACAATTACATTTAAAAAATTCCTCAAATACTAGTGATTAAATTAAACAAGAAATCTTGATGAACAATTAAACCCTCTCTTGCTTGAAATTTACAGCCCTTATAATCTCCTCTTTTCTTTTCAATTTCTTACCAAAATCAACCTAGAATCATGTCCAATTTTAATATTTCAAATAACATATAACTCAATTGAAGGTTTAGACAATTCAATCCAAAACCCTAATTGCTACCTTAATAGTATTTGTGTCTTAGTGTTAGCTTGGTTTTTAATGAAATCTTGACCTCGATCTGCAAAGACATGCCCAAGAAATTATTTACACCATCATATAACCATTTCCTCCATAACCTTCAGATTCACATAAACTAGTAAAGTGATCTCACCTTAAAACTTACTTTTCCTTATACAAGCTTGATCTAGGGCACTTCATGGACATTATGAACACTTGAAATATGGACTTGAAATGGCATGAGGAATCACTTGCTTGGCGGAGAGGGGCTCGCAAATTTTCTCCATACATAATAGCTGCTGCTTCCCTTTTCTCTTACTTTTTCTTTAAATTTTATCTCGCCCGTATACTTTTTAAGACTAAGCCAATTACATGTGATCCTTTTCATGCCTAATTTGCCCTCCATTGTCCTTAAATTTACCCCATGCCATTGGTTAGCATCCTTGAATTCTAATTGGTCCATATGTAACCATATAGTCCAAAAGCAACCAAGACAACTTTATGCTCCATAAGAATCCCCACCTAGCATGCAAACCATAGTTAGAGTAACTAACTCTCATGGTTAGCTAACACAAATATCTTCTTTAGTTAGCTTTAGCTCTTGACTAACCAAAAGTTAAGTTAACTACTTTTAGGACAAGTGCTCTCATAGGTCATTCTTAATCCATGGATCCTCAAACTTACATGTCACCATTCTATTGGTTCTTGCTTTGCTTACTTAGATTAAGATTTACTCATTAAATAGCTTAAATGCCCTCTCTTGGAAAATAATACCCTATCATATTACATTTAAATATTTCATGATGATCCGATCATAAAATTGACATGGAATACTCTGTAAACTTATTTCCCTATAATGAACATGCTTTAGGGAGACAATTCTAGGGGGTACAAGGGTATTTTAAAACTATTTCGTAAAAAGGGCATATTCGTCATAAATCATCGGAAGCTTCAAAAACCCCTTAAACGAATTCCGTTTTAATTTGTTTCAGTTTCTCTAGACTCAATACATTATTAAGACATTTTTTGATTTTAGGGCGCTCGTTTTCAAGTATTATTCATTTGACCATTTCAGTCAAATACGCGGCTTATCGGCGAAATTTACTATTCATGAAAACGATGGTCGGGGTCTTACGGTAGTCGAATGCGGGGTTGATTAAAGCTAAGGTGGTGTTTGTTTTTGACAATGTTGAAGCTATTGACTTTTAGCATTATTTGTTGTTTAAAATTTTCCGACTTATTCGAATTTTAAAAAGTTATGAATAGAAAAAGTGAAAATATTTGACTTTTTCTATTCAGAAAAAGTCATTTTCTACTAAAAAAAAAAAGAACTTCATTGTTGCCTAACAAGGAGAAAGGGCTAGCAATACACACTATTAGGGATGACAATAAAGGGTTTTTTTTTTTTTTTTGGGTGGGATGGCTTCATCTAGGCAGGCTTCGGTTATTTTTCAATTCCCTAAACTTGTTTCATTTAAAAAAATTAAGCAGGCGAAATGAGGATGGTAAAATTCCCAAACCCACCAGTTACATTGATTTTTGTTTTTATTTTTATTTTAAATTTATTTTTTTATTATATTAAAATTATTATATTTCATAAAAATAAAAATATTATGAATTTTATAAATTATTTATTAAAAAACATTCTAATTATTATTATTATTTATATTAAAGTATAAATAAAATAATAAAAAATTATTCTTTAAAATATAATCGGGGGTGGGCCAGGGAGTAACAATACCTGAACCGAATCAATTTAAGAAATAAACTGAGACTCTTGAGAGCAGATTACAATTAAGCTAAACCAGTCCCATGGAGCGAGGCGAGGGGCGGGGCAGGGGCGAGGGGAGAACTCGAGCCTCAATTAAGCCATGTTGTCATCCCTACTGCGTTACCTAATGTTAAAAAATAAATAACTTAATGCCTTAATGTGATATTTAGGTACTATTGACATTAAGCTCAAAAAATTTCTGTTCAGCATTAAAGTCAAAAAACAAACACCACCTAAGTTTGGGAATGTTCAGAACAATTTCCTGCATACATGCGAGGCTCGGCGGCTTGACTTTGGTGCCATGACAAGTCAGAACTCGATTCATACGTTCTTAGACTCTATGGAAAGCTCTTTGAGTCTAAAATCTAACCATATTCTAGTTAATGGAATTTGGCTCTCCTACATATTGGCGTTCCTTGTACCCAAAGAGCTATATTAGGCAGTTTCATGTTTTGTGGTTTATTCATATGGCACATGTGTGTGGCGGATTTGTGAAGAAAATTTCTGAAAAGTTACGAGGCTAGGTAGTGAGTGGAGTTTGTAGCCACTGTTGTAGCCTATTTTACAGCATGTGTATGGACATGTTATGTCGATTCAGCTTAGAGAGAGAATAAAGTGCGTCGTTACTTGGCTAATGTGGCTCGTTGTGATGTTCATATATCCTTGTGTGATATATTGACATGGATGTGATGAAGAATGTTAGTGTGATTGCTTATATATATTAACATTGAATGAATGTATGGAAATTATATAATTATCCATGATGCATTGGTAATATGCATGAGTAGATTATCCATATAGCATACATCCATATAATAGTGGCATGGTATAAACATGCAATGGAACACTTTACATTTGCATATACTGCGGGGACATCGCATTAAATGAGTGTGAGTATATGGTTAATAAATCGACACTGTATTTGGTGTTCGATTGGGTGGGCTCGGTTAAATAGGACAATGTCCAACAAAGTCACGGTTGATTGAAATGAGTAACAAAAATAATAATAATGGTATCGATGAGTTGGAGATAGATCCCTCCACTCGGTAAAGACCACTTAATTATGGTCGAGACATAGTCCCAATGGTGAAAGGGCGTAAAGTGGCGCCTACGTTTGTGGAGCATGTGGTGCGACACCAAAAATATGCTCCCCACACAAGGTGTATGATTTTACAAAGAATATAAAGTAGATTTTGAATAAATGATCAGTGTAGTACTTATCATCGAAAGCTTTGGATTATAAACAAATGAAATTTGTTTTTGAAAATTATCATTGGATGTCATCGAATGATAGTTTTTTTCACACATGGAGCTTGGAAGCATTGTGTGAAGTCGATGCTTCGGTATTCATGTGGTAGTCGCATCTCGTTTGAGCATGACATGTAAGATTCCACATATAGAATTGACATGTTCTTGTTGGGATAGCCAGATGTGACATGTTAATTAAACATTGCACATGTGCATAGGTGGGAGTAATTAGAAAAAAAAGCACTGTAAGGAGGGTGAGCCTCTCATGACAATGGCTTTCACTTGCATGTGGAGACTGCTGCAGGTGTAGGGGCACACGGGAGGGCCAAAGCGCTCACTTGAGACCTTAGTGGTGTGAAGAGGGGCGGGCATGGCCTTGATAAATCTTTTTGTAAGAGAATGCTAGGAACATTCTAGTTTTAGCAAGTACTTTTTATAAAGGAAGTGTAATTAAATTCTTTTGGACTATTGCAAACATAGTCAGACGTGTAATATTGGCAAGAGGGTCGTGATCAGACTCTTGTGGACTATATCTAAGTGTAGTAGTTTCATATTTTAACTTAAATATGAATGAATGGGTCCCAGTGAAGGGACGTATCGAGGTGGTGCCGAGTAACTCGGTGTCCATGAGAAAATGCTATCGGTTCGGTACCAGACTGCGGGTGTCACGATAACTGGAGTAGAATCTTTAGCAAGTTAATGGCTAGTCAAGGAGACCCCCCAGAAATTGGGGCATCACACTAGTGATGAGTATAAAACTCATCTATGTTTTGAGTTCATTTCACATGTTATTTTGAGTATTTTATATCCATATTCATGTAAAACTCATAACATTTCCTCTAAACTTTTTTTTTTTGGTTTTGCGAGTTTTGATGGAAAGCAAGTGATTTAGAGAAAGAAAATGTGCAACATTGTTCCAAAATGAGAGCCATGGGATATCTTATAGCGAATCCGGTAGAAGATGAATTTTTATGCATCTTCTTGAGCATCCAAATAGCTCGACTCCGCATGATTGCATTCCTAAATTCAAATAGCTTTCAACTTGAGACCTCCTGCCCAATTCAAGCTAAAATAAAGTTATGGCTGACGAGTTGTAGAAGAAAAGCAGGCTGGCGAAAACATATCACGACAATTCCTAGATTGTAAATCGCGACAAAGCTAACAACAAAGCCAGAAACTTTGTTGTGACAAACCCATATTATGTCATGATAAAGCTAGAAGAAAAACTTTGTCACGACAAAGTTTATTATGTCGCGACAAAGCCAAAGACAAACTTTCTTGCAACAAAAATATTTATATTGCAACAAAAAATTTTCTATACTTATGAGATTTCTTTATCACGCATAATTTTTCTATGCCAACAGAGTTTTAACGTGGCAACCAGTTCTTTATGCATGGCTAAAAAAATTTTCTATCGCAACAAAAATATTTTTGTTGCAACACAACAAAGTTTTTCTATGTCACAACAGAATTTTTCTGTCGCAACAAAGTTTTCTGTCCGCAATAAAAATTTTTCTGTCCGCAAAAAAGTTTTCTTTGTCCCGACAAATTTTTCTATCTATGAAATTTTCTTTGTCGCAACATAATTTTTGCATGCATGGCAAGATTTATTTGTCGCAACAAGAGATTTTCTGTCACAACAAAGTTTGTGCTTTGTCGCGACAAAGTTTTTTACTATGTGACATTGTGGCTGGGCATCCGGAATGTTGATGTCGCGACTTCAGAAATGCGATGTTCTGACTCAGAAATGCGTGCTCCAGGCTCGAGTCTTTGGAAAAACCGAGAAAAGCTAAAATTGATATTTGGGTTTGTTTTTTAGGCCACATTTTCACCCCTAGGACTATAAATACTCATTTCTGGTTTTTAGAGGGTAACAAGGAGGAGAGATAAGAGAGAGAGAGGGCGAGAGAGATATCTCATGGGGGTTTCTCTCTCTGAAACCTACCCGTTTTTTAGTTTAGCTTAGGGCTTTGATTTTACAGTAAGATATTAGAGTAGTTTTAGAGCAGTTTTATTTGTATTGAAGAGATTTGGTGTTGTACATCAAGATTCAGATTTCATTACTGTTTAGACAATGATTGAAATTAAAATCTGGATTTTTTCTCTCACTCCTTGTCTCTTTATTTCTTTCTTCATTTTCCTACTTGTTGTTTGATTGGTGATGATTGGAATCTAGTAATGGAACATTAAACACCCCCTAGGGGTAGGGATTAATTGTTGAACATTCAGATTTCTTGATTCTTAAGATTATTTTATTGGGTTTGAAATTGGTTTTTTATATAATTGAAATACTTATTCATATAATGAAGCATTCTTAATATTAATAGCTTGTACCCGCAAGGGTTGTATCTTACTGATTTCGGGGGAGGCCTTGAATTATGACAAGCACGAGATGGAATTCATGAGTATGGAAGCGATTACTTAGGGTATGTTAGACTAATATTTTGGAACTAATGAACTACGAAAAATTACTTTGATAGATCATTCAATTTACTTCGTAGTGTGAAGATTAATTGGATGATGTATCAATTTAGTTGATCAATGGTTTTCTCCTTAGTTTGATGAAAGGATCTTGATCCGTGTTAAAAGGAATCTGGTAAAAATAGAAAATTTGATTGGATTTGAAGGGACGAGATACTGATTAGATTGGAGAGGCTTGAAATCCATACATGAGAGTGAAATTCTTAAGTCCTAAGATTTGGGTGTGAAATGCGAAAAGGAAAAATACGGATCTTAGAAAGAAGAACATATTCTACAAGTAGCTGATTAGACTCATGTCTCTAAAAGGAACATGGATTTCTAATTAGTGAAATGTATATGGTGTATGGAGAAATCATTCTTACATTGCTTTTGGACAAATCCAGCATTCAACTCACAGATATTTGCGCTTTCAAGGAAATGCAAATTGATTGTTAAATGATTATCACCATCCTAGTGCCTCTCTTCATACATTTAGACTTTTTAATAGTTGTTAAGCATTATATTTTAGAATTAGTTGATCTTTAAGTTTCATCGGTTTTACTTTAGTTAAAATTGATTTTATTCCACATCTATTTGATCGCTAAATAGTGAAGAGCCCGCCTGTACTTTCGAGTGCTTTCCAATTCTAATTAGGAGAGCACCTCCGATCCTCATGGGTCTGATATTCGGACTTCTAGAGTTCCTTTATTACTTATGACTTTTTGCTTGCGAAGGGGATGAGTGTTGATAATACTTTTCATTTCAGTTTTTGAGTAAACTTACTTTTTAAAATCAGTTTTTTGAGTATTTACCATATTCACTCCCTTGGCCATATTTTCATATACACATCATTTGGTCCTTACAAGTTTTTAGCACCATTCTCGAGGACTTTAGTTAGTCTTTGGTAGCTGTGTCGGAAAGGTGGTAAAGCGAGTTTTTGGTGTGGTTGCCGAGCTTTAGTTAGTCTTTGGTAGCGGTCGAAAAATTGATCAGATGCTAGCAATGGTATTTTCTTATGAAAATTTAGACCATATATTTTGGGGACCCATGTCATCATACCTGCCTTGATCATGCGGGGGGGTATCTAATAGCGAAAGATGTCAAACCAAGGCGTGGTGGGTACTCTTATTCTGAAATTTGATTTGAAATCAAGGACGAGGAAGTGACAATGTGATAGTTGATCATTATCGAGAATGGAAAAAACCTACTAAGGAAGAGGGACCGAAATAATAGAAAATTTCCCTAATGAAGCGGCTTTTCAAGTGTCGATCAGTACCTTGGTATCACGATATTGTTGGAGTGTTTAGCTTGTGGAATTATGCCACTAGATTTCAAGCTACTAACGAAAGAAAGGCGAGAACTGATGCTAAAGTATATATGGGATGACCCAGCTGTTATTTAGAAGAGGGCGAGATCGAATCATCTGAAGATGTACGGAAGATGAAGCGGTGGAATAGTGATAATTGTCATGCATCACCATATGGAGGACACTTTGCGGGAAAGAACAACCGAAAGAATTCTCAGTAAGGTTTTCTTGCTCTCTATTGGCCTGTGTTAAATGGGTTCAAACATTGTGATAGATGTGAGGAGATGACGATATAAATAGAAGAAATGGATGTACATGAGGGAATCCCTAGTGGTGTGATTTTTTTATGTATAGGGGATAGATTTTATGGGACCTTTCCACCCTCATTTGGAAATCAATACATTCTCTAGGCGTGGACTATGTATCCCGAATGGGTGGAAGCTATAGCTTGTCGAGGAATGATACCAACAACGTGGTGGGGTTTATTGAAGAAATATCTTGAGCAAATTTGGGCTGAGGCGATCATTAGTAGTGAGAGGCCATTTTGAAAACAAACTATTTGCAAAACTCATTAGGTAAATATGGAATTAAACATGTTATGGGATTGGCTTATCACCTATAGTGGTGACATAAATATCAGCGAGGGGAGATAAGAACATATTGGAAAAAGCAGTAATCACGAGGAGCAATTTGGTCAAGCAAAATTAGATACGATGCCTTTGTGACTGCAGGACTACTTATAAATCTCCTATTGGAATGTCCCCAAACAAGACAGTATTTGGAAAACCTTTCCATCTCTCTCTTAAGCTTGAATATAAAGCTATGTGGGTCATCAAGAAAATGAACTATGATTTCAAGGTACGCTAGAAGAGACTACTCAGAATAAATATTGAAGAAGTGAGAAATGAAGCTGAAGTAATATAGAATCTACAAGATAAAGACTAAAAAGTGAACATGATCGAATTCTTAGGAAAGAGTTTAGAGTAGGAGAGCTAGTCTTACTATACAATTCTAGGTTAAAACTTTTTCCGGGAAAAGCTTCGAGTCGGGTGGAGTAGTGCATGCAGTGGTTCAGATTACTTCCCTTTTGGAGTAGTGACACTTTGAAAACCAATTACAGGATAAATTTAAAGTATAAATGGTGGGAGGCTAGAAAGCTACCTAGGAGAAATCCAAATGAGAAGAATAGCTCAGATTTAAGAATGAGGAATTGTTGAAATGAGACGAGCTTTAGTGACGTAGAACGTAAAAATGAGAAGAGCGCTAAGGTAACCAGAAATTTCCATTTTCTTTTAGTGTGATTTTGTTCAATTTAGTGTGTTTGAATAGTTTAAGTAGAGTAGTTTTTGTTAAGAATTTATTTGCAACTTATTTAATTTCAATACATTTGAATGTCGGGATAAAAGAAAATTGCAAGGATATATGAAGGTCATGTTTGAAGCATCTCGACCCGGGTTTAGTTATGCGAGTTGGCCCTGAAGGGAGTCTACTTTCATTACTTGTTCTATGAAATGAGTGCATATAATAATAGGTTTGGTGGAGTGTATATTCTCTGAGCTAGAAATTTCATAGTAGCTTCATTATCCCTTTATTCAATAGTTGTGTCATAATTTCTGCAATACAATGAATATATGCTGAATTGATTGAATTAAAAATCTAAGTGTTACTTTTCATGTTTGAATTGAGATTCTTCAATATTCATAGACTTATATTCATGAGCATGAATTGAAATTGTAGAAATAAAATGGGGAAAACAAGTAAAAAAATTTATGCTTGAAAGAAGAAAACTCCTTCTCAATGTCACGACATCGACAGGTTATTATTACATAACACCGATTTCAGTTTCCACAATGTCATGTAATTCATTGTCCTTGTCTCGCAATCATCTGAAGCGACATGAAATTAAAACATTGGCAATGTCACGACATGTGATATAAATGTTATCACGGGCAATCCCGACATGGTTTATCAGAATGTCACATTGTCCGGGTTGCAGATAACCTGAGTTACGACATAGAATATGTGATTATGAGTCAATTAATGACATCCATTTTATGTCTCGACATCTAAATAAATCTAACTGAAAATCTGCAATGTGTATAATAATTTTCCGATGTCGAGGCGTCAGTTAAAATGATTAGAGAGCACGAGGTGATGTCATGAACATCGTCATGACATCAAGTCAATGTGCGACATCGGAACTCCGATGTCACGACATTACGGTTAAAATTTAACCCACCTATAAAAGGAACACTTTGAGAAATTTCATTCTCAAACCTAATCTCTCAAACTTTCAAGCCCTACCAATTTCAAATTTCTCCAAGAGCCAAACCATGTTGAACCTAACTCGAACCTGAAGAAGTTATGGAAAACATTATGGCCAATCTTGGGAGGTGAGGTGTAGGGGAGGGGAGCATCACAGAGAAGAAGCCGCGATAGAGGTTGTGAGAAAGAAATTGGAAGAAGGAGGTCAGAACCTTACACTCGACAGGGAATAGAAGTCATTCCGAAGCATTTGAATGAAAGAGGGCTTTGAATGGAGAGAAGAGGCTTCAACGATTAGTATCACCATTGAAGAACATCGAGCAATTTCGGAAAGTGAGGCGACATGGGAGCTAGTGGGGCTCGTCCAAGTTCTACGCCAATGCAGGTGGCGGAAGGGCTTGACATGCTGGCATGTCGGGGAGGTGTAGGATCCGCACCCAGGAAGGGCCATCTCCCGACTCCTGGGCGAGACCCGGTTAGGCGGTATATAGATTAAAACCGGCTCGAGGCAGATGTCGAGGAGATAGTCAAAGAGGCGGCAAATGGGAAATTTGGGACAATGGCAAGGACCAAAACAATACGTAATGCCTACATTGACAAAGGTGATTTAACTGAGCCGACTAAGGTATGGTTCTACTTCGTCAACTCTGTACTCACTACTTCAAAGCATGTCTTAACTGTGAGACAAGACCGTGCCATACTTTTGTATGCCCGAGGTCGAGGGGGTATGAATACGAGATATGAGGAAGATAGTGGAACAATCCATTCTAGACTACAAACGACTACCGAGGGGCATCCCCTTTGCGCTGATCACTCTCACATGCATCGGGGGTGCCAACATTCATGGAGACAAAGGAAGGTGCCAGAGCCTCTCCTCACCTCTCCTTGAGTCTTCAAAGCTCGACGGGGTGAAGAGGTACGAGAGGGAGAGAGAGAAATGGGCGGTTACACGAGGCTACGAGGAGGCGACCCACAATTGGAAGAGCCGAGGCGAAGAAGGGGTTTAGAGACTCTTTCGAGCAACAGTGCTCCTCGGATTGAAGAAACAATGCCTACTCTTAGAGCAAGGAAAAGAATAATTAGAAGCAGGGAGCACAAGATTCTAAGCCCTAATTCTCTCTACTAACATAGATGATAGAGGAAATGAAAAGAAGAGATGAGCATTTCAAAGGGAAGAAATTTAAGATGGAGAGATAACAGCTAGGATAGGAGGACAATGCAAAGAGAGAGAGCTTGGCGGCCTCCTCGACGAGAGGTTGAGGAGTGGAGATAGGGAGGTAAGCAGGATGGATCGACCCTAGGGTGGGGAGAAGCTGAAAGAGGAGAAGGCAATTGTGAATGATCGGCTAATAAGAGATCGGAGGCGATCAAATCATGGAGTCGGAGAAAAGAGATAGAAAAATACCTTGAAAGTAGAGGCCTTTGGATATCTACACAAGAATAAAAAAGGAGATCAAAGTATTCATCCAAAGAGGATGAGGAACTAAGATCAATCTACGAGCTATAGAGATAAACTTTGAATCATTAGCATAGATTAATTGAATTCAATATATGGCAAAATGTATCAAGTAGTGAGTATGAAGCAGTCCTTGAATTCACATATGGGCAGTGAAAATGAACTGTAGGCTGATACATTGAAGGCCAAAATGGTACCTCTTTGACGGGGTGAAGGTGGCTGTTGAAAGAGCACAGACCCTCCATCTTTGAATACACTCCTTCTAATGCCGACTCTGAGTATGAACCGAGTGGGCTCGAATCCTCTAAGTACGAAGAAGAAGAAAAAAAAAAAAAAAAAAAATATATATATATATATATATATATATATATATATATATATATATATATATATATATATATATATATGTCTCTCTGTAAGTCAACATTGTAATTATACCTAATGAGAATGAAGGAAATGAAAATTTTGAAACCTTGTGCAATTTGTTTTATTTTCTATTTTTGTTCTTTAGTTTACGCTTCTCTTTGAATTTTTTTTTAGATTTTAGGATTTACAATAAAATTACGAACTTGTGTTTGTTTTTCTGAATAAATGAGAATTCAATGTGTTGAATGTAAGAATGCTGAAGAGTTGAACTGTGATTACTTGTTTGATGATTGAGAAAAAATTGTTGAGATGTTAAGTTATTGTTGTTCATTAGATGAACTGAATGGATTAATAAGAATGAACTGTAAAGTTGAATAATAACACAACATTCTATTTTAAAACCAAACAAAGAAAAAGTCTGAAAAGAAAGGAATACCGATGAGTTTGAAAAATTGAAACAATATTTTAATTTATGATGTCAAGGATATATAAGCTAAAATTTTCGAACTGTTTGAGAGTGAGCAAAGTTGGCAAGAACACTAATTCTAGTTTGATTGAACAGTACAGTTCATAAAATGACTAAAGTAACACATTGGTCTTAAGTACCTTGAAACTAGTGCTTACTTGGCTTGGATTAGGAAAACTTTATTGGACTTACTATAAAAATCTCTAAAGGTCTACATAACTTGATGCATTATTATTGAGAAACGAAATCCTAGGCATTCTGGCCGACGAATGATTTAGGCCATCCTTGGATAGTTTGGGACTTTCAAGCTCAAAAGACCTATTTAATTCTAAGGGTTGTGTTATGCCTACATTAGTGGAGAATAATATGACCAACAAGCCTATGGGACATAAATTACTCTGAAAGAATACTCCATTCTACATAGTGACTCTCATAAGGCTACCTAATGCATAGGTAGTCATAAAGGGAGAGAACCCGACACACTCACAGTCGGGGCGTATCAGTTTCATTAACTATGAATTACATCTTTGTGTTGAATGATTTTAATGGGAAAAAATTTTGAAGTTAAAAATAGCATAGTGATTGATGTCACAACGAAAATACTACTGAGAACAAATTGCTAAGCTATTTGAAAAGATGATTTAATTGAAAAATGTCCTTAAACTTTTATTTTTATTGTTTGAGGACAAACAAATAGATTTTTCTTTGCCTAAGGTCAAGCAAAACTTTAAGTTTGGGGGAGTTTGGTGAGTCTAAAAGTCATATAATTTTAAGCTCATTTTTCAAGTATATTTTAAGCTTAAAAGTTCAATTTAATGTAAAATTATGGAACTTTCGCAGTTATGTTTGCGGGAAATTACAATGAAAAGCCGCCTTCCGACAACAAGAATGAGAGATCGACATTGTGCGAAAAATGGCGATGTCGAAATATCAAATTTCAATGTCGTAACCTTTGCGATAAGAAAGGTCTTGACATCACTCTGATGTTGCGACATGGCCTTGACATCCCCACGGTGAAGAGGAAGGGGAAAGGAGAAGTATGCCAATGTAGCGACATCATGCGACAATGTTCGACACAGACCAATGTGCCAGCATCAAAAAGCGACTCGGCTGATCAGAGCTATTGGGCATCGATGTCGTGAGCATCACCATGACACGGCTACGACATTGGCTGTAGTGAGAAGACATTGAAATGTTCAATGTCGCGTATCGCGAAATTGTTGGTATTAGTTAATCAGTAGCGGGGACGCCCGGACCAGCAATGTAACGACATCGGACCCGGAAATGTCGCTGACATCAATACGACATTGACAAAGGGCTTCAAAACATCAAGATTCAATGTTGCGACATCACAGTAATGTTGCGACATAAGCTTAAGGTGGTCAAGATGAACTTAACTGACGATGTCGCGACGTGGAGTTAGAAATATGCGTGACATCCGCGAAATGATCAAAACTGCAAAGGCAATGTCACAACATCAAGGCAAGAATGTAAAAGAAAAAACATCAGTTAGCAACATCACGACATCAACTAAGTGTTGCAACATCAACTAAATGTGTAACACCATATGAGAGGGGGGAACTACTCTGATGTCGTGACGCCGAATTGATCTACAACACTTTGCATCACCGATGCCATTGACATCATCACAACATTGACTGATCACTGAAAATTGAGAGTTTCTCAGTAGACTTCCAATGTCACGACATCATATTCAACCCGCTTAAATTGTAGCTCTAATGTTGCGCATCACCCGCGACATACATTAGCTAGAGTAAAATTTCTAGGCTTTTCGAAGTGCGTGATTCTCTCCTTGTTTTTAGGGCCAGGCACGAGCACATAAATAAGAGATCACACTTGGGAGTATTACCACGGCTTCAAACGCCTTTCATCCAATTTTATTTTTTTATTTGCCATGGCACCCAGGAGGGTTAAAGTCTCATTGTATTTTTTCTTTTCTTTTCCTTTTAGTTTGTTTTGGTTAGTTTGTGTAGAGAGTGATGCGGCGGGATTCGAGCTTGATGAATGTATTTCAAGCTTATTTTACATCACAAACTTACGATGGAATCTAAAGGAATTTTCTAGAATTCATTTATTTTTAGTTTTGATTACAATTTCAATGAATTTGTTTGATCAACTAGTCATTTGTGATTTTTATCTAGATTTGAAAGGCTATAGCTCCCTCTAAGATTTGTTGGTGGGATTATTGGTGAAAAATTTTAATGTGATGTTTTAGGTATGAAATTTGGGTAGTTTAGCGGTATTACTCCATTGGGTGTTCTAAATATCAGTGTTTTGTGCCTAAAATTATTCTGATTTCTAAGAATCCCTCTAAGTGACACAGAGATGGACTACTTAAGAGAAAAGAGTATTCAGTACTGATTGTTGAACTATGTGCCGCTCTTTGGATAACTCTAGTATGTCTTGGTTTGAAGATCTAACCACTCGACTGGGGTTCCTCACAGGTGATAGCGAGTGTGTTCTGATGCATATGATCGACTGTGTGATCTGTGATTTTACAGTACTAGGAGTTTACACCTCGGTTGGGAGAACGATCTCGACCTTGTGTTGTAATCATTCTAATCGAATTCTATCTAATTGATGGTTGAGGGTACCATTTAATTTGGATGCTTGCATTATATTTACCCTTTTTGTCTATGGAAGCCAAATGATTCCAGTCTTAAAGATGGCTTGTGAAATGCGAAAAACAATTATATCTTAAAGAGGATCAATTTGCTCCCTGGTAGCTCTTCGGACCCATTGTCTAGAGATAGAAGTGGTAATTTGGAGAGTGAAATGTGTGGTGTTAGGAGAAATCCATTTACACACTAATTTGCTCTTAGCCAATTTGGGTTCATGCCATGCAATATTTTATTTGGAACTTTTTCAAGTGATGGTCACAACAACATTTTCATTCGATGTTATTTAGTCAGTGAACTCTCTAATCATGTATTTTCATTATTTCTTTGATTCACTTTACTTTGGAAGTTAAATCTATTCACAGAGTGCAGAGTTCAAATAGTGGATCATAGTAGTGAGGTAGTTAATCTTTAGAATTTTCTAATCAATCCTCATTAGAGATTATTAAGCTGGACTTAAAATCAACAACCTTGCATGACCTGTGTACTTGCGGTGAGTAGACCACTTAGATTGAAATTATTGCAAACAGCAGTAGTTTTTATATATATTAGGTCAGGCAAGTTTTTGCCCAGGAATGAGGGGGATTGAAAAGTCTTTGGTAGTAGTGCGAGAAAATGGGTTGATCACCAACATTTTTGGTCCCTGAGCATCCTTAGGCAAAGTATGAAATAGGAAGAATTGAAAGCATAATCGGGAAAGAAGAAACTGCGAGATTATAGTCTTGATCTTCCAACCGAAATCTCTGAAATCTGGTTTGTACCCGAGCAGTTCAAGGCTCTCAGAAGGGCACGAGGCTTCGAGAATTGAGGCGAAAACTGCGAAACTTAAACTAAACCTAAAGAAGAATTAAAACTCTCTCTCGAGATGAGACAAGGAGGCCTCCTTAGCCAGTGCGAACCCTAAATCTAAGAAGAATGTATATATATACACCTTGGCCATGGCCCAAAATCGAAAACAAAGTGGAAACACACATCGCGAGATCGCGATCATTAGTGTTGTGTGACCTCATCGAGATAGGCGCCACGAGTTTAAGCGAGGAAGTTCTTTCATGAGTGTGACCACCATGGTGACCTGCGATGCGTGACCTCCAGGCGCTGATTTCCCAATTTGTATGGCAGGGGTCTTCTGCGGTCCGACACCTCGCAGGAGCCGGTTATACGGGGTTGTGGTGGCCACCTTACGAGATATTGGTTTAAAATGGGGTTGGCCACTCTCTACTGCAGTCACAACTATAGCTATTCTGGGTAAATCGGTCGTGGGTCTCTTTTAGCCTCATCTTCCTTATTTCTTCACCATTTTTGCTTGCATACATCTTCTTTTCCTTCATTTCTACAAAATGAACACACATTAGGGGTTGAATGTGAAACAACTAAAGGAGTGCTTAGTTAGCTTAAGTAGTATGTTATGTTATGTTTTCCTTAAGAAAGCTAACCTAAACAAATTCCCCAAACTTAGTACTTTGCTTGACCTGAGCAAACGGTAGTTCAATACTCTTTTTTGATTTTAGGCATGTTGAGCATGTATTAGATTTTACGATAACAGTTTGCTTTAGGGACTTTCACCTTCATGCAGAGACGAAAAACTTTGAGAATGACTTTTTAAACATAATGAATCAATCTTAAGTTGAGTAACCTAAACCACATTTCATGGGAAGTGAATGTGTGTGAAGCGTCTCCTCTCTAGTCAGTGCAATTCCAGATGAAATAGATGAATATGAATAGAGATAGGATCTCTCACTCACTCGGTGGTGTGTGGAGACTCCACCATAAGTTTGTTGGTCTTATCACTCTCTGATAATGTAGGCTGGGCACTATCTCCCAAGATCAAATAGGTCTTTTAAGTTTTTTTGTAATGTATAAAAGCAGGTAAGGAGTAATTGGAGAGTAAGTCATTTTAGGTTTCAATTTACCCCAGACATACATATTTTGTACTACTTCTCATTTGCTCATCCTTTAGGTGTCTCACATTCTTTGCATTTTAGCTTATAGCTCTCCCTAAACTTAGCTCTTTTGCATCTTTTCTTTATAGATTCTCCGTAGCATTTGATTCTCACCATTTTCTGATTATCTATCATCATTTAAGTCTTTTGTTCTTTCTCTTCAACCTCAATTTGCTGAGTAGTGCAATGCTTGACCTTCTTAAGCTTTCTACCTACCTCGTGTAGCGAGCTTTAGGTTAGTAGCTCCCAGACCAGTTGGCCTTTAGATAGGTTGTGGAACACCTAGAACTTACTAAGCTCAGGTGGAAGGCTCTGAGATCCAGCATTCCACCTTGTTTTATTCTTTCTTTTTCTTCTCTTTAATTTTTCTTTTGTATTTTCTACTCAAACCTCTTTTTCTTTAGTTTCATCACATCCTCTTCAACCCAGGCCCAGCCCAGCTACGTGTGTTATTCGCAAAATATATAACTACACTCACGTATTGCAGGGTAAACATAGGTTTTTAGTGAAGGTATTCAATATAAAGGTTCAGGGGCTGTTCTTTCGCTGAGCACTAAAAATGTTCAATGAGGCCCCAATATTTACCCAGGTGATTATGGGTCGGCAGGTGTAATGGGTTTGTTAGAAGGCTCAATCCCCGGTCCAGGATGGCCTGGCTGTTTGTGTGGTGTCATGTTGCCTGAGTTTGCCTCAGTGATGAAATTCCAGACAAGTTCTAGGTGGCTGAGATGGATTATGATGATATTCACCTAATTCTTCTCTAAAACCAACCACAGAAATTTACTAAAAAAAGGAGTACAAGATTTGTGCTCGAGATAACAATGTAGTGCGGTCTATCACTCTATGGATTTAACATTTATGTACTATATTTCAACTATCTCTCCTTTTCTTCATGTGAAAGAGGGTTCAATCAATTTTTCATCATAGACAACCCTTTTTCTTCTCAACACAACTCTGAAACAACTAAAACACAAAAACTTTAAAATATTTTTGGATTTTTCAAATTTTTAGGGGGTTTTTTTTAGAAAAAAAATTTGAAAATTACTTCAACAAATATGTCCACACATGTTGTATGGCAGTTCAATGACGCTCAAACAAGTATTTTATGATGATATTTACCCATAAAATTCAGCCATCAACATGCATAGAAGATATTTACCCTGAAGTAAAAACTAACACAAAAAAAAAAAAAACAAACACAATTATCTAATTAACAAACAAACCCGACTAAACACACTAAAGTAGAAACAAATTAACAAAAAACTAACCAAAACTAACATAAACTAATCCTTATATATAAAAAAATGTTCTCATGTGCAAGAAACACATGCAAAGGAGAAAGATAACACATGACAAATAGGGTTAGCACATCCCCGAACTTAAAGATACTAATGTCCTCAATCTTTAAGAAATAAATAAAATAGGAAGCAGAAAACTCCCTTTGCGGTGTGAAATTTGCCTTAAAATCGGAGCTCTAAATGCGATTATGTGAATGTCGGATGAGGTGGAACTCAACCTTCTGAGACCGATGCAGGCCCCAGCAATTTGGTAGGGAGGAGGTGGTAGTGTGCCCTAGGCGTGAGGAGCTTACTCCATGATAGTGAGCAATAGTTGGCCTAATGCTCTTCAGTGGTGTAAGACTCTTGTTATTTATGCTTGAATTTCATATCTTGGAGACTCTGTTGCAGGAGTTGTGCTACAATTTTTCTATTTTCATCATGCAATATGTTTATGCTCCTCTTATAATCTTCCATCTCATCCACTATTGCTTGTCCTAAGTCTCTCATCTTCTTTAACATATTCTCAAATTCTCTCTTGGTAGTAGGTGGTATTTCATCACTCTCCTCATCCTCACTCTGGTTCGCATCTTGGTTTTCCTCATTTCTATCTCTATTTTCCATGTTTTCTTCACCAATTTGGTTTTCTTCACTCCTTTAGTTCTCTTCAGCCCTTCTTTCTAGCTCTACTTGCTCTGTATTCCTTAGAAGAGGTCTTACTTAGGTTCTTAATTGTTTCTCTATAAGGAAAGGTGAAGTGTCGCTAGATGGAGCTCCCTCTCTTCATCCTCTCCCGATCACCACCTTTGCATCCCTTCACGGTTGTGTGATCGGTGATGGGTGAATAAGTGATTCCAAACATCTCCTTCAATGGGAGTTTTGTATAATGTTCCCCACATTGAATTTAAAGTTCATAAGTATTGCATAAAGCAACACTGCCCTATCCCTATAAATAGTGGAGACATGCTTTGAGGAGAGCAGCCTCGAGCTTATAAAGTAAAACCAATCTTTGTCATTCTCAGTGAAGAATCCCCTTAGAAACTCATATAGCCCCCATCTCTCTTTATGCTCCACTTAGCATTTGGCCCTGCTACTTTCTTTAGTATCTCATTGTAATCAAGGTTTTAGAATAATTATCCAAATTTATCACTATCTATATCTGAAAGCCCTAGTACTCTATTGATGGTATCACCATCAAAAGGTACCCAAACCCCTATCACAAGGACCATGAGTCCCACTATGTCCCTAAGATTATCATGGAATTCCCTCACAATTGGTGTTATCCCAAGTGTTGGGTGTGCACAAAAGTGTTTCCAATGCTGCCTAATTCTCCTGAATATTTGATAATTGGTTCTATTATTCCTAAAACCTCTCTCGGCATAGTTTGAGGCAAGCGCTCGAAATTGAGACACTTCCTTGGCTTTACTTGTAATGAATTTAGTCGAGTTATTAGGTGGAGGTGGAATCTAATAGTGATGGGCTCCGGTGGTCTTTCTTTCTTTAGGGCCGTTTTTCTTTTAAACTCAAAATTTTTTTTTTCTTCTCTGAGTCTGAAACTGATACCTACATCTCAGACACTATTTTACATATAAACTTTCACAAACAAACTTAAATCCAACCAAACCAAGCACCTAACCCTAACAAAAATGGAAAAAAATAGGGTTTACTTGAATCTTTTCTTCCTTTCTTGAAACCATGGAAGATAAGCTTGTCTTGGAAGGTTGACCTTGAATCAAATAGTGGAAAACAGTGTATTTCATTGATGAAGAATTGGACATAGGGTTTTGAAGAGTAAGACTACATTGTCGGGTAAGGAAGAAGTGGAAGAGGTGGGTAAAAATGATTTTCAAAAGTGATTTTTAGTTTTAAAGTTGTCATGCGGTCGCAACCATAATGGGCTTGCGGTCGTGATCTCACTGCGACTTAAAGGGACAAGTCCAAAAATTTTATGTCACAATCATGGTCATCTGAAGATATTAAAAAAAATGGCTTCTGGGGCCTCCAGTCACAACTTTTTGAGTCCTTTACGATTCTGACATTGATTGTTGGCCAGTCGACCTCTTGAATCCTTAAAGGTCACATTCACATTTATAAGTGCAACCTAGGTGGTCGAGACTTCTGAGAGGTATGGCTGAAACACCTTTTTGCTTCAAATTCATGACTTGGGTCATGACTTCACTACAATTACTGACACGGTTCTTCCATGGCCTTGAGCGAATTCGCGAACTTCTTGAAGTATGAAAAATCTGAAATGTGCAAAGGCATTTGCGATCTCGGCCGAAGTAGTATTTGAGGCCACAACCTTGTGTGAAAATTTTTGTTTTTATCTGTTTTTTATTTCTTGACCCAAATGATCTTTCTCCTCTTCAACTCAAGTCTTCCAAAATCTTGTTCTTGTTTGATTATGAACTTGCAAAACAAACACATCAAAAGTACAAAAGGACCTAAAACAAAATAAATTTGAAAAATGGAAAGAAAACAAAAATAAAGTGAAATAGAATAGGGATCATATAATGCTTGGTTTGACTCCTTAGAAGCACTAAGTTTAATGTCACTAGCTCGACGAAACTTCATCTCAATGGTGGTGGAGCTCACAGTAATGAATAGTTCAACCCAGTGAATGAATGACAGGTTTTTGTTCATGTTTGCCAAAACATGCAAAAATGGGATTTTTTAGAATGAGAGATGTCAAAAAAAATTTCTTCTTTTGCTTCACCATAGTTGATTTGTCAATCCCCTCAACTGTGAAGTACATTACATCCACCTCATGTGGGTTTTCATTTTGTACACTTTTGGATGTATGCTTGAATTCAATTTCTTCCCTTATGTTTCACTTGATGAGCGATCACTTGGCTTTCAAGGGTCTCTCCTTAGAGACTTTGTAATCTCAACTCCTCGCAAGAGCATAGCCTCTTCTTTCATGTATGTTGCTTTCTTTTTTTACCAGAAGCTTATTACTTTTGTAGATGCTCAAGCATACCTTGTCATCTCCAACCCTTAAAGTCAATTCTCCACTTTCTACATCAATACATTGAGGACCAGAAGCCAGGAAGGTAGATGGAAGGGTCTTCCCTAGTATAATAGGCACTTCTTTATCTTCTTCCATGTCAAAAGAACTATGAAATCTTCAGAATATGAACTTGTCTACCTTATTTAACATGTGCTCAATAATTCCCTAGGGATGAGTAAGTGATCTATCCGCCAATTGAAGAGTAATAGTTGTAGGATTTGCCTCCCAAACCAAGTTTCCTAAAAATAGATAATGGCATTAAGTTAATACTAGCACCAAGATCACATAAGGCTTTTTCAAAAATTGAATTGCCAATAGCAAAAGTCCCTGGATCCTTTAGCTTTGGAGGTAATTTTCTTTAGAGAACAGTACTACATTCCTCGGAAAGAGCAACGGTTTCATAATCGCTCAACTTTCATTTATTTGCGAGATGTCAGCCATGGAAGCTTGACATATGAAGGCATTTGCTCGAATGCATCGACAAATGGAATATTGATGTGGAGCTTCTTGAAAATTTCCACAAACTTTCCGAATTAGTTGTCTAACTTGTTCTTCTTCAATCTTTGAGAATATGAGACAACTAGAGTATCTTCTCTTGAAAGAGCTTTCAACTCAGTTTTTCTTTGCTCCTTATTTGCTAAATTTTTCAGTAATTCCTCTACTTTTCATTAGTTCTTTTTTTTTTTTTTTTTTTTGCTGATTTCATTCTTTGTTTCGTACTCAGCATTGTTTCTTTACTCTCGGCATTATCTTCACAATTTCCAACACTATTTTAGACCCAGTCTCTCTACGGTTTTAAACAACAAGTGTGATGGCTTTGTCTCCCGTGTCATCTCTTCTAGGGTTCACTTCTGAAGTGCTAGGAAAATTGCCTTGTTTTCTCTCATTGAATAATGCATCATGTTCGGATTGTTTCTCTAAGACAGGTTAGAATGTTTTCTCCATCCCGGATTAAAGTTGTTTGAATTATGGTTGAGGCAATTTGCTCAAGTATTGGACTTGTTCTACACTTATCTACCCACACGATTTTCCGATTAGACACTCTGTATTTGAATGAGGTCCATTGAAAAAATCACGTGAAATGGTAGGCCCTTGGATCACATTTGCCACAGCTTGGGCACTTTGTAATTGAGTGGACTAAAGTTGCTTTGTAAGCAACGAAACTTGCATCACTATCATGTTGAAAACATCCAATTCATGTACTCTACTCGGTTTCTTAGGCATTACTCTTTCATTTGGCCATTGGCAATTATTCAAATCCATATCTTCCAACAATTGGTAAGCCTTATTTTCACTCTTGCTCTTCAATGCAACTCCAGCTGAGGCATCTAGGAGTGTTCTAGTAGTCCCAATTAACCCATTGTAAAAATAATGCACTTGAATCCACTTTACCAAACCATGATGGGGGCATTTTCTTAGGAGGTCTTTATAATGATCCCATGCCTCATAGAAGGTCTCTCCATCAAATTGAAGCTGAAGTTGTGTATCTCGATCTTCATATCTTTCTTTTGCGCTTTTGTATACGAGGAGAAAATTTTTAAAGGAACATGTACCAAAGCTAACATCCCAAGATGAAATGATGGATTCGGGAAGTTCGAATTTATCAATGTTTCACTTCCCCATCTTTACCAGTAAGAATGGGAAAAATCTCAAGCGACTAGCATCGTCACTCACCCCGTTATACTTCATCGTCTCACACACTTCTAAAAAAATAGAAATGTTCTTGTTGGGGTCTCCATTTGGCAATCCCATGAATTAAATATTTTGAATCAATTTCAAAGTGAATGGCTTAAGCTCAAAGTTGTTTGCTTGTATAGTCGGTCATCTAATCACTGGAGGGAAGCCAGCAGAAGGGAGAGCATAATCTCTTAACGCTTTCTCCAAATCTTCCATAGGAGGGACTAATTGGGGCACACTTTCCCCACTTGTAGATTGGATGTCTACATCTTCTCCTTCTTTAAAACCTTCAACACTCTCCATTGATTTCTGCTCAAATTTAGTTTGTTCTTTCTTGCCCTTCCTAATTCGTCTCGTGTTATTTTGACCCTGGGTCAGGTACTAGATCTTTATCCTGACCTTTTATAAATCGATGGTGCCTAAAATTCAACAAGAAGATTGGAAAAAATTATCAAAAATCCTAATCAAAAGCTCAAACAACTAAGGAAAAAAAAAACAAAAATTGCTTGAGTCTGAGAAACACTTGGTATCAAATGTGCTGGAAATTTCCGGCTCCGACAGCAGCAAAAACTTGATAAGTGCAAATTGACTACTAAATTCCACGCGAGGTAATGCGGGCCTAAAGTAATATAGTGGACTGAGAGGTCGATGTAGAACCATGGGGAGTTGGGTGTTAACTACTGAAATTGGGATGTTTTCTCTTATACACAAGCTAGTGAAAGAATGAATTGAGAAATTCTGAGAAAGAAAACAATTATCAATGGAAAACAAGATTAAAATTTGTTTAAGGTAAAAGTTATCGGATAAAGGGCTCTAGGGTTTTTATGTAAATGGATAATCCCTAAATATTAAGGTGATCTCTCTCTCATCAGGCCAATTAGACATATGCTCAAGGCGAATCTCACAAAAGTAATCATTAACCTCTCTCGAAAGCTAATGATCTATCAACTAAAACTAGGTATATTTCTTCTCAGCTCAACCCCAAGATCTAGTGATGAATTCACGAAAAAGAAACTCAATTATGCCTCATAACTCCTATTAATATATCTATTATCCAACAAATTATGTTGATTCACCTAGGTCTAACCTATCACGCACTTCTCAGATCTTGTAAAAGGTCACATACTGATTGAAATTGATCACAAGTCAATATGAATTAACATAAGAATGAATCAATGAGCAATTAACAACCAATAGACCCAAGAAATGAAAATCAATGCATTTATATAAGGTTCATATCCATATTATAAACAAAACCCTAGATTATTGAATTAGAACATCATTAAGAACTAATATGAAATAAGAAGAATTGAAAGAATAATGGAAAGAGAAGAAACTCTAAAGGGTGCTTTGCAATTATTCATCTTCATCAAATCTCCATATAAAATCTCGATTCACTACCAAACACTTAAAACTCTCAAAGAAACACAAAATCTCTAAATTAAAGGCAAAAAAACTAGAAAAACTTAAACTAAACCTAGAAGGATCAAAACTCTGAGAGAGGAGGGCAAGGAGCCTCCCTCTAGCCAATTTCAGACCCTAAATCCAAAATGAATGTCATATATATATATATATATATATATATATACCTCAGCTGGGCAAAATGGGCTAATCAAAAAACAAAATTGGCTCGTCTTGATTTGCAGCCTCAGAGATAACTACGGTTTCAATAAGAAGTTCTTCTGCGATGTGATTGTGATAACTTGCCCACGATTGACATAGCATCTAGCAAAAAATACCTTAGAATTTTATAATAATTTTATTATAAATTTAGGGTATAAATCAAGCCAAATAAGGGATTTTCGGGAGTGATAAATGATTAAATATGAAAATGTTAAATGATTATATATTAAAAAATGAGTACATGATTGAATGATTATATACTAAGTGATTAAATGATGAGACACGGAAATTAGCAAAGTGAAAAGTGCAAATTTGGAATTTTTGAAATAAGGACCTAAGGGTCTAATGAAAATGAACTTAAATGCTAAAATGAAAAATGAAATGAAATAATGAGAAAAAGCGAACAAGGCTTAGGGAGAAAATAAGGACTTAAGGGTCATTTAGAGACTAAGTTATATGTACGTAGGTGTGAGATTTAAAGTGAAAATAAAAAATGAAATGTGGGCTACATAGTAAATTGGGAAACTTAGCAAATGGGTTTTGGTGACCGAAGAAGGCTTTCGAGGATATAGGGGCTTAAAGGGTGAGTACACGGTCTAGGAAGCTCATTAAGAGCAAAGTTTTTTTGGAGAGAAAGATGAGAGAAAAAAGGGGAGAAGCTAGGAAAAGAGATCAAGTTTTTGGTGGCAATATTTCCCATTTCTTGCTTCTAAGAGATCAAGCAACCTACAAGAGAAAATTTGAAGAGATTTAAGGTAAGAAATCAAACCACCTTCATCTTTGTGATTTTGATTTTAGGGAAAAGCCTAACTTAAGTAAGAGGGTAAAGGGGTTTGTATTGGTGCTAAAAACCACTTTTGGGGTTATTTACAGGTTGAGTTTTGAAAGTATTGGTTGTATTGGTTTTGTGTAATGTTCGTAAAGGAAATGTTAGGTTTTTCAAGGAAATGCTATCAAAACTCTTGTTCTTGTTTTGGCTGGGTTCAAAGTTTATAATCATCCAAATGAAGTGATTCCAATTGTTAAAGAACCACAGAAGATATAGGGCTACAAATTTATAGAAGGGACCGGGGGGAGAAAATTGTAGCTATGGCTGCCTCCGAATATGGGCTTAAGGTGGGATTGGTGAGCTCACGGGTATGCTATATTTTGGTGTTGTTATGGTGTTTTTGCCATAAGTTGAGTTTCACTCATCCAAATTGAGTGATTCAAAATTATGGGTAAAATAGACTTATAGGGGAATAATGTACTTGAAGGAAGTGTATGCAAATTGTTACCCCAAAGTTCCCAAAAACTTGTCAAAGTGGAGCTATGTGTAAGAATAATCTGACTCTAATTTGCAAATTAGAGTAGTCTGGATGTAAAATGCAATAACTTGAGTTTTGGTGATCCAAATTGGATGATTCCAATTGGAGAAGAAACCTTAGAAACATAGAGTCAAATTAGTATAAGGAACCATTACCAATTTATGGATTTAAGACCCCAAAATCAAAACGATGGGTGATCGGTGAGAAGTGGGCATAGAGCTAGTTTGCCATTAAAATGCCGTAACTTGAGTTTGGTGTTATCCAAATTGGATGATTCCAATTGGATAAGAAAAATTAGAACCATAGATTCAAATGAGTGAATGAACCATTATCAATTTATGGATTTAAGACCCCAGAAATCGAAAAATAGTGGGTGGGTGATCAGTGAAATTTGGGCATATTGACTAGTTTGGCATTAAAATCACGTGGCAGTTTGGAGGTGATCCAAATTGGATGATTTCGATTGAAGAAGAAACATTAGAACCATAGATTAAATGAGTGAAGTCACCATTACCAATTTATGGAGTTCAGACTGAATCGAAAAAAAAAAGCGAGTGGTGATCCAGTGAGGCTGGGCGTATCGACTAGTTTGGCTTTGAAATCACGTAACTTAAGTTTAAGGGTTATCAAATGAGATGATTCAATTCCTACTGAAATAGAACTCCTAGAATAACCGACTAATATGTGATTGTCATGGCAGGTATTTGAATAGGGGCTGACAAGGAGGAAGCTAGGCATTGAAGTCGGTCGAAGGTGGAATCAAAGCGCGATGTTGGTTTGTTCTCAAACTCTCTCTCTCTATTTCTAAAATATTTGAATAATTCACAATGATTTGAATTTTTTGAAATGATTGACAAGAAAGTGCATGATGATTTGTGTTTTAAAATGGTTGCCAAGTGATTTGAGAAAAT
This sequence comes from Tetrastigma voinierianum, assembly GCA_016808115.1. Taxonomy (NCBI): domain Eukaryota; kingdom Viridiplantae; phylum Streptophyta; class Magnoliopsida; order Vitales; family Vitaceae; genus Tetrastigma; species Tetrastigma voinierianum. Next base: position 113,333 of record JAEQBH010004222.1, on the reverse strand, counting down.
TTAGCATGAAATGAATTTGCATAAAGAAAATTGCATGAAAGTGAAAATGTTTTATTTGCATACATATATATATATACTATTATAAATTGTATTGAATGATTTTAATGCCCATGCAAGGATGTTAACCGTTAGAATTCGAGTTAAGAATGAATTGGTATACGATAAAGTCGAACAAACATACTATTATGGCATCTCAGATCCACCATAGCCCGACGAGACCGATATCGGTAGTGTACACCCAGTGATACATATTTATATATATATATATATATATATATATATATATATATATATATCTTAGGCCTACGGCCAGCCAGGCCGTGCGATTCGTTATTCATACAGAAGCATATGTTAAATTCGATAAGGAGTAAAATGATAATGAGATTGAGAAAAATGCATGATTTGTGATTTGAATGATTTAGTGCATATGAAATTGCATAACTTGAAGAGCGGCTTGATAATTATAATTGAATGTATAAATGGAAATAGATATATATATATATATATATATGTATGTATATGTATGTATTGTATTGCATTGGTCATTGAAAAATGTCTGAAAAGCATTGTTTATAAACTGTTGAATGATTTGATTTAAACTGAAATGAAGAGAGATTATATAAGACCACTAAGCATGAAATACTTAGCGCATTATTTTTCTCTCGGTCTGGTAGTACCAAGTAGAAAGTAGCAGGACCAAAGATCGTCGGGCGTAGAGTCATGGAAATCCAAGCGAGAGAGGAGCGGAGTATAAGTAAATGCTCTGTTCCATGCATATCATTCCATTCATGATTATTTGTAACTATTTTCCATTGAATTCAATTATGTAAAAGTCTTCATGAGAAGAGAATATAATTTTGACTCATTTTGTTTGGATATTTATGGAATGTGTTTTAAAAGAGGTGAACTCTAAGAATATCATTTTGTAAATGTATTTGAAAAGGCATGGAATGTAATTTGTATAAATGCGTTATTGAAGCAGTTATAAGTCCCTATTTTAAATTAAGGAATGTATATATATTCTTTTATGTCAAGAAAAGAATGTGTTTGAGTCATGATATCATATACCCATAAATAATTATGTTTAATGAATAATGAGTATTCATATTAGAAATGGAGTATATGAAATGTAATTTAAATGAGCATGCTCTTAAATGGTAAAAGAGTGCTACAGTCGCGACCTCACCGAGGCTTGATTTCCTTGTCTGCAGCAGGGTCTTCTACGGTCTCGACCTAGGTACGACCTCACCGAGGACTTGATTCCATACAATGTTGTGGTTGCAATCGTGGTGACACGATGCGACCTTACCAAGATAGCATCAGTTCCATGGGTTGGCATCTACGCTCGTAGTGGTATTTGTGGAATTTTGTTCTTGTCGTGACCTTGATCATTTGCTATCGCGACTATGGTTGTTCCAGGTCACGATCGTTTGTCTCTTTTCAGCCTATCTTCCTTATTTCTTCACCATTTTGCTTGCTTCTTGTCTTCTTTTCTTCATTTCTACAAAATACACACATTTAGGGGGTTAGACATGAAAACAACTAAAAAGAGTGTGTAGTTAGCTTCAAAATGGTAGATTATCACCATTTTCTGAAGAAAGCTAACCTAAAGTGCTCTAACTGTTTACTTTCTCGTATAATTAGGGGTGACCTCCTTAGGGTTTGTATCGAGAGCGAAAGATGGATTCAATATCTGGTAAGCCTCTTGCTCTCAATCATTTAGTCTCTCTCATTCTCAAGTTCTTCTTCTATTTTCCAACAAAGTAGAATCAGAGCTAGGTTATAGGGTCTGAAGTTTGGAGTACTTTGTATAGTTTGTAGCATTGACTAATCTTCCACATCAAAAAAATTTTCTTAAGATCTCATAAAGTCAGAGAGTTGGAGTCTGGAGTCCCCTTTAGTTTTTTAAGCGTGACAAATTTTGTTCGTTAATTCGAAGCTTTCAAATTCCAAGTTGAAGATCCTTTCTAGAGGGATGGCGAGTTCGATCCCAAGTCTCAACACTCAACAAGAGCAACTACGAGAATTAGACCATGGTCAAGACCCTCCTTGGATCACAAGATGCTTGGGAGATAGTAGAAAAAGACCACAAAGAACCAGAGAATGATGGTAGTCTATCTCAAACTCAAAAAGATAGTTTGAAGAGACTTCCGAGAAACGAAGGCTCTATCCTAATATATCAAGGATTAGATGATAATAATTTTGAGAAGATCTCGAAGCGAAATTATAACCTACTGAAAAGACATTTACATACTCAATTCTTGTCTTCGACATTTTGTGTTAACATCGCGCCTTGATTCGCTGCTGCTTGCTACATGTGACCTCGTTATTAGTGTTTTGCTTGAGTTTTGGCGGTGGTTTATAAGCCTTTATACTTTTAGGCTCTTTGGAAGCATGAGGATGAGCAATGGGCAGTGCACGGCTAGGCCACTGTCTTGGAACTTTGGGAGGGAATCAATTGGCGGAGGGTTTAAAGCACTTAAACATGATCAAATGAGAGTGGGGAAGTCAAGAGCATGTAGTTTGCCAAATATAGAAGTAGTCAAATTTTGAACTTGCCAAAAATGGAAACTATAAAGGGAAACAATTCGAAGAGTTTTCCAACATAGTCAAACTCAAGAGCTCGAAAGTCACTAGAACTTCATTATATGGATGTGTGCGGTCGATCAAGCCAAAGTTCGGTGGGTAGAGTAACTATTTCCTTTTCTTCATAGATGATTTTTGAGAAAAGCAGCGGTTTATTTTTGAAAGAATCAAAATTATTGAAATTTTCAAGAAGTTGAAGCCCTTGTTGAAAGAAAGCGCCCTCTGATCAAAGCTATATGAGATCTAATCGGGGACGAGGAATTCATATCAAATATATTCAAAAGTACTACTAAAAGATCATAGATTCAATGACCTTTAATGATGTTGAGATCCTCCCAATAAATAGAGAGTGGCAAAGGAATAATAGAAAAGTTTTGGCATGGCAAGAAGCATGCTCAAAGCAAAGAGACTAGCAAAGGAGGTTATGAGCGAGCTTGAGTTGCATGTAGTTTATCTATCCAACCGATTGATCTCTAATAAGAAGTGTGGGAAACACCATAGAGTCATGGGTTGGAAGCTGAGCATTTCCCATCTAAGATTCTTCAAAGCATAACTCTATGTGCACGTAGCTGTGAAAAGAAGAAAATTGGATGATAAAATCCATAAATACATCATCATTAGTTGTAATTCTGTAAGGCCTAGCTTTACAATCCTAATAATGGAAAGATAATCACCATTACTCAAGATGTCATAATCGATGAAAAAGGAGAATGGGATTGGGGACAACAGGATGAAGACTACAACTTCTTTTCATACTTCGAAGAAGATGATATGGAGCATCCAAGGATAGAGCAAGCAAGAGAGGAGCCCACTACCCCCACCAACTTCACACTAATTTGTAGTACTCGAGAAGATAGAAGCTTAAGTGAAAGGTTTCACGCCGAGAGCCCTCTGAACTTTATGAGAGAGCGAAAATCAAAAAATCTTTATCTTTTGCCTCTTAACTGATTGTGACTACTTGAACTTCCAGCGTGGAAACAAGAACTAGAAGGGACGCTATGGATGAAGAAATAAAGGTGATCGAAGAATTTCACATGAGCTAGCTTCCTTGAGGCCTTGAGTGATCAGTGTGAAATGGGGGTACAAAGCGAAAGAAAACACGAAGAAACTAAAGATCTGAGGCAAGATTGGTGGCAAAGGCTTTACAATCCAAGGTGACATTATTTTTATGAGGAGGGTATTCGCTCCGTTGCTTGATTAGAAACTATTAGACTAATTATTTCATTGGCATGTCAAAATAATTGGAGGATACTTCAAATGGATGTGAAATTTTCCTCTAAATCAGTCCTTGAGAAGAAGTCTGTTGAGCAACCATGTACAAGGCTGTGAGTCAACAGGGAGAGAGGGTAGGCGGGGTTTTAAAGAGTTAAAGAGGGCACTAGATGGATTGAAGCGAGCTCGAGGCTTGGAATGCTTTCAGATGCAGGTACCTCCGAAAGAGAAATTTCATCAAGTGTTGATATGAGCACATACTTTGCATCAAAATCCAAAACGGTTATATTCTGATTATGTGCTTGTATGTAGATGATTTGATCTTCATAAGTAGCAATCCAAGCATGTTTGACGAGCTTAAGAAAGAGATGGCAAAGGAGTTCAAGATTGCCGACATTGTGCTCATGTCTTATATACCTTGGCATTGTAGTAAAGCAAGAAGACAAAAGCATCCTAATCACTCGAGAAGGTTATGCTAAAGAGGTGCTTAAGAAATTCAAGTTGGATGACTCTAATCTGATTGGCACACCAATAGAATACGGAATCAAGCTGTCCATGCATGAGGAAGGAAATAAGGTGGATCCAACTTTCTACAAAAGTCTGGTAGGAACCTTAGGCTACTTAACTTATACAGGGCTTGATATTCTCTACATAGTAGGAGTGGTTAGTCGATACATGGAGAATCCAACAACTAATCATTTGAAGGCTACAAAGAGAATTCTCTACTATCTAAAAGGTACAACAAACTTTGGCTTATTCTATTTTGATCCTGATGATTACAAGCTTCTTGGATACAACAATAGTAATTAGAGCTGAGGTATGAATGGTCACAAGAGTACCACTGGCTTTGTATTCTACATAAGAGACACTGTCTTCGCTTGGGTATCAAAAAAGCAATTGATTGTTACTCTTTCCATAAGTGAAGCCAAGTATGTAGCTGCTACTTCATGTGTTTTCATACGATTGGATTCAAATTTTATTAAAGTTTGGGTTTTCCATAAGGAACCAACGAGATTTTCATGGACACCCAGTCGGTAATAGCTTTGGCTAAGAACCAGTACTCTTCATGATAAGCACCTTGATGCTCCTTTGTCACTACATTAGATAATGCATCGTGAGAAAGGATCATCATTTGAAGTATGTGAGAGTCTCATGATAATGGCCAATATCTTCACCAAGCCACTCCGTAGAAGATTTCACCAGATTAATTCAATTCAGATAAATCTTAAGGATTTCATGAGTTGACCTAAACGATTGAGTACTGGATTCAGTTAAAGGAATGATTTTTTTTTTTGGGTTACTAGGTTTTTTTTTTTTTTTTGAAGCATAGGTTTAAATAAAAGCCCAAATTGTTATAAGCCTATTCTAGATATTTCCAAAGAGTTCTTTAGAATGTGGGTAGGTTTGGAATTTTGAAGAGAAATCTAGGGAGTCATTTGTAATCATTATATTAGAATTGTGTTGGCAAAATCCTATCCATTGGTTGAGGAAGTGCTACTAGTATAAATAGGAGTGACCTTCTTGAATTTATATAAAGTCAAAAATAAGAAGCATTTAATAATACAACTAGCATCTTCCTCTCAATCATCTAGTCTCTCCCATTCCAAAATAAAATTAAAAACTTAATTTTTTTTTCCTCCTCTTGAGTTAAGTAAAAAAAAATGTAATACGTTTGGCATTTGTGAGGACCATTTGAATCAAGTATGGCATATTTTCATCCCTACGGGAAGGGGCCTATTCTTATGTAATTCATATATCTACTTTCAAATTTATAATAAAAAAATATGGTAATTTCCATTACTTTAACTAGTGCCAAAGAGCTTTGCTCGGAGAAACAAGAACTACCTAATAAATACTACCGATCTTCAAGTAAGCTAGTGATCATGAGCACTACTCACCATGTTTTTTTGTGATTCTGTGGTATTTTTTGGAATGGTATATACTGAGCATAAGTTAATGCCATAGATATTTAACTGGTTCTTTAAGAGGTTAGGGCCCAAGATAGCTTTGAATTGAAACCATATATAAAAACCCACTACACCTAGTTAATTAATTCCATGCACCAATGAAAGATCACAAACAAGTACGTAGTCGTATACTTATGGAAAATATTTGTTTATCAATGTACACTTCCATATTTGTTCCGTTGTACAATGCAGTTGTGTATATATATGTTTATTACACTTGTATAGGAAATTAATGAACTTCACAAATTAATATTAGGTACTTGTAGTACAAAATTTGAAACTATTAATCATGAGCTTATGGTGAACGGGCCATGCAATTCTTTAAAAATTATATTTAAGCTAATTAGCTTGTATACCTGATCATAATCTTTTAGAAATTAATCTTCACTATTACTCATTACAATTGATACTCAATAATTCACACCTTTTTTTAGTTTTTTGAACACTTGTTTCATTTAGGCTTGAAATATTCCAATAACTGCAAAGTAATATATATATATATATATATATATATATATATATATATATATATATATATATATATATATATATATATATATATATATATATATATATATCAACTAACTCAACTTCATATCTGACCAAACAAATAAACCAGACCATCCGAGTACTAGTGCATAAGTGCTTAAGATGAGAAGTATTCAAAGCAATACCAAGTCCTCCTCCTCTTGACAATATTCATCAATGTACTAAGTCAAGACGTTGATCGCCGGTGTGCCAATGTGACTGTAAATCTCCCTCTATGTGTTGATATTCTTCATAGTGGCAACTTCACCGATCCCTACCCCATGCCTTGAGAAGGATCCAAGAAGATCATGAACCAATTATTGGGGTCTAATTGACATGTCAATGTGTGAAGAGTTTCCTTAGTATACTAATCATGTTGGAGGTGCAATATCCACTATAACTGTGGATGTGAATGCACTAGGCATGGGGGTCCAAGTCCATATCCAATGTGGTGTTAATCTAGGCTTTAGCCTTGCTGATGATGCAGAGTGTTAAGACGATATCTATATAACACATTCGTTGTGTTAGCTTTCTGTTGTTATCCTACTATTACTTTATGGGCACCACTAACTGCATATTTTAGATAATAAATAATGTGCTTTTCAACTTAATTATACGCCATATTAATTTGCACTTCATTGCTGTACAGTACTTTACCTACATGAATTTAGTTATTGTCTTGATGGTAGATAACAATCATAGCTAAATCACATGCAACAACAGCCCTTGAGGCTTGGCTCAAGTGCTGGTAAGAGGTGGGAATGAGCTCACAGGGATATCTAGGTTCGAATCCTTATAAGAATAAGCATTACTACATAATATACAAAATGAATAGATATAAAAAAAATAGTACATACAATGGGGGAATTAATTCATTTAGATCTACAAAAGCTGCATGCTCACAATTATGAAGTCAATCGCTAAGTTATGCCAGTGGAAGATGAGTCATTCCAAATGAAGCTATAGCTTCCAATATTGTTCATATTTTGTTTCACGGTTAACACTTTTTGTCGATATTTTTAAATTTTTCTTAAGAAATGAAAACATCCTTAATGAGGATGGGGCATTAAAATATTTTGTTGGGTGACATCCTAGTCCTATGGTTCTACACTATAAGAAAAATGGGCAATAGTAACACTTTTTAGGTATCAATAAATGTATAACGTGCAAGAAATGGGTAAGAGAGCTAGGACACTTTTAAAAGTGTCATCTTCAACTAATTTTGGCCTTATTTACCTATCATATTTTCAAAACATGACATTCTTTGAGTGTCATTAATATTTTAAAAGCGTCATAGTGTGCCCATTATCAATGACACTTTTGATATTATTAATCGATATACCTATATTGATATTTTTAAAACGTTATTTTTTATACATTTATGGTGACACTTAGAAAAGTGTGAAGGAATGTAAAAATCATTTGTTTATATTTTACACTTATTTGAAGATCAACTTATGTGTTTAATAATATGAAAAATATATTTTGTACCATCTGTTATATATAATTTTCATATCACTTTTCATATAATTCAATACTAATAATTACATATTTGAAAAGAAATTGAATAACTTTGCTAGTAACTTTCCCAACAAATATATATTTTTCAACTCCAACAAAAGAATAAGTATATATGTACCCAAAAAAAAAAGAAAAAACTAAGGTATGTAAATTCCTTAATAAAGTAAGATAAAGATTAAGACAAAATTATATTTGGTGGTTTCACGTTTACTTCTTGACATAGGAATCTTTCACACATATATTTAATAAATAAAATGAAGATGTGAAAATTAACAATCCTCTCTAAAAATTTGTCTAATTTTATATAGTGGTCTTAAATAGAGAAAAGTTTAAACACCATCTCTTAATTAAAAAAACAATATTTTCTTGCAACAACATTCTCTTCAACAATAATAAATATCAACTTCTCTATAGTTATAACAATTTCTTCATGTAACAAGATAAACAATAACAGTAACATGTGATGGTGAATTTATTTATGTTCTTATACGATAGCAACAATATGATATTAATTTCTCAATGTAGTATAATAAAAGTAATAACTTTAAATATAAAAATAATTGTTTGATTACTTGTATTAATAATATGTACATTCAAGTTTATCTTTTAACCATGAAGAAGAAAAATTACTTACCATAAAAAAGAAGAACATGAGATAATCATGAAACTATGATATATCTACCTATTTGATGGATAAAAATGAAAACATATACATATATAACATGATAATTTTAAAAATAAAATATTCAAGATGTTAAGTATACCTTCAAGCATGGTAAGAGTGAATTGTATTGTCCATATAACCCATGATCCTTTTTTTTTTTTTTTTCATTGAAATTGACTTCACTATATGATTTTTTCCTTTAAACTAATAATTAATTATAAATATGATGACAATTAGTTAGGTTAGCAAAAATATTTAAGGATGAAATTAGTATAATTTATTAATAAGAAAAAAGAGAATACCTTTGTGGATAGAAGACTTGGATCAACAATAATATATTTCATATATCTCATCCCATAATAGTCACATTCTACACTACCCATTTGTCTTGGGAATTATAGGTACGAATATATGAGTTTGAAACAATTAACATCATCATCATTTAAGTGAAAAAAAAATATATTCAAAATTTATAGGTTCATCTAAGTGTTTAAAGTATATAATTAAATCTAAATGATAGTTTATCACTACTTTTACCATATTAGCTCTCTTTTTTATGATTTTTGTTTCTCTGATGAATGAATTCGTAGTGCCCTACATGAAAAATATTAATGTTTTAAATATTATATAATATATTCAAGTACGAAAATGTAAAACCCCGAGAAAATCTAATTTTCTGAAAAATGGCGAAATGGTAATTTCGGTCAAAATCGAATTTTCTAGATCTTAAAATGTGAAACGGACTTATGTTAGGTCGTCTAGTGAGAAATCGCAGCTCTGCGTCGAATTTTGCCGAATTAAGACAATCGGAATTGCATGTTCCAGCGATGAGCGTAATGTGGGACACTTGACACATTTTGAGTGGTTCACAGTGTGCCACGTGTCAGGTACAAAATGAGTCAACTTTAACTCAAGTGTGGGGCCCATGGATGACATGTGGCACCTCTTAATTGGAGGAAAATCAAAGGTGGGTGGATTAAATGGATAAGGAGTCCCGAGGAATGATGATGCATGAAACCCAACAGAGTGGCAGTGAGGGGAGGGGACAAGGAGAGCTTTCTTCTCCATTTCTTTGATACATGCGTTAGATGAGAAGGGTGGCTTGATTTTTTTTTTTTTAAATGGAGGTTTAAGAGAGAGAAAGTCACGACCTATCTAGATTTCCCGGTGTTAGGACCATCGGATCTCTCTTACGGCGAAGCGAAGTTGTTATGCGACTGCGAGAGCTGCGGCGTGAGCACTGTTTTCTTAGATTTGACAACTCAAGAGGTAGGGTCTTCTCCTACTCTGTTGTTTTTCGGTTTAGGCGCGTGAATGATTTGGTTGATTTGAGGTCGTGAGTGGCCGTTTGATCGGTCCCAAAACTTGAGATTGAATTGTTGGAATATTTGGAACCCTTTTTAGATAGTTTAGGGACTGTTTGGGTGGTTTGTGTGATAATTTATGCAATAAATTGTGGTTTTGGTGTTATTGGGTCGGAAATGGCTATGGATTTCGGTTCCACAAATTGGAACCGATGCTTGGTGAAGTGGGCTGCCATGGAATGACCTTGCTATTCAGGGCTGACAAAAACGATCCCGATTTGCTGTTGGGCCAAAATGGTCATGTGTTGTAAGCAAAATATTGCTTGAAATGATAGCTTGGAATTGTGTGGGAAATAATATGTTAATGCATGAAAATTAAATATGTTAACATGAGTGTTTGAGTATATGAAATATAATTGTACTTGACTAAGAGTCATTGGAATTAAAATGGATTGTTGATTAAGCTCAGTGAGCTAAATTTTGATGTTATTGATGTGAATTAAATAACATGTGGTATGTATGTAAATTTTGTTAATATATGCATAGTTGATATATTGGCATGTGTGGTTTGGAAATGGCATAATGCATTTCATATACACCGAGGCAACCTAGAAAATTAGGTGTGAGTGCATGGCATGAAATAAATGAAAAATGGAAAATGGTTGTGAAAGGAATTTCAAGGAAGATTTTCCGAAGAATTGCACCTTGTGAAGTGGTCAACGGTTCATCTGAGGAGAGCTGACCCATGAGTTGTTGGAAAAATGATCAAGCAAATTTGTCTAGGAGGGTAGTCAAATATATTTACGGGAAACCGGTGAGGTTTTCAGAACAAAACCTTTTGTTTTGGCTTGATGTTTTTCTCGCGTTTGGCAATTGGCGGGTGTGAGAATCAATGAGGACTCGGGGCATGAGATTGGGCATGGAGCATTTAAGTAGGATCACTTGTTTGCTTGGATGTGTTTATGTTGAATCATTGCATGTGCACTTAGGTGGGAAGTGACCCATGTGGACAATTCAACTCACGGGGCATTGCCGCCTGTCGTCAGATCATTATTTTAAAGTACGGGTGGCATACGGAGGGGCCAGAGGCGCTCACTAGAGGCGCCGCGTTTTAAGAAGAAAATGGTTGGCTTTGGTATTTAATTTGTAAAACATGTATTAGAATTCTAAATTTTAATATATGTTGTATTAAGAGTGATATATTAACTCTTGAACTATGGTAAAATATAGTTGATGTATTTTTGGTGAGTAGTGATGTATGGGCTCAAGTGGCCATTTTTACTCATGTATGGGTCTCATGAAGAGAGAGAGAGAGCGCTGAGACAAAGGTTTCACGGGTTGTGAAAGGGTGGTCAAGCAGGACCCCAAGGATCAGGAGGCGTCACAGAAAATAAAGACACTTACATGTTCACAATATCCTTAAAATCATTACATGGTTGTTTTTGCATTGGATCAAGGTAGTGTGCAATCATTTTTCTCATATCTAATGCAACCAAGACCTAGTGAAACCTATATTAGTATATTAAATGTTATTTTGTTATTTTGTATAAACTAAACTATTCAACACCAAAAATAAATTTTATAGTTTTCATAAGTTACTCGATATTATATGGAATAAAAATATAGTCAGCACGTTTTTCTAGCATTAAACAATTTGCAATTAACGTTGACCGATTTTCTTTTATTGCCTCAGTCATTCCAACTTTAGAGACCAAAGTTGGATTGAAAAAAACAAATTGTTTGTTAAGTCAAGCATCACTTAGCTTTTTCTACAAGTGCTTGTTCAAATTCCATATACATTCTTAAAATGAATAATTTTTGCACACACACACACACACACACACACACACACACACGCACACATTATATATATATATATATCTTATATATATATATATATATATATATATATATATATATATATATATATATATATATATATCAAAGTTAACACATATTATCAAGTTATAACATTTCTTACCATATATAAAATATGTCATATTCATAAATGAAATACAATTAGCTGATACTTCTAAAAATGAAATTATCATATTCATGTCTTCTTTCATAAGGAATGTCTTAAAACTCTCTAAACACCTTTAGGACATCAATAGACTGTACATTCTCATTCTTTAGCATAAGATTTACAATGCATCAAAATTCTTGATATCTTGGAGATTTTCTCATTTGAGTTTCATTTCATTTTCTTTTGTTTTTTGTCATTTTCCTTTTTGAGATACGTGTAAATAAAAGTATCATGATATCAAAATTATATAACCTTCTATAAAATGAAATAGCACATGAAAATTACATACATGTATCAATTTAGAACTCAAAATAACCAAATGGCTTGGCCATAAAGTTTGATAACTGACAACTCAATATTTTTTTTTTTTTTTAACTTGATGGAGTGGAATTAGGAAGAGATGCATTTGACTTATAAGGAACGTCTATAACAACTAGAAAGTTTGAACCCACGATCATTGCAGTTGTCCACTACCTACAATATTTTTTTCTTAGTTCCACATGCTTGACTCACATTTTTGCCTTCAAAACAAATTTGAATTGTTAATTGCACTTACTTGAAATGATAAAGTGCATAAGTATAAAACAAAAATTGTTTACGAATTATAGAAATTATAACTACAAAAATGAGAATTATTAATAACACACCTTTATGTGTGGTTCCCTTTTCACAGGTAAGTCATCATCAACTTTATGGATTAGGTTCTCCTGACTTCTATTAAGAGCATACTTTTTGATTTATGTGAACCACTTACATCAAATTGTTGTGTTGGAACTCCTATATGACAAAGTTTTGCTAGCACATCAACCTCAAACTTAGCTTGCCGCTCTTAGGTGACTTTTAAAATATCTCTCACAACATGATCTGAGACACTATTGAAGGAAATAATATAGAGATTATTATAATCACCCATACACCTCATACATGACCAATGTACTTTGGAGTTCCTAATGTTTTAGCAAGTATCTCCCATTAAAGTTTATGTTACTTGAGATTGTTTCATCAACTCATCCTAAACCACATAAAGTTATGAAGTTAACTTTGAAGTATGTCAAACCATATAAAGTGTTTAAAAATACTAATTTGAGTTGATGATTGCTGCTATCTTTTCTACTATTGGTATATCAACATCATCATAATTGCCATCTTAAAAAAAAAAAAAAAAAAAAATTTTTTTTATGGCTCTTTTTCAAGTAGAGAGAGAAGAGAGAGCGCTCCTATCAGCGTTTTGTGAAACCAGCTACAAAACCATCTAATAGAAATGACAATTAAACAATTATGAAGAAAAAGAAATTTACATAATTATTCCATTTCATCTTTTATTAAAAATAACATAAAATAAAACTAAAATTAAAAAAAAAAACTAAAACTTGGCATCTCTTCTTGGTCACAGCATATCCTTTTGGCTTAGATAATGATTGTGAATGCTTCTTTTTCTCCTTGTTTTGAACTTCCTATATTTCTATAAATTGAAATAGATGATTAGTATTATGTGGATAAGTGTATTATGTTTGATTTCAGTGCTCTGCAATTATCCCAACAAACGGTTTTCACAAAATATTGTCTTCCTTCATCAACACAATCGTACTCAATTGGTGGTTTCTTTAGAAGCTCACGCTTATATTTAAAAGAAATAATATATTTCACGGTCAGCATGTTTTTGAAATAATGGAAACAAGTTTTGATTGTAAGCATACAATTTCTACTTTTCTTGTTTAATGTAAAAAAAGTCTACAAATTATAAACAGACACTAGAACCTTCAATGTATAAATATAGAAGCGAAATGTAGAATCTTTACTATATTTATATAAAAATTAAGCTACCTCAATACAATCTCATAATTTGTTCTTCAATTGTATTAGGACATTGTGTCATGTGTTATATCTTATTGGCACCTGGGTACGTGTCAATACACCTAAGTAACTTGTTAAGTGCACAAAAGATTCTCCTACAAAGACACCATCATTATTGTACTTTATGAGTAATTTAATACCTTTGCTCTGATTCTTTATAATCATTTATTTCCTTGTTGCCCCTCTATATTTTCTTTTGATTGGTATCTTCTCTTCTTCTTAATCCATGTACGCCCAATACATCAATAAGAAGAATGTATAAACTTGTTATAACATATAGATAACAATATTATATATTATCATTAAATTTTGTTAAAAATAAAATTAAGAACTTACCAAAATATCTCTTATGGAACTCTATATCACAAACTTCAAGGTATGACAATTAATATCCTTGTCTCACTTATCAAAATTCTATTAAATAAAATGATATGGGAAAAATCATGATGTTCAATATAAATGAGACTTACTCAAAAATAAAAAGTAAACATTAAACTAGTAAAATTAATATAAATGATGAAGTTAACAACCTCAAATAAGAAGTAACCATCTAACTAGTAAAAAATTCAAATTATCAATATTGGTACATATTGTATGCTTATAACTATAATATAAACAAGGTCTATTTTTAATTACATAGAAGATTTCTGCTCAGTCAAATCCCTCCACAATCTCTCGAATACATATAGTATAAAGTCATTACATAAATGAATTAGATTTGTGCCGAGTGTATTAATAAGAGGATGGTGTTGATAGAAATATTCATGAAGTCATTAGGATCCTCTCTATTGAAGAAGTCATTTTGAGGAGTTGACAAAACAATTGACCATCTTTGATCAAGTTGATCTTGAACATAGAATACTTGTTTAGCTTGAGGTGCTAAAATGAAAGGATCATATTTATGAGTCATCTTGCATGATAGGAATTAGTGTAAGCCCAGACTCATCAACTTTGTTACCTCTCTTGTACCAACCCGATTGCACTTAAAAACCAAATCCTAGACATTATAATCAAGCTCCCAAATCTCTTATTAAACAATCATAGAAACATAGTTCACTAAACCTTGATTCTTATCCTTTACATGTATAATTTACATTGTTGTAACTACAATACTTACTTACTCCGCTGTCGGGGGTAACTAAGTAAGTCATCATGATCTTCTCTTTGTATGGTAGTTACACCCATTAACTCTTTATATCAATGATACATAGCGAAGACACATAATGGGTAGGAGCCATGTCTTTATCCACTTGAGTTTCGGATATAGATTCTTTGTCATCGATAGCAACTTCAGCCTATTTGAATGTCTATTTATTATATTTTTCTATTAATAATAGTGAGAAAAGAACAATGTAGTGTTTGTCCTCTGTACCTTTTTCAACCCCGATAGTATGAAGCAGATTTCACATGTGCTCTTTTTGAGACACTTTTTGTTTTCTTAGTTTGATGAGAATTCTTGATTTCAACCATTTCTTATGCTCTCTATTAAGATATGTAAAAGGTAACAATGAGTGTCAAATTAGTTTGAAAACTATGCATAGTTACAAAATAGTTGATCTTATTGATATAAGGTTGGATAGTAGTTGTATTTTTAAACCTGTGGTGTGCTTACCAATAAAATTAGAATCAACTTTAGTATCGAACCCTCTTAACATAGCGCCCCAACTTGTGTGATGTTATTCAAAACACCAAGAATTCCAACTATGTGTCATTAGTAAGTACTCTATACAAATTCAATAGCTTCCTCACAGTAATGTTAGCATTTGCTTGATGTTACGAACCTTGAGGCGGGTTATGATTTGCTATACTCTTTTAAAACTTTCATAGACTGCCTAAATTGGTACATCCATCTAAAATAAACATATCTGCTATGATCTTACCTCTTTCCTAACAGGATCAGACTGTCAAACTGAAGCATGATATCAAAAGGAAAGGGAAGGTGTGAAATGTAAGGCATAAGGGGAAGAATTTTAATTTTTCTAAAAATAGCAAAAACTATAAGAGAAATTATCGAGTGGTTCCCGGGGAGCTTGGAATTTTTTCAGTCTCTAGGATGATCAGAAGCGGACCTCCTGCAGTTGCAGTTAGTATAGCGAAATCTAGTTACCTAAATAAATTTACCCAAATTATGAAGCAGGTCGGATTTTCACAATTTTTTTTTGAGCGTTGGTCGGGTATCAGTGGACCCCAGCAGGTTTTGAGAAAGAAACTCAAAAAGAAAATAAATTAAGTAAAGTTCATTTAAAATAAAAATGAACTTGAGCGAGATGAAATAAATTGTTTCGGAGCGGCAGAGGTCAGGACGAGTCGACACGTATGGCGCGGCGTGGGCTAACATTTGAAAGTCAAGTGGAGTTAAAGTATGAGGGGAGTACCAGCATCTCTCATTTTACGTTGTTCTGAGGAGGAGAGAGGAGTAGGAAACCAGGCTTCTCTTTCTACGATCTCTGAGCTGGTTGCTCCCGGTTTTCATCGGGGCGAAACGAACATCCATCTATCTGCGGCGAATTTCTGCAGCGTGGAGTCTTCTTAGAAAGCAAGGCTTTCTCAAATATTCAAGCAAAGAGTTTGGGATGTCGTGGGTTTAGGTCTCGAGACTTCAGAAGCTTTGTCTTAGCTGAGAGGTAGGGATTCTTCCCACTTTGGTTCATTTTTTGTCATTCTAGGGGCTGTTTGGTTGAGTTTTAATGCCCTAAGGGGCTGTTTGGCCGTTTTTGCCTTAAGGGGCTATCTGATCTTGTGTTATAGGAATAGTGCCTGTTTGATACATATGATGTCCAATTTTGGGGCTGATTTTCGATTAAATAGAGAATTTGGACTAGTGTCATGCATTAAGGTAGCTGAGTTGTAGACTTGAGGTTAGGCTTTAGATTACCCAAATTGGACCTCTATAGCTGAGTTATGCTCCGTTTAATTTTTCGAATTATCCACGGCCCTAAGGCTGTGCTTGATTTGTGTCGAGGTTTTGGACTGATTTTCGGTTGGGAAAAAGAGGTAATTTGGACTAGTGTCCTCCATGACAATTGTAGCTACAGTTGTGAATTTGAGGTTAGGCTTTTGGAGTGCAGGTGGATCTCTATAGCCAGTGTGCTCCGTATAATTTAGTTGTCACGGCTTAGGGTGTGCTTTGTTTGTGTCGAATTTTGAATTGATTTTAGATTAGGAAAAGAGTAATTTGGACTAGTGTCCTCCATGACAATTATAGCTGAAGTTATAGAGAAGAATTGAGGTTAGGCTTTTAATTACCCAAATTGGACCTCTATAGCTCAAGTTATACTCCACATGTTTTAGGAATTTTTTCTGACTAAGGTTGTTAGCCCATTTGTGTCAGGAGGTTTTGGCCCGATTTTGTTCGAAAAGAAGTAATGTGGACTAGTGTCCTGCATGAAAGTGTGGCAGTTGTAGAGAGTGAGGTTAGGATTTTTAATTACCCAAATTGGACCTCTATATCTAATGTTATACTTCATTTAATTTCCAAAATTGGCACAGCTAAGATTGTTAACTATTTGTGTCCAGGTTTTGGGACTAATTTTCAGTTGGGAAAAAGGGTGCTAGACTAGTGTCCACCATATAAGTGTAGCTGAAGTTGTGAACTTGAGGTTAGGCTTTTAAATCCACCCAAATTGGATCTCATAACGAGTTATGGTCCATTTTAGAATACTCCACAAGGCTGCGCCTTTGTTTTTGGCCAAACCTCTGATCCATATTTTTGGGACTGATTTTCTATTGGAAAAAAGTGAGAATTTAGACTAGTATCCTTCAATAAAATTGTAGCTCTATCTGAGAACTTAATTTTAGGCTTTTTAATCACCCAAAGAGGACCTCTATAGCTCAAGTTTTGGTCCTTTTTCGGACTACTACAGCTTAGGTTGTTTAATGGTTTGTGTCTAGATTTTGGGACTGTTAGGGGCTAGTTTTCTTAACCGAATTCAAAACTATCCTGTGGTCTATAATGGCTTGTTGTGTGGAATGTATTGTCATAATTGGTCTTGAGGATGAGGTTGTCATTGCTTGAGTTTGAATGACATGCTTGGTAGTAATTGATTGGATGTCAATATGTGTGTCCTAATGTGTTGGCGTATGGAAGTATGTATGTGTGTATGAGTATGTTGACGCGGTTGTGTGATTTAATTTGGAAATTGTATGTTGATTGATATAATTGTCCAAATGATGCATGGGAGTAATGCATAGAATAGGGGTATCCATATAGCATCCATATATATATGTATGACATGGCATAAAGCGTATGAAATAGCATAGTACGACTTTCATATGCACGAGGACATCGCATGAAATGAGTGTGTGTGCATGGTTGTTGTCATTCACCATTCTTGGTGAATGGGTGAGTGAACTTTCTTGTACCTTGGACGACGTCCAATAAAGTTCCACGGTTTGCATGGTTGTAAATTGCCTTGCGTTTGGTGTTGATTGTGCGGGCTTAGAGAGAAATGGGATAGCATCCGGAAATTAGTCGCCGCGGTTTGTGGAAAATGAAATTATGTGTCAGTGAAAGTTCGGGTTATCTTTTGGTTACGAATCCATCGGTGAAAGCCCATAAAAAAGTGTGGGGAAGGTTTGGAAGCCTACGAGTGGGACCAGGAAAATTAGCCACCATAAAGACAAATGGATTTTGAAAACAAATTACCATTGGGTGAACATCAAAAGCTTTTTGGTTTGAAAAAATGAAATTTGTTTGTAAAATGATCATTGGATGTAATCCAAGAATGATGGATTTATACACATAGGTTTCGACATTATGTATTCTGGAATCGGTTGGGACTGGGTTTGATTGACACCATGCCTTGCCGCCCCTGAGAGGCCGATGGGTGTTCATGAAATCCCAGTTACCTGCGACTAGAAACTCACAGTGGGCGGCCGTATTGCTTATAAAACCTTCTATAAAATTTTTCTTTTATTATTATTTTTTTATTTAACTTAGGATTTGGTAAGATGCAACGTGGAGAAAAACCTCGGCAGCATGACGGCTGCATATAGGACAATTCAAATCCACGTAGCCATCCGATTTACAACATGTCGAATATGGCAGCTTGACATACTAACACATTCTCCCAAACTTCTCTATGTACATATATGTCCATTATACAAATTCAAAGTATATTCTTACAAAATAATTCTTAATTCTGACACTTGTACAATGTCGAGGACAAATCCTAATGTTAACCAGTCTTGGAAGTACTGTACTTGGAAAATAGTTTTAAAATAAAAATAATGATTTAAGCAGGCTCGGTGAGTGTATGCTTTTTATAATATGTTTTTGCTTTTCGGAAAACATCTCAAAAAATATATAAAACTTTCTTTTACAAATATTTTCCAGAAGCCTTGCTTGCTTTAAAGTTTCTATTACTTTTCTGTACTTGCTTGCTTTCATACTTGCTTGCTTTTAAAAGTTTATAAAGCTTTTAATAATTGCTTGTTTGCATTGCTTTCCTTTTCTTTAAAAGCTTATAAAACTCTTATTGCTTGCCTTAAAGTTTATAAAACTTCCCGAAATTTCTTTTTGCTTGTAATATCGTGCTTGAGTCTTTTAAAACCTTTCATAAACCTTTTGCTTTAAAAGTTTCTAAAACTTTTCATAAGCGAGCACAGGCTCAATAGCATGCTTGCGAGATAAAGCGGGGTGGGCTCCGTGGTTGCTTCAAAATCCAGGGCAGGCTCGACCGATCGTTTGAAATCTAGCGGGGGCTGGGCTCGGCGGGTTTTGCTTTAAAACTCTACGGAGGCACAGGCGCCCAGGTAGACCCGATGATTTGATTTTCAAATCGTATATCATGCTTGCCAGTATCATTCTGCGTTTGTGCCTTGTTGTACCTAGTGACACGGGTGGGCATCGGCCAGGTGCGATTGGAAGGACACAGGTCCGCATCACCTTTAGGTAAATAGTGCAGTCAGGCTGGTGTATCACCATAATTTAGTTAGAGCTCATAACCTTATATATACTCATGCATTGCCGGTCTCCTTTAAATGCATGATGAATGACCTAAGTTGACCGGAGCAAAGCTGATGCATGTATGAGATCCTAACTTCCTGCCAGTCTGCAATCTGGAGTACCTACAAATAAAGTTTTACTTATGCATAGACTAGGGGAAGGCACATTTTTCGCAAATATTCTTTGATTGCTTGCTTTGCTTTTTTTTTTAGAAAATGGTTTAATTTAAAACCATTTTGCCTTTGCTAACGAAAAATGGTTTAATTATTCAAAACCATTCATTTATGTACTTCCCAATTTGAAAAATGGTTTTGCCATTTTACAACCAACGCTTATACTAAAAATAGTTAACTAAAATATTTATACATATAATTATTTAGCATTCTTGAAAATGGTTTGCAATCAAAACCACTTAAATGCCAGTGCAAAACAGTTTATATAATAATAATATATATTATTTGGAAAATGAGTTTAAGAACACTCCTATCATATAAACTTGAGCACAGTTCCCACACATATACAACTACTATATTTTTAATATACCTCAAACTAGATGGGAATAATAATTATATACATAATCGCATAACAACTTACTCATAGACTTAATTTAAACCGTAGGAAACGGAGTCTGTACGTTTTCGTCTAGTTCTAATCTTATTGAACCTAAATCTTAACGTAGAAATCATTTAATAAGGTTCCTAAGCTATCGATTATGCAATTAGGACTTAAATACACAGCTTATAGCATTACAGGCATTTTAGGCGATGCAAATTTTTAATGTTACGTGTTCTGGTGGAATATCTTGATACACCTATTCTGCTCTCTGCCACATTCCCTTCAAGCGCAGTTGCTATTTTTGCCATACTGCTACAGTTCATGTCTGACTTATAATTCATAACACCTCAAGAATTTACATGGAATTCATCTTACGACAACTCCTGACTTGAATTGGTGATAAGGAACCTCGAACCTCAAAACCTTAAGGTAGAATCCAAGAACTCTACCTAAGGTCCTGATCTATTTATATAAAACCACATAATTTGATGATTCCATGGTTATTTTCAAAATACAGTTGGGGTTTGCTCTCATAAACCTTTAACAGTTCAAGGTTTATGTGATCTTTGCTGAAGCCTAAACAGAAGGAACAACTAATCTCATCACCTTTTAAGGCTTCTAGGAATCCAGAATACATACTTTAATTAAACGATTCTCAGTGACATATATTGTGATCCTATTATTTATATCTCACTTCTTTAGCTATTTTCTTTATATCTGACCTCTCAGCCTTCTCCTCCCTACAGGTTTGCTAAAGGCAGCTTTGAGACAAAAAATGAATTTTGGTTTTATTTATTTTATATTTCCACTTTCCCTTAATTGCAATTTAGTCCTCGAAGCATTTAAATATTACGTGCGTTTAACTTATATTATTTATGTGTGGCCCGTCTACAATTTGATTTTAATTTCCATATCTTTTGCTAAACAATGATTATTTTATATTTACTCTGCAAATTCTGTCACGCCCCGTTCGGTCAGGCAGATTGGCTGAATCGAGGCAGTTTCGGGGTGCGAAGGAAACCATATCACAGGGACTTCTTACTTTTTTTTTTTTTTTAGGCTTGGAAGACATATGCAGTGGTGTACTGATGATTTTATTAATATGATCTTTACATTCTAAATGAACTACCATGGGAATAGTATCAATTAAAATTTATACATATTTCTTAGATCCCATTCGATACAAATACATACATATACATATCTATCTGACATGGAGGATCGCCGGAGCAGTCTTTGGTGAGCACTATCTACGAGATGGCGTCTGCTGGTGTCAGATGTCATTATCTTTATCTCCCTCTTGATTACCTACGGATTTAAGACCACTGGGTGCTGAAGCTTTGTGGTGGAGCCATATAGACGATGGCGACCCGATAACAATAATCGTCGTCACTATCTTTTTGTTGCTTTTACTTATGCATATAGCGAAACTACATTCTTTATGTGACTTCTAATAATCTCCATCATTCTTGTGTAGATTTTATTCTTTTCAGATTCCTTATCATTATCTTGTTCATATTATTACTTCCTGTGTCATGTCTTTTCACAGGTTGTAACTCATATATACTACCATGCATGTGGATCAATCATATTCAAAGTAAACTTATACGTATACAATGGAAATTAGACAAAGATCAGTCATATCCATTTCATGGTTCAAATGGATTATTACCCCAATATATTAGACTCTTATATACATCACTATCGCGGTAGATGCTGATAATTAACTCATGCAGTAGTTATTCTATGATCACAGGATGCAGTTATTCAAATCCTTTTAGTTTTAGATTGCATATCAAAATTTTCATTTTCAAAAGTGTGCGACCGAATCCTACTTGACCAGGTTGGCTGGATCCCAGTGGGCCAGGTTTACTCGGCCAGTTTTCAATCAAAACATTTATTCGTCTTATTAAAATTTCTTTTCAAAAGTGTGCGACGATCCCAGGCACCCGACCGGGTTGGCGGGATCCAGTGGAAGGCAGTTCTCTGAGCATTTTCAATTATCTTTCCCAAAACATGTTGTTTATGTTGTTGTTTTAGACCCCCCTTTTAATTAGCGAAAGCACTTCTTGGGCAATCCATGACCATTACAAAATCAAAGACCCATAACATTCACACTTAATAACATACATTTTCAAATAATGCCTTTGTATCCACATATACTCATGCTATTCATTTTTCGCATGCGCCTTTCAATATACAAATCATTTACCATAATATCATATCATGTGCATTCCTCATTACAACAAATTATTCACAATCAATTCATGAGATTTAAGCATATTCATAACTAATCCACATTACACTCTTAATCGTATTTATTCTGCCAAATATAGAGTTCCTGAGATTTTACAGCGGTTAAGTTGTTAAGATCCAGCATATTATCATTGATGATGCCCCTGACAGCGTTCGCATCTACATCTCATGGCGGATCGGTTTGGGTACATCGGAGCAAATTATCACTTGTGGTTTCTCCGTCTGGCCGGATCACCAGTTTGGTGTCCGACACGTGTTATCAATTATTCGGTTCTCCCATCATGACGGATCTTGGTTTGGTGCATCCGTGCGTGGTATCAATTATTCGGTCTCCCATCGTAGAATGCAGTTTAGTGCGCAGGCACGTGGTATCACTTATTCGGTCTCCCATCATCCCGGATGTCGTTTGGTGCACCGGCATTGGTATCATTACCTAATGTATCACGCCATCATGACGGATCGAGTTGGTGAATCGTGATGGGACGTTCTTCAATGCCATACGCCATGCTGCGTGGATCGCAAGTTGATTATATCCGCAGTGGGACATTGGATAATTGGGGTGCATATATTGGCGGATAGTTTGGTGCATCCGATGGCGTTCATTCTTCATATCGTTCGGCATTCATTCTGTGGATTGTTTAATGAATCGTCTTTATTATTATTCCAGTTATTGGTTTTGAGAATCATCACGTTCGATTTCATATTCACTCTTGTATTCCACATTTATGACCAGTTAGTTGATGAATCCGAATCCTTATTATCATTCACATTCATTAGGTTTCAAAATATACATTTCAATTTCATAATCACTTTAAGCATTATCTTTA
Organism: Tetrastigma voinierianum; assembly: GCA_016808115.1. Lineage (NCBI taxonomy): Eukaryota > Viridiplantae > Streptophyta > Magnoliopsida > Vitales > Vitaceae > Tetrastigma > Tetrastigma voinierianum. The sequence goes on along the minus strand of JAEQBH010004222.1, from coordinate 90,086 downwards.
AGATATATAATCTAATATTTTATTATTTCATAAACTCATTCACATTTCCTTCACGTATACTCATTCATTCATATAAACTGTGTCCCTCATTCACATGTTGTTCACCATATACATCATTCATGTATACTCATTCATAATTTCATTCACATTATACTTGTTCCTTATGCTCATTCAATACACTCATCCACATTTTCATTCATATGTACTCATTCATGTATACTCATTCATGATTCACTTACATTATACTTATTCACGTATGCTCATTCATACACTCATCCACATTTTGTTCATGTATACTCATTCATAAATTCATTCACATTATACTTATTCACGTATACTCATTCATACACTCATCCACATTTTCATTCATGTATACTCATTCATGCATACTCATTCATAAATTCATTTACGTATACTTATTCACGTATAGTCATTCATAAATACTCATTCACATATTCATTCACGTATACTCATTCAATGTATCTTCTATCATTTCATTATCATTTAAGTTTATAATATTTAGAAAATAATCATATATCCTTAATAACCACATTGTAATATTTCAGTATAATGCCTCTCATGTTCTGATCCTACTATGTTTCCGATTGTTTTCTCATTCTGAACACACATCATTTTCATGTTTCATGAACACATCTTCTGATCTTCATTTTCTACATTTTCCTTGTTTCATGCACCTTACATATGGCACTTCATATTCTTGTGAGTATGATGTATGTGGAATCACACCTCATTCATATATTCTTATTCCTCTATGAATCCTATTTTACTTAGGAAGTGGAATCAATCCCGTCGGATCATCAAAGGAATAAAGTTATAGCATTTTTATGCCAACTAGTCTTCTACCCAGATTTTTCTAGGGACAGTTTGTATTACTCATTTTTCTGGGGTCTTAACTGTATTTTGACACTATGTCCTTATACTCATTTACAGCTAAGGTGCTAAGGGTTCTATTCAACAGGATCACCCAATTGAACCACCGTAGCTCAAGTCCCCGTCAAAAACAACCCGGACTTCTCTAAGTTCAACACTTTGAAACCAGAATTTGGTTTGCACATGGTCCCTTGAGTGGATATTTGGGCCACTTAAGTCATAATTTGACTATGTCTATTTCTATATGCTGGATGGTTTTCCTTGAATTCTATTTTAATTGGCCACTTGATTCCTCCGTCGGATAAATGAGTTATGGTGAGAAATCTGAAAAATAGTCCAAGCAGGAACATACTTGACGGTTAATAAATTTTATGTATGACTATGCAGATATATCCAAGCAGAAAACCATAACACAAGTTGTCTGAGTACATGTTCAAGTTATCTGGGGTACATGTATGTTAATGCCCGAATGTGTATTTTCTCCCCTTTTTCCATATTTTTCAACGATCAACTACATACTCTGTAGTACTAAGACCACTTCAAATTCATCTTATGATCCTCTTCTACTCAATTTATCATTCAATACACCTCTTATGAACTCTATTGAACTCAAACATGCTTTCTATTCATCTCTTAACATAAAGGCCTGGGTTTCACTCAACCTACATTTCTGAAAGACTTTGGTTGAGAGGACATCTTAACAAAAGTTTGGGGCGAAGCTACTAATCATCTAATTGTATGGAAATTCATACCCAAGGTTAGTTCCATACAAAATCCAAAGTTCCATACCTTTGAATCCTTCTTGGACTCCTCCTTCTTCATCTCTTCTCTTCTTCTTCTCTTCCTCTTCCTCTTCTTCTTCCTCTCCCCTTCTCCTCTCATCATTCCGTTTTGGTCTCCAAAATGAGAGACCCGGTGCTCTTATTTAACCTTTTGCTAAGGCCATGTTTGGCATGACATTTAAACATTTTCTCATTTTTGCATAGCCCTTTTATCCTCTTCTATTCTCAATTTAACACATTTATACTTTGGCATGCCATCTTTTCCACAATTTTCATAATTTCATATCAACTTATTGATTTAATACCATTTATGTCCTCGGGTGGTAAATTACGTTTTTACCCTTGGCTTTATTATTAATTCCGGGTCTCTCCTTTTATTTCCCGAAAATTTCTATTTATCTTATAATATACCCTAAACAAGTCAGAAAGCGTAGGGTATTTTAGTGTTCTAGGTCAGGGTTCCATAAATTATCATTTTTCTCATTAGTCTCCAAAATATTCTGATGTGACCCTTGGTACTCTTATACCTTTCTACAGTGTATTATGCATACTTATTTCTCGGAGATGGTGTTACGATGATGGAGTCGGTGAGGACTCAGTACATGGGACATGGTGGTCGCATCATTCATGGCATATAGGAATTCCATTATAGGTTTGCGCATAGTTTGATTGGAATGTGTTTTTGGTGACATGACCATTAATAATGTGCACTTAGGTGGGGTAGCATACGTAGGGTTTATTACAGCAGAGTTCTTTCGTACAATCATGGGGACATTGCTTTCGGTACGGGAGTGTACGGGGGGGGCCTCAGTATTGTGAAGAAATCAGGAGTCATGGCTTTAGTTTCTTACTTTTGTAAAATATATTAGAACAAAGCATTTTGATATATGTTTTTTGTGTAATGAGTATTGTAATTAAATTCTTAAGGACTATGGTATTATAGCCTTGTGCATTATGTTTTAGTATGGATAAATGGACCCTATGTGGTCATTTTTACTCATAGATGGACCCGGAGAGGTCATGATATGATATTTGGCCCTGGATGGGCCATGTTATTATCACATTGTATCCAGTGTAATTTTGGTGACTCCTGTAAGGAGAAGGATACTGTAGATTTTGTTAAATTATAAGTCTCAGAGTAAAGGGGATGATAGTGTGGTGTCGGGTTACTGAAATCCTGAGTTTCAGTGAATTGATGGTTGGTCAACGGACCACTCGGGTTTAAGTGTCTGAAATGCTTTTCAAGCAAGCCTGACACACTTGTATCACAATAGGTTAAAAATAATGTGGTTTCGACGGATATATATACGTACTTGGATTTTGTGAAAAGGATGCTATCAAATTGGATATTTTACATGAATATCGATATATCAGAAATTAACAAAAATACTTTGAAATTCATGGAAATACTTTGTAAAAGTGTAAAAATGACATCAATAATGAAATATACACATTGATATTACATTGCAACATTGATATTACATCAAAACAAAAATGAAGATTGATGTGGCTCCATTGCAACATTTGACGAAGGGATCTCATCTTGATGAAGACAATACTCATACCAAGACATAGTGTTCCAATAATATTGATTATAAGATCGAATATGCCATGCATAAATGCCTTGACTTGTACCCACAACCTCTCCATGGATAGGAAATTCTAGGTTCACTCACATGCTTGTTTGAAACCTTGTTGCATTTAATATGGAGTTTGGAATGGCATTTGTGGATCATGAGGATAGTTAATCATTCCATATTCACCAATGGAACCTGAAGGATGTGAAGAAGGCGGCCGTAACTCATTGTGCAAGGGAGGAAGCGTTGGCATTATTGGATGAATCAACGTATTATTGAGTGTCAATGCTCATAGACTCAAAACTAGCCCAGAAAGCGAATCTCGGTATGTTGTGTCATCCTTCTTAGTCGACCTCTGTACTTGAAGCAATGGCTCCGATACTGCACAGCTCTCTGAACCAGTGGTCTTCATCTTGTGTAGCATGTGTGAAATCATCTTCGCTTTAGTGAATGGACTTCGATGGATATTCACTTTGTTGTCGATCTGCATTATCCCACGTCATCATTTTCGGTATCATTACCATCATTGGTCCCCCTCCTCTTGAGCCATCACCTTTGTAGTAGAAGTACCATGAAAGCTAAGGGTCTCACTACTATGTTCAACACTTACAGCAGATCAAAGAGGGTGAGAAGTGTGGGCTGAAATGAGTCTACAGTGTCTTAGTGAAACTTTCGCTATAGACTTCTTGGATAAAACCGGCTCAACATCAACACACCTTCTCGAACATGTCACGACAATTAGTGGATCGGGGATTTCCATTTTCATCATCTAAATGAAGAGGTCTAACCCATTGGAATAATTAATTATCCTCTTCTTACCACCCAGGCTTCACGGTGAAATGTCGGAGTAAATCGGTAATCTTTTCAACAAATTTATCGGTCTCACCTTGCATATCTCGTATCTTTGGTTTCATGTTGTAGTAACGAAAACTAATTGATGGGATAGGGTAAGCTAAGCGCGATTTCTTTGTTTTGTATGGATCAAGCAAATGTGCTCGATTTCTCTCACGTCTTTGAAGATGATCACGGTTGGGAGGGAACCTTAAGGTCCATGTTGTTATTCCTCGATGTGGGGCGTGGTTTCCATACATAAACCACCATTCAAATTTGCAATAAAATTCTGACATTAAATCTAATAATAACATGGTAATGGACTTTTAAACTTTTAATGAGAAACAACGCTCCTTGGGGAACCATTAAATCTCTGCAGTGCTATTCTTTAACAATCCTTTGAATCCCCTTTTGTCTCGAAACATTATAAATTGTGAATTCACAATGAACTTGACGAATCAATACATGTGTAAGTGTAATAAATAAATTGAATCAATTAATTAGAAATATAGTTTATTGATGTACCTCATTCCACGTGTGCAGAGACTACGGTAGTAGGGAGATAATTTTCCAAATACTTCATGAACAGCTTGGAGTAGCTTAGGGTCACTACTAACTCCATGTCTATATTGAAATCTTGGATTAAGATAATATGCTACAAAAGTGATTTAGAATTAGTATGTGAATAAAGGAAAATAATATGCATTAAAAGTTATTATGATGACCCAGATAGTTACTACTACATGAGAGGGATGTTTAAGGGTTTATCGGCGATGCGATGATTTTGGCAGTGGTCTTTAGCTTTGAGTGCGTGTAAATTTTGCTTCATCCCACTTTCGAATCAACTCATACACAAATGGCGGCATTGAGGGCGATTTTAAGAATTAAACAATCAGAAGCGTATATAGTGCCTCATAAGATTGACACTAGGTTAGGACCTTCTCCTAATATGGATGATTAAACATGGGTCCTTCAACCTCACGTCAATGGTCGTCAGGCCCAAGCTTGTGAGAGCCCGTTTCATCACTAATAAATATCTTCTTCAAATCAGCCCTCTTTTAGAGAGACTAGCTAAGGCGTGTAAATTTATCGCAAAATCTTGACCTTTGGAAGCGCCTGATATCTCACCTGAGCCTTTAACATTGTTGCGAGCAACCAGCCATAATTAGTAGATGAAGTTGGTGATCTTTCATGCATTGGTAATCAAGTCGGAAACACTTTCTCATTTACGATATCTTAGAACATAAGGTCGATGCAGTATGCGCATGAATCGACATAAGTGTACTTCTTCATTGGCAATTTCCGGCCTTCACAAATGATCATTTGTAACAATTTCTTGTGACATTTGTATGAATTCCTTTATCCGTCCTTGACAAACCATAAATGTATTTGTTCTCTTTGATATTACTCCGTCATTAACAAAGTTAAGAAAAATTGCATGTTTCCTTTACAATATATATAAATTAATGATGCAATTTCGTGGAGCGGATCCATCCATCACTGTAATTGTGCGTAGGTCTTTCATTTTCTCCTTTTGGAGATTCCACGTAATCTTCCATGTCTTTATACTCCATATCTAAATATTTGTTTTTTGATTTCATATGGAGAGAGTGCCTCTATTCCCATGCCTATAGATTCTGATAAATAATTATATGGTTGCAAACTATAATGTAAGATAATAATGTTATTAGAAATTGAAAACGGATCTTCACATACCAGCTTGTTGTGCACCAACAATCATGTTTTTGAAGTGGTGAGAGTCTGCTTTGTGAGGCGCAACGCTCTCATATATGAAGAATTTACTGATTAATCAACCCATCGTTTCTTTGATTGCACCTCTACTTTGCAGATTTTAATATTCTTTTGTACTTCTTTGTCGAAGATTTGTATAATGATAGATGGTGGCGATGGATCAGATTGTCTCACACTTTAGAGATCTTTGCCTTGTGTATTGGATCAATTGGATGTGATTGTGAAGGCTCACCTATTACAATTATATATATTAGAAATGTTTGTAAATCCGTTTATACTATAATAATGAATTCAAGTGAAAAGTACCAATTTTTCTTTTGCCTCTCATAAACCCTTCTTCTTGTTGTTGATTTCATTCACTAGCTTTGGATGCACGACATCTTTCCGATAGTCATTTCATCGTCGGGGTTCATAATCGACCCGGTCATATAGACATCATCATCTTCCTCCTCATTTTCCTCATCATCATCATCATCAAAGAGATGTCTTTGGCTACCACCCATTGTGCCTCGCAATTCAGCTCGAAATTCTTCAATATTTGCAGCTTTCTTTGCTTTGGCTTTATTCCTTTCAACCAAAAGTTGTCACATTTCTTTTTTAACTTCGGGAGGCACATTAGGACACTTCTTTCTATTTGAGTGTGGATCTGTATGTGATAAATGAAATTTAAATAAATAATTCCCCACTTTAATGACCATACCACAAAATTACATAAGTGTCATTTATGTTCCCTTGAATAGTACGTGATTTCCAAGCAAGATTACGACTCCAAGACGCTTCCACTTCCACCTTTCATTCATCCTATAAACTTCTAATAATTGTAATCAATTCATATTCATAATCTCAATCTAAATATAAAGTTTCATCAATTCATATTACATTAATTAACAATTTATTATATTCATACTCATAATCGTAATCTAAAGTCTAAAGTTAAGACAAATATCTAAATAATATAAGATATGTCTACATTTATACAATAATTGAACAAATTTTTATATTTCATATTCATAATCTCTAATCTAAATATAAAGTTGCATTAATTATCATAATTTAAATCAAATATATATTTCACAAATTTTTATATTTTACAAATTCAAAGTAATTAATAATTAACAAATTTTTATATTTTCATATTCATAACTTCAATCTAAATATAAAGTTGCATTAATTATTATCATAATTTAAAGAAAATGTATATTTCACAAATTTTATATTTCATACATTTGTTGATTAATACTAAATAAATTTTTATATTTCATATTCATAATCTCAATCTAAATATAAAGTTGCATTTGAATATCATAATTTAAAAAAATGTATATTTCACAAATTTTATATTTCACATATTTTGTTACTCAATAATTAACAAATTTTTATATTTCATATTCATAATCTCAATCTAAATATAAAGTTGCATTAATTATCATAATTTAAAGAAAATGTATATTTCACAAATTTTTATATTTCATATTCATAATCTCAATCTAAATATAAAGTTGCATTAATTATCATAATTTAAAGAAAATATGTTTTTACATTAATTAACAATTTATTATATTTCATATGCATAATCGTAATCTAAGTCTAAAGTTACATTAAATATCTAAATATACATAATATATGTTCATATTTCATACAATAATTAATAAATTTTTATATTTCATAATCATAATTTCAATCTAAATATAATTTTGCATTAATTATCATATGCTAAAGAAAATGTATTTTTACATTAATTAACATAAAATATACATAATATATGTTCATATTTCATTTTCATAATCTTCATCTAAATATAGACTTAAATTAAACCTTAATCTAAATATAAACTTAAATTAATTACTAAACTGCACAAATGTAAAAAATAATTAATTAAATATGGAAACATACCTTAAGTTGCAAAAATTATGTAGTGAATGCAAGACTTGAACACCAAAAATTGACAAAAATATTATTCTCCAAGACTTTGCACAAATCAAGAATTGTTTGAGAGAGAATTGATGAGTTTGATATGAAAACTAGTGATCTTAGGACTATTTATAGATTATTATTTTTCGGAGTCAAACTAGCCATTTTTTGGTAAAAAAAACCCTTTCAAAATGAATTCTGACCATTGGATTTGATTTTTAATCAAATCTGACCATTGGATCTTGATCTAGCCGTTATAAATCAATTATGGCCGTTAGATCAAGTCAAATATTCAAAATCCACCGTCAGATCAAAAATATAGCCGTTTGACTCAAAGGGATTGAAATCTAGCCATTGGATCAACACGGATTGAATTCTGGTTGTCAGATCAGCTGCTAGCTGTTGGAGATTTTGAATTTTTGAGACAAAATCTCAACCTTTCATGTGTCCAAAAATCCCAGCCGTTGGATTTGGGCATAAAACTGGCCGATATATAGGCCATATCGGCCAATTTTTTTTATTTTTTATTTTTTGAATTTTTTCACATGCTGCATTTTTGGTCGATTTTTTCAAATGGAAATGTTGGATATATCGACCAGTTACCGATATATCGGCGATATATCATCGATATTGGGCGATTTTTCCCTCAAACGACTTTCGTTTGCAAAAGTTGCGATACTTTCGTCCTTGGTCACAACTAGCTCACTTTGCAACTTATCCAATATGGACACATCAACCACCTTCTTACATAAAGCATTAAAAAAGAAGCTCAATCTAGAAATAGCAAGTCTCACATTCTTTCGGGCAAAGAGATCACACAATACCGGTGACAAATGCTCATTAATATGTGGTAATCATGGGATTTCAAACCATAAAGTTTCAACTTTCCATCAATACAAGATTCCGAAATTTGAGCACACCCTTTAGAACCTTTTAAGTCAGCTAAAGTTTGAAAAAAATACCTTGTTCTCCATTCTAGATAATGTATAACATGTGATGCGAACCTTGTTTCTTGTTGCTTCGAGATCCACCAATTGTTGCAGAGTACTCCAAGGATCTTCAAACACGATCTAGAACAGTGACCCCGTCCCCTTGACTATATTGAATCAAGAACCATAACCAAAGATAATGTCTCTCCGTCCTCTTGGTTATATGTGATTAGCGCCAAAAGTGCAATTTCAACCCTGAGATATAGGTTTCAGTACTTTTTGATCATTAATCACAAATATATATCCTAATTGAAGTGTTCATGTTACCTTAGTAACACTTCTATACTCAACTGAAGGGTGTTTTTGGTTGTTTTTAGACTTTTTACACATACTCCGACTTCAACCACAATGCAAAATGATCAATCATGAGGTTGGAAGTTTAGTCTCACCCATCAAGCCCAAAATCAATGGAAAACAAAGGAAAAGTGGAGGAAATGAGATGCAATGAAGACAGGACGAGAGGCATGCAGAACAAAGAAAAACAGAATTTTCGCAACTCGCTCGCAGAATCAATTCGCAATCTTAGCGACTTCGCAACCAACTCGCAGAACCGTTCGTAATTCAAGACAAATTGCGAAATTCGCTAGCCAACTTGCACTGGTATTTATAAATTCGCTTCACCGACACTTCGCTACTTAGCGAATTTCGCTTAGCTAGCGAAATTTCAACATTGCCACCCGCTAAAGCATTGCCAATTCGCTTAAAGCCTTGCCAATTTCGGCTACATTGCCAAATCTCGCTAACCCTTGCCACCCGCTAATTACCGAAATTCTCACCTCTAAATGAATTTGCGGTGCCTTGTCATCCTCTCAGAATTAATGCAACCGCTTCCAAACTGTTTATTACTCCAATTAGTCTCATAACTTCTAGCCTAGTTATTAGGTTTTCGTAGTTTCATACTTCTGAGGAGGCTTATAAATACCCCCATGTTTTGTAATAAAATAAGGATAGAAGGTGAATACAGTTTTCGTGATTTGTAAGTTATTTTCCTTTACTGCTTTTGTAAATAAATTGTTTTATTTTCTCTCTTCTCTCTCTTCTCTTCTTCTCTCTTCTTTCTTCACTTTCGTCGGCCAAAGACACCTCTCGAGGATGACAACTCAAGAGATGTTGGCTGCTCTCCTTCCTTGAAGAGAAGGAAGCTAGTCAGCGGTGGGGTTAAGCATGTCATTCCTTGTACTAAAAAGTCAATGCAGTGCATTACAATTTATTTCAAAATTCATCGCATAACATGGGATGTTATTGTTCTCAGCTAATACTTCCATGCTTTAGATCCAAAGGCTTAGTGATTGTGTACCGTGGCTCTTAGATGGTCCTTACTCGCTTCGAGGTAGCATTTACATGTTGGGTGGTTCTTCAAATTGGGTTAAATAACATTGACTTTTATTGTTTTGGCCAATACTCTCCATACTTTAAATGGTTCAAAGGTTTCTGGGTGAAAGATGACCGTGATTCAGATATCTCACTAGTCTCTCGCCAATACTCTTATACTTTAGGGTTCAGTATTTCTAGTGCGATGCGCCGTGGATTCTTAGATGGTCTTTACTAAATTTTAGAAAATGATAAGAAAGGGAAATGTTAGGGTTTTAAACAAAAAGGGGCCATAACCGCATCCTATGTTGACTCACATAGGAGGATAAACCCGAGACATGTGTTTGCCCTAGCTTGTCAAGTTGGTGACCTAAATTTTCAAAGTTTAATTTCTTCACTTTAAATTTCGCTTTTACCATTTTCAGCTATACTTCCATTTAAACCATTTACAGCTTTATCACAAATCCAAAAAAGTCTAAATAGAAAGCCCACCTCATGCCCTAATGCAACCATTTCTAGATGAAAACCCATCCCCGTGTTCAACCCTAGACCACTATACTCGCAAAGAGTTTGACTACTAAGCAGTGAGTAGGAACTTAGGTGTATATAAATTTTGTTGATTTTAGCTCAGCCTACTGTGGCATGAATCAATATGGACCCGAAAGCCGTAAGAACAAAAGAAAGTAACCTCGTCCCCTCAATTATAAAAGAACCAAGAGCCATAAGTTTGAACACTATAAGGATCTAAACTTGGTAGGTTCGAAAGTTCTCACAAGAACCATAAAGTGAAGAAAATCTCACGAAAGAATTTTTATTCATCAACTGTTTTTCCAAAGACTACAATAAGGGGGTATATATAGGCCTCATACTTTCTAAATCAAATAAAGCAACTTCTATTTTGACTTGGAAAACAAGACTTTCTAATTTAAATAAAGCAACTCCTAATAGCAAATATTTCTAAAAAGAAATAGCAACTCCTAAAAGCAATCTTTCTAAAAAGAAATAGCAACTCCTATTTGACTACCAAAACAAACTTTCTAAATTAAATAAAGCAACTACTACTTTGACTTGGGTGAATCTTTCTACAATAAACAACTCAAAATCAAATAGTAAATAAGACTCAAAATAATCGACATAAATATATTTACTGTTTCCAAGTGTTTCACAAACTCCCGAATCGAATTTTCCAAAATTAAGACAAATTTCCAAAGTTTGTCGTGTATCCTACATTAACTTTTGAACTTTATTGCTCCAATTCTCATAATGGCTTGATTTGACATGAGCTCTTCTTAAAATCTAGGTTAGCCCAAAATAAACTCCCTTCATGCTCCATTGAAAGCCTCTTTAAGTTTTACGGCCTCGCCTCGTGGATCGGGCCCAATTCGCATTCGCGATCCTTCGTTCGATTCTAATCATTCCCTCAACTCTCGAAGATCTGGCCCTCGAATCTTAACCATAATGTTGTTGATGGCACGAATATAAATACACATCCTTCACAATCCATCCTTTTTGGGTTTAAGTAATACATGTACAACACATGGACTAATCAATTCCTCCACTGGGTATCAGTTCCTTTATCTCCTCGTGTGGCAAACCATCAATTATCCTGGGAATACATACTGAACTCCTATAACAAAGAAGAAATAACACTAGGCAAAGAAGAATCAAGATCAAGTAATTTAAAAGCTGCCTTTGTACAAAAGTACAAACACAGGCTTATTAGAATAAAAAGCACTCTTGATCTCACTATTTTTTGTATATAAGCTATCCATTCTTTTTGTTTCCCTTCCTTTTTCTTCGTTCACTTCCTGATTTTTTTTTTGTTGCCTCTCCTTTTTTGTTGTTCACTTTCATATCTTTTTTTCTTTCACTCTCTTTCCTTTTCTCACTCTTTTTCATTCTCCCAATCTCCCAATTTCTTTTTCCTTTTTTTATTTTCTTTCTTTTTCCTTCTCATTCTTTTTTCAATTACACTCTTGCTTTAACCTCACTTGATCTTCATACACATATTTTGATGTCAATGATAGAAGAGTTATAAGCTTTCGGTCCTTCATGAAACCAAAACGACTCGAAATTATCACGGTCGCTTCTCCAATCAAATTGCCAAGGCTTACCTAACAAGGATGTGAGAGGTTTACATGTGGATATCACAAAGAACCTCATCATGATACTTCTCAATTGAAAATGACAATGCGACTTGCCCTTGCACTTCACTTCCTAATTTCTCATTCAACCACTACAACTTATACGGCCAGGTGTTTAAGTGTCGGGTAATCAGAAATTTTCCTCAACCAAAAGCACTAGTAAATTACAACTCTCACCCATCATCAATAATCAAACCATAAACCTTATTATTAACATGGCAGCGAGTAGAGAAAATATTTTCACGTTGTTGCTCAATTTCATCCTCCTTTACTTAGGCACTCAAAACAAGCCTTGTCACCTAACTGGATATTCTTCTTCATCTTTCAATTCATTCTTAAGCACTTCATGATTCAAGGCTTCCAAAACACACCTTTCTTGTCTTTGAGTTTGAGAAAGTACTTGTCTCAACACCTCTTCATTTTGTTCAATTCAATCTCGCATGTCATGCATCCGAACATCCAATCTTGCAAAGTGTTGTTGCATGGCCTGCAGTATGAAGGATTGGTCCTACCCCACCTCCTTATTTGCAAGATCATTACTTTAAGACATGATCAAATTAAAGGAAAGAATTAGAAAAAAAAAAACCTCATAATACTCCCTCACGTGTTTCACTCACTTTTTTTTTCACTTAATATTTGGCTTTTATTTTTTATAATGAAAATCACTCGTGCCTTTTTCAACTTTTGAACTTCACTTTTTTGGTTCTTATTTGAACTAACAAAGCTAGATCAAAGATCAACCTAAATAGAATCCAAACAATGCTGTAAATATTAATAAGGAAATAAAACTAAAAAGGAATAATATATTATCATGTTCTTTCTTTCTTTCTTAGATGATTTTTTTTTCCTTTTATATCACTCAATGAAATGTCAAAAACAATAATTAAGTTAGATACCAAATAAATGTTTGAAAGTCGAAACTCTGATAACAAAATGATGCAAGCCCTGCTGCTTCTTCCTTCAAGATCCACCAATTGTTGCGAATTACTCCAAGGATCTTCAAACACGATCTAGAACAGTAACCCTGTCCCCTTGACTATGATTGGAATCAAGAACCATATAACCAAAGATAATGCACTTCCGTCCCTTGCTATATGGAACTCCGAAAGTCGAAGAACAAAGGAAAGTAACCCCGTCCCATTAATTATAAAGGAACCAAGAGCAAAGAAGCTTCCAGAACACTATAAGGATTCCAACCTTGATAGGCTCAAAGTTCTCACAAGAACCATAGTGGGAAAATCCACAAAAGAATTTTTATTCATCAATTGTATGTCCAAAGACTACAATAAGGTATATAAGCCTCATACTTTCTAAATCAAATAATGCAACTTCCACTTTGACTGAAAGACTTTCTAATTTAAATAGCAACTCCTAAAAGAAAATCTTTCTAAAAAGAAATAGCAACTCCTAAAAGCAATCTTTCTAAAAGAAATAGCAACTCCTATTTGATTAGCAAAACAAACTTTCTAAATTAAATAAAGCAACTAATATTTTGACTTGGAGAACAAATCTTTCTAAAATAAAACAACTCCAAATCAAAATAGTAAGAGACTCAAAATACTTGGAAATATAAAAATATTTGTTATCTCCAAGGTTTAACAAACTCCCGAATCTAAATTTTTCATAATTAAGATCAATTCTAAAGTTTGTTGTGTGCTCCCGTGATCAACTTTTTGAACTTTTTGTGGGCTCCACTCCTTCAATGGCTCGACGGACTTATTATCTTCTTTAAAAGCTGGGTTGGCCTAATAAACTCCTTCACAAGCCCATTGAAAGCCTCGAGCTTGCCCGCTTCTTGTGATTGACCCAATTTGCATTTGAAACGAATCCTTTATTTTGTGATTCTCATCATTCCCCCCTTCCTCGAAAAGATTCATCCTCTATTCTTGAACATAATGTTGTTGATGGCATGAAAATAAATACACTTCCTCCACGGTCCATCCTTTGTCTAAGAAAATACATGTACAATACATGGCCTAATCAATTTCTCCATTTGGCATTGAAGCTCCTTTATCTCCTTGGGTGGCCAACCACTAGGATCATCCTCGAGGAATACATACTCAAACTCTTGTAACAAAGAAGAAACAACACTAGGCAAAGAAGAATCAAGATCATTAATGTTCAAAAGTGTCTCTTCGTACAAAAACACAAACATAGGCTTGTTAGAATAAAAAGCACTCTTTATCTCACTATTTTTTGTATAGAAGCTTTTCTTTTTGTTTGTTTCCTCTCATTTTTCTTCATTCACTTCCTGATCTTTTTTTGTTGCCTTTTCTTTTTCGTTGTTCAATTTTAGATCTTTTTTTGTTTCACTCTCTTTTCTTTTCTCACTCTCTTTCCTTCTCTTAATTTCTTTTTCCTCTTGTTTTTCTTCCTCTTTCTTTTTTTTTCTCATTTTTTTTAATCACACTCTTGCTTTAACCTCACTTGATCTTCATACACCTGTTTTGGGGTCAATGGTACAAGAGTTATAAGCTTCTTGTCCTTCATGAAACCGAAACAATTCTTGAAACTATTATGGTTGCCTTTCCTATCAAATTGTCAAGGCCTACCCAATAAGATGTGAGAAGCATACATAGGGACAACATCACAAAGAACCTCGTCATGATACTTTCGATTGAAAATGACCTGGCTTGCTCTTTTTCACTTCCCACTTTCATTCAACCATGCAACTTATGACAGAGATTGTTTTAAGTGTTATTATTATAACTTCTCAACTAACAGAGCAATAGCTACAACTCCCACCATCAATAATCGAACTCTAGTATATTATTAACATGGCGTTAGTATGGAAGAATATTTTCACGTTGTTGCTTAATGTCAATCCTCTTTCACTGGGCAATCAAAACCTTCGCAGCGCTCTTCTTCCAGATTGGATATTCTTCTTCATCTTTCAATTCATTCTTAGCTCTTCATGATTCAGGCTTTGAAACACCACGTCTCTTGTGGCTGAGTTTGAGTACTTCGTCTGCATCTCTTTATTTTGTTCAATTCGATCTTGCATGTCATTCATCTGAACCTCCAATCTTGCAAAGTGTTGTATTACATAGCTGATAGAATGATTGGTGCACCCCCACCTCCTTATTTACCAAGATTATTACTTCAAATTAAAGGAAATAATTAAAAAAAAGAAACCTCACAACACTCCCTCACGTATTTCACTCACACTTTTTTTTCACTCAATATTTGGCTCTTTTTTTTATAATGAAAATCACTCTTGACTTGCTCCTCTTGAACTGCTTTTTTTTTTTTTCTTATTTGGAACTAACAAAGCTACATCAGATCAACCTAAATAGGAATCAGACAATGCTTAAAAATACAAAGGGAGCAACTTCTAAAGGAAGAATACCGTATCTTGTTCTTTCTTTTCTTTTTGCTTTTCCCTTTTTTTGCACACAATGAAATGTCAAAAAACAATAATTAAGATAGATATCAAATCGATGTTTGAAATCTGAAGCTCTGATAACAAAATGATGTGAACCCCGCTGCTTGTTGTTTCAAGATCCACCAATTGTTGTGGATTACTCCGAGGATCTTTGTTGATCAATTTTCCTACGGCTACCAAAGACTAACTAAAGTCCTTGGAGATGGCGCCAAAAACTTGTAAAGACCAAATGATGTATATATGAAAATATGGCCAAGGGAGTAAATGTGGTAAATACTCAAAAACTGATTTGAAACAAAAGTAAGTGTGTATTACCAACACTCAACCCCTTTCCGCAAGTGCACGGGTCATACTAGTAATAAAGTGGACTCTAGGAGTCCGGATATCATACCCACGAGGATTAGAGGTTCTCTCTAATTGGAATTTGAGCACCCCGATTACAAGGGCTCTTCACTATTTTGGCGACCAAATAGGATGTGGAATAAAATCAATTTAATTGAAATAAAAACTTATTTAAAACTAATCTAAAATTTGCAACAAATATTCTTTTTAGAAGTCTAAAATGTATGAAGAGAGGAACTAGGGATGGAATGAATTATTTGACAATCAATTTGCATTTCCTTGAGGCTATGACATTTTGTGAGTTGAATCTTTGGATTTGTCGAGGGGATAAAAAAATCAACTCGGCCCGAAATATTGCGAAAAATCCCGGTTATCGGTAAACATAGAAGAGATATTGTGAATGTCGGTGAGAAAAATCAATGGAAAATCAGTAAAATCGTGAAACTCGGCAAAATATCATAAATTCACGATGTTCAAGCGAAATTTCGACGAATTCGAGGACTTTATCTCAACGATCGCATGTCTTTGGAATTTCTGAAAAAATATCATTAAAATATCGGTAAATATTAGTAAAATATCGGTAAATATCGCTATTTTGACTTAAATCAAATCCAACGGTTAGAATTAAATCACAATGTTTTTTAACAATCCAATCACTATTTTGACTCCAAAAAATTCTATAAATACCCCTAAAATCATACAATTTCTTTACAAACTCATCCATACACATCGAAGCTCCATTTAACTCTCAAATTATTTTTCTTGGTGACATCTACGATATTTTGAAGATCTTGTTATGAATATTGTCTTCATCAAGATGGGATCCCTTCATCAAATAATGTCATGGAGCCACATCGGTCTTCATTTTGGTTTAAATGACTATTACTAATGTAATTTCTCGATAAATTATAATGAATATTGTTTCAATAAATTAATATATTTGCTTATTTATGTCTTTTTATAGTTAAACAAAGTATTTCCATGAATTTCAAAGTATTTTTTTGTTAATTTCGCTTTACCGATATTTTGTCAAAACTCTCCATCGATATTTACCGATGTTTGAGATCTATCCATAAAAAATCAAGTACCGATATATCCGCAGTTACCGATATTTTGTTCCTTGAATTTGTCCAAGAGCAGTGTAGTATGGCCTTGGATTCCTCCTGATACTATACATTTCACTATCTAACACACCATATTCCTTTCCAGGACAAATGGGTCTAAATAGTTACTTGTAAAATCTAACCCTCTTTAAGATTTGATTGTTTTTCTTTTCCAATACTTCACAACAATTTCTTAAGATTGAAGAATTCTTGCCCCCATAGACAGAACAATGCAAGTCTTCTCCAATGTAATAGGTATCTAAAACCCATCAGTAATAAAAGTTCTCTCTCTCTTGATTAGATCTATGCTAACATGGGATTCATTAGTGCCCAAGAAGTTCTATTTTGAACCCTATTTATTATAGGTATTGAGTGCTTTTGTGTACAAATCATTCTAATTAACCCAATTGGCATGTTAAGGTCCCGATTATACTACTAATGTGCGTGTAATATTTTGTAGTTTTAACAAGCATTTGATACCGATTTTTTCGAGTCAATCCATGCATAAAGGATCCGGGTTGATCTCCTTAAAAGTTTGGGAAGACAGAAGTGCAGGAAGCTAGAAGGCAAGAAGCCATGAGCAATTTCACGCCCAGCGTGCGAATTTCGGCATATCGCGCGAAAAATTCAAACAACGGTGCCATACGGAGTGATTGAATTGCCCAAAAAGTGCTATTTTGAGACCTATTTATTATAGGTTTTGAGTGCTTTTTGTGTACTAATCATTCTAATTAACCCGATTGGCATCATTAAGGTCTATTATCTTATGATCGCATTATGTGGCTATTTTTGTAGTTTTATGACATTTGATACCAGATTCTCAGGTCGTCATATAAGGATCGGGTTGATCTCATAAAGTTTGGGAAAACCAGTGCGAGGCTAGAAGGCGGAAGCTAGGAGCAATTTCGCCTTGTCTTGGCATATGAAAAAGTCAGAAAACGAAAATTATCACGGTCTTAAGAAAATTCGGCGCCTTCTTGCAATTTTCTAATTGTGCGGTTGCCTTCCCCATTTTGGCCGAGCATTTTGTTTTGTATATTTTCCAATTTTACCCTGATGTAATCACTTTTGACATGGGTATTTTGGTTTCACTTCTTTAGCCAAGTCTCTCTGCCATTTATGTCTTGATGAGGCGGACGAGAAAAGACGGTCTTTCCCATTTTGGGTTTTTTTAAAAAATTTCTCCTTTCTCTCCTTTTCTCTCACTTTTTCTCAAACATCAAACACTCATGGGATAGCTCAGGATGCCGCAAGCCTCGTCGCCAGAGGAGGTTGGTGGGCTATCGTTTGTTAGGGATTGCTTGAGTTCTCTTTGTTTTAACGCTAGCATTTATTAACATTTATGTTCCTGTCTTTTAACTCTAGGTTTAAAAGCTCTTTGATGCATCCGCATGAGTGTGCCAACGTCTTTTTAGGATCCGATTGGATGCTTATCATTGAATCATGACATCCATTAGTTGTCATTCTGAGCCTACGGAGGGTGAGTCGTAGTGTTAGATTCTCACGAAGGAACCATAAGTACTGGGTAATGCTTTCTATCAAAAGGAAAATATATTGAGGGTTAGTTTTAAAGATTAAATGAAGATCGAGTTCGGGGAAATGACTATATGTCATCTTCCCAAGCAGAAATGAACCAGGGACCTCTATACCCAAGTATGATCTATTTAACTAATACTTGAGGATTTATTTTTAATAGTTTATTTCATTTTATTTCACACTTTCTTCTAATGCGTACGTGACCTCCACACTTTTTACAAAACTCCTTAATCTAAAGTGAGATTCACCATTTTGAAGCATCATAAATCATTTTTCATTTGTGAAGAAAACCCATCCTTTGTGTTCGATCTGAAACCCTTTATCTGTGGCCGTAATACTACGGCAGTGGCGAATTTAGGTTATAAATTTTTTTTTTTGATTCAGACACCTACTGTGGCTGATCAAATAAAGCGTAAATTGCGAGGATGGTGCTTAAGTGTAAAGTGAGAGAAAGTGTTGAACCTAGTCTCATCTGGTGATGTATTCGATCTTTTGCCCACACTTTTATTTCCCTAGCAGTTCCTTCTTTGAGTTGATTGAGCCACACTCTTGTCCATACAAAGAATTTTCATTGTTATTTCTAGCTAACATTAACCTTTTTGGTAGCCACACTTTCTATTTGGTTATGCAATACATGTTGCTTGCCTGGCAACTTATGCACCAGGTGGGACAAAATCTTTGCGGGCGGATTGGAAAGAGGTCGAGTGCTCCCGATTGAATAGGGGTGTGAAGGCTGAGCTAAAGCTGGCGAACAAATGGGAGCCTCCCACCCCCGAGGAGGCCGACGAGCCGACGAAGGGGTTCAGGGATCCCAATGCCCCCTCTGAGATCCAATGAGGATCACATACACCCACCAAGGGTGAGTGCACCCTCATGCATTATTCCCCCTGGCGAGGATGTAAGCGGTGAGACCTTATCCCGAGGTGCCCAGCTCCTGACTTTTCATGGTATGGAAAATGAGAGCATCCATATATACACACATCCCAGGGATTTTGAGGAAGTTTGCACGAGTTTCAAAAGTCTGACGATATGGGCTATTGAAGTTGAAAGCCTTTCCTTTAACCCTCAAAGACAAGGCGAATTTGGCTTAATTCTCTAAGGCGGCCTTGCCGGGGAGTGGCGAGCGCGAACAAAGTTGCAGAAAGTTCTTCGATTGCACGGAGACTAATAGCTTGAAGGCGGTTATACATTTGCAGCCCTTGATAATGAGAAGTTCTACCAGTGCTGGGAGAGGTATATGGAGACCATCAATGCCTGCCCTCACCATGGATTTGATACATGGATGCTGGTGAATCACTTTTATGATGGGATGTCCCTGCTTTTATGAAGAAGAGGGCTATTTAGAAACCGTATGTGAGAAGACTTCTGACAGAATCGAGATGAAGCCATGGATTTCCTCAGCTATGTGGTGAGCCTCAGGCATGGGATGAGCCAAAGCGAGGGGTAAGAGAGAATGAGGCTTCTGACAAACCAAAGGGAGGGAATGTACTCTTGTCGAGGATGTGGAAATGAAGGCGAGAATTGTCTTCTTTGACTAGAAGGTTGGAGAAGAGCTTGAAATGTGAAATCGACATGAGATACGGGCAATAATTTGAAACACACATGCTTACTCTCCAACCCTTTTTTTTTAATTGCCAATCCACTAGTCACCCAGAGGGGGAAGGGAGGCAACGCCGTTGGCTCCTCGGTAAAGGGGATTTGATGCAGAGCAGGTAAACATAGTGGGTCAAAGTAAGCCACTGACAAACGCTCCATATGAGACACCTACAATCTGAGTGGAGGAATCATCCTAATCTATCATGGAAGCTAAAACCCCCAGCTTATGCTCCCACAGGTTCCACGATTAGCGACAACATCCACGGTTTCCACTTCCACGGCCCAGCAACCCCACCCTCATCCCCTATAGAGCAAGCCATTGTGAATTTGAGCAAGGTTGTGGGTAACTTTATGGAAGAACAGAAGACAGTGAATGCTCAGACCACTCAGAAAATCGAAACATTGGGAAGGCACCTCAGCAGAAGAAATAGGCTGACTTGTAGTATTCGATTTCAAGGTTGACTAACCAGCAGTAGGTTCTCGAAAAATTTCCATCTAAACACAACCAAATCCCGGTGGTGCATGCATTAAAGCTCTACAATGACCAATCCGAAATTGATGAAGTAAGCGGTGTGGTCACTTTGAGGAGTGGTAAGTCAAACCATCCGCCCCCAAACTAGTAGTGGAAGATCCCAACGTAGTTGAACCTGTGCCAGAGGATGAGGCACCAAAAGGGGATATGATGAAAAAGAGTACACCCCTCCTTTTCCACGAAACGGAAACAAGAAAAAAGGCCATCAACGAACATAAATATTAGAAGTGTTGAAGCGAGAGTGAGAAAGTCGCTTATCCCTACGCCCGACATGATTAAGCAAGTCCCCACTTATGCTAAATTTTTGAAGGACCTATGCACGGTGAAGAGAGGTCTAAATGTCAATAAGAAGGTCTTCTTAACTAAGCAAGTCAGTGCTATCATTGAGTGCAAAACTCCGATAAAGTATAAAGATCCGGGGTGTCCTACCAACTCAGTTAATATCGGAGGCACTTGTGTTGAAAAAGCACTACTAGACTTGGGAGCTAGTGTGAACCTACTGCCATATTCAATGTCTAAATAGCTTGGTTTAAGAGAACTTAAACCCACTTCCATCTGCTTGTCTCTAGCCAATAGGTGTTAAATACGAAGGGGACTGAGGATGTTCTAATACAGGTGGACGAGATTCACACTATCGATGGATTTGTCGGTACTTGACTGAGGCCGGTTACGTGGGAATGACCATGTACCCATCATATTGGGAGGCCATTCTTGGCTACTTGAATACCATTATAAATTGCGAAATGAGGTTATGCAACTCACCTTTAAGGGTATGACCCGCTGACTCGATATCTTCCACTTGAGTAAAAAGCTTATATACAACTTAGTGGAGGATAATAATTTGTGAAGAAATGCTGCATAATCGACACAACTCTTGAAGAACAAGCTATGAGCAGCAAGTGCAGAATGTGCTAAAAGCGAGAGTTTGTCGACAACTATAAGAGCAACAGGGACCCCCTGACATGAGTTTAGTACATGGGCACTGGAGAAAAAATGAGGAAATTCTACCTCTATTGACTAGAGAGGAAGAAAATGAATCTCAATAGCTAGATCTCAAGCCCCTGCCTGTGGAACTAAAATATGCATTTTAGGAAGAAAATAGACAATGTCCAGTTATTATATCATCACTGCTGAGCACTCAACAGGAAGACAATCTACTATAAATCCTCAAGAGTAACAAGCAAGCTTTGGGGTGGAAAATTTCCGATTTTAAAGGTATCAATGACAATGCACCCGTCATTTATTTAGAGGGAGAAGTCAAATTTGTTAGGCAACCACAAAAGGATTGAATCCCCAATGCGAGGAGGTAGTTAGCATTGAAGTCTGAAGTTGCTACAAGGCGGTGTGTACCCCATCTCGTGCTTGGGTGAGCCAACCAGTGGGTACTTGAAATCGGGGGTAACTACGGTGTAGAATCTGAGAGAATACCACCCCGCCTTACTACAGGCTGGAGGGTATGTATTGATTACAGAAAGATTGAATGAGGTAACACGAAAAGACCACTTCCCACTGCCTTTCATTGATCAGCTCCTGGAAAGAGTTTCAGGCCACCTTCTCTTTGCGCTACGGATGGTTATTAATTTGCCAAGACGCCGAGAGACTAGCTGCGGTGACCGAGGACAAGGCTGCTTCCACGCCCTTTTGGCACATATGCCCTCTGAGGGAGGATACTTGCCGGCTTTGTGTAATGGCCACGCCACATTCAACGATGGCATGCTCATTATTTTCAATGACACGGTAGAAGAGCGCGTGGAGGTTTACATGGGTGATATCACGATCTGAGGAAGCTTTGGCGAATGCCTCATCCATTTGGAGGCATCACATAGATATCATTGAAAGAAGAACCTAGTCTTGTGAAAAATTTGGAAAAAATGTGTCATTTCATGGTGAACCGGGAGCAGGTGTTGGGACATGTTATTTTTGAGAAGGGAATTGAAGTGGACAAGGAAAAAATTGAACTAATCTCTAAATTACCCTCTCCCACCAATATGAAGACAATGAGGCAATTCTTGGGGCATGCAGGCTTCTATAGGAGGTTCATATAGGACTTCTCAAAAATTGCCAAGCCACTTTATAAGCTTCTAGAAAAAATACCCAAATTTAGAACGGATGCGAGGCACCAACAAAGGTTTGAAAGAGCTTTCGAGGCTTACTTGACCGCTGCACGATAGTGAGGGCCTGGCGGCGGTTGCCTTTTGAGGTTATGTCTTGATCTGAGTGTCCTCGCTGTCGAGCGGTTCTCAGACAAAGAGTAGAGGGAAAACCGTATGTGTTTTACTATGCGAGCAAAAAGCATTGAATGAAGCTCAAAGGAATTACACTACCACTGAGAAAGAATTGATGGCAGTGGTCTATGCCCTGGACAAGTTTCGTGCGTATTTGATTAGGTCCGATATAATCATCTTCACAGATCATTCAGCTTTGAAAAATCTGCTCACTAAGCAAAATGCCAAGGCTAGGCTTATCAGATGGGTCCTCTTACTGGGGAGTTCGCAGACGATTCGGGATAAGAAGGGTGTGGAAAATGTTGTTGTCGATCATCTTTCCAGTTAACGCCTTTTAACTTACCCCTGACCCTCCAGCCTACTGATGAATTCCCGAGGATTCTCTACTCATGTGAATGGTGCTCCTTGGTTTGCCCATTTGCTAACTTTTGGTAACAAGGGTTACTTGACATAGTGGAAAACCTGAGAACAAGAAATTATTCCACTTGCAAAGTCCCTCCTCTTATTGGGAAGGAATTTATTTGTTAAAATCTTTGTCGCGTCGAATAATTGAAAAAGTGTGTCAGGAAGGAGAACAAGAAGGGATACTGACCTTGCCATGGCTTGGTGCATGTGGAATCATTTAAACTTCGAGCAGCGATAAGTCTTTGCTGACGGGTTTTATTATGGCCTTCTTTGTTTTAGATTCTTTATCTTGCTTTGAAATATACCTAGTCGTTTTTCGACATGTTTAGGGTATTTGTTGGCTAATTGGTAGTTTATGGGTTAAATGTGAAACGGAAAGCGAGAGACAGGAGAAAGTTACAAACTTAAGAGACCGATATAGTAGAATTATTGAGGGGCCCAACGAGTTATGAATTAAAGTGAGACTGGAGCTACAAAGGTGAAATAAAGGAAAGTTTAATTCATAAATAGGAGTAGGTTATGGGGCTTGAAAGGAAATAAGTAAAATTAACTTGAATGGGTTTGTTGGGAGGAGCCAAACAAGATTTCAAGGAGAATGGGATTTTAAAGACATCAATTGGTCTCCAAATTGGGAGTAGAACCGGATGGGAGAAAGGAAAAGAAGAGGAAAGGAAGAAGAAAGAAGGAGGAGGGGAGATCAAGCCCAGGCAAAGCTCAATTGGGTATGGATTCTATGATTTTGGTATGGAAACTCCTTTGAGTATGGATTTATGGAATTCTAAGGCTTGGTTTTGTTAATAGCTTGTCTTTCAAAAGCTACCGGTTTTGTAGAATTCATTCTAACCTTGGATCTCTTGAAAATAGGGTTGAGTCGTATATGGTACAAGATAACAAAGAATCCTCTCTCCTTTGGGATGGATTCATGTGGTTAATTGAGGATTTTTGAGTTGAGGTTTAGAATAGCTCTGGCACAAGCTTATCATGTTTGGTTTGTGTGTGGGTGCTAAACCCATATTAAATTGTTTTGAAGGAGGAATCTTGATATGTTTTTGGAAGAAAGATATGTAATTGAGAGAAGAATTGAAGAATTGAGTTTACAAGAGACATATGGTGATCTTGATGATTATGAGGTATAAGTGATTGGGGATCAAGCACTGTGGAAAAATGGGAGAGAAAAACACTTGTTCTGGGCATTCTCAGGTGTCTTCTGCAGGTAGGTTTCAAGTTCTACGGTGGGAGACTTGATTCTGGTGGAGTTTGGCCAAGTCCTACCGGCGGTGGGGTTCGTACCGGTGGGACTCGACCTGGCACCAGTTTCGGCCAGTTTTCGTATTTTAGCCATAACTTCCTCATTTGGCCTCGTTGAGTGATTCAAAAGTGGCGCTGCATGAGTAAGCTTTGAGGGAGGACCAGGCTTTGAGAAGGTATCTCCAACTTCTGACTCTAAGTGGTCAGAAAAATCCACTCAAAGGGAAATTGGTATGTACAAGCCCATTTCTGCATCGAGTTGATCATAGCGTGGTCAGTTTGTTTGGACGTATCTTAAAAAATTCGTGCTCCAGGTGGGTGATTCAGTTGGAATGAACCCTTAATATCTTAGATTTAAATAAGTACCAGGACATATGTTATCAAAATACAGAGGATTAAGATATCGGAAAATGATGGCTGAAACTGTCCCTCGATAAAGTGGTAAATAGACTAGTTGTGTCTTTGCATAACTTGAGTTTGAGGCGATCCGAATGGATTGATTCTAATTTCTGAGCCACAGATGATTCCATGGGAACAGAATATATGAAAGATATCGCAGTCATATGACTACCTAGGACCAGGCCGATGAGTGGAGCTACGTCTTTGATTAAGTGCTCGGCGCTCACGATTTGGCGCACTGGTACTCACGATTAGTGCTTTCACGGCCTCGTCTGATGTAGTGCTAGGCACTCTGTTGATGCGGTACTCTGCTGGTGCTTTATGGCACTTGATGTATGTCGTACCTTGGTACTTATTGTCTTTGCGTCCTACTCATTCTTATAGGTAATTTTAGGTAGTGGGCGGACATAACAAATAAGACAGATAAAGAATAAGAGTAAAGATCACGAGCGACCATCGGTCGTCACGTGATACCTACGGGTACTCCACGTATCCCCGATAAGTTACGTCTGTATAAGTCTGTGGTACCTCACGGATGCTCCTGTATCGATAAACACGATCTCTGAATGGACACGTAATTGCCTCTGGTACTCTGCGTCTGATCTGATGCCACCAGAACCTAGGAACATACGTGTTTGATAAGTTACGTTACGTATGGAGTACGTTGCGGTACCTCGGGTGCTCACGTATCTGGAAATCCAGTTGTGCCTAAGACGCTCCCTTTGTATTTGATAAGTCACGTTTACCTTATAAGTCTGCTAGTACCTCACGGGTACTCTTTGTGCTCACGACAACTCTTTGTATTTGATAAGTGCGACACGTATAGAATCACCTTAGGTACCTACGGGTACTCTTGTATCGATCGCACCCGATAAGTCCCTGTAGTACCCACGGCACTCAGATTTGACAAGTCCCGTCTCTCGGGACAAGTTCCGAAGTACCTACGGCACTGCCCTGATAAGCCTCGTAGCACGGCCGGTACCCTCAGATCCGTACACCTCGTAGTACCCACGGCACTCGTATTTAATTGGGTTCTGTTCTGTCTCTCGATGAAGCCCCGTAGTACCGGCGGGCACTCCCGTCTCGAATAAGTCCCGACTGGATAGTCTGCAGCACCATGGTACTCAGATTCAATAAGTCCCGTAGTACCTACGTACTCACGCATCTAATAAGTCCCTCGTATCCGATAAGTTCTGTCTCCTCAGATAAGTCCCGTAGTACCTACGTGGTACTCCCGTATCCGAGATAAGTCCCATATCCGAATAAATTATGTCCCTGTGACTGATCTCGTTCGTAGTACCTATGGTACTCCCCGCATTTGATTGCCTCATCCCAGACTTCGATCTCTGCTCGTAGTACCTACGTACCCATAAAGATTTGATTAAGTTCCGTCTCAGATCCGAGCATGTTCCCCGTGAGTACCTAATGGTACCCCAGATCCGGCTGCCCAAGATTCGAATAAGTCCCGTAGTACCTACGTACCCGCATTTGAATAAGTTCCGTAGAGTACCGACGGCAATTCGTGATCCGATAAGTCTCAGATCCGATCCGCCTGTGAGGTAATCCGGTACCTGCATTTGATAACCTCGCATCTCGACTACCCCGTGATTCGAATAAGTCCTGTAGTACCTACGGGGTACTCCTGTATCTGATAAGTCCTATATCTGAATGGGAGGTCCTCAGACTGACTCGGTCTCGTAGTAATCATGGGCACCCGCATTTGATTAAGTTCCTCATTCAGATCCTGACTGCTCGGTAGCACCTACTTCGCAATTCAAGATTTGATTGCCCCATCCTCAGATCCGACCGCTCGAGCCCACCCCTGCACCCGCATCCAATGTCTCCTGCCCGCGTATTTGATCCGTTCGTAGTACCTACTCTGCACCCGCATCCGACAAGTCCCGGCTCTCAGATATGTTCAGAAAATTTCCACGTACTTCAGACTGATTTAGCCTGTAGCACCTAGCGGGGTACCTCGTCCCGATTAACCCTCGGTTCTCAGATAAGTTATGAAAATTCACGTACCCAAAGATCCGACTGGTTCCGCTCCGGGACAACCCCTGATCCGAATACGTCCCGTCTTTTGATTTAGTTCCCAGAGTACCTACTTCTGCAATTCCCGTGATCTCGAGTAAGTTCCACATGTATCCGGACATCCAGCACTCCACACCTTGCATTTGATTAAGTTCGGCAGCACTCCACGTACTGCACGCAACAAGTATAAGTTCCTCAGAGTACCTACTTCGTACTCCTCAGACCGGTCAAGTTCCGCTGCACCTTAACCCACACGCCCGCTTCTCGATTAAGTTCGTAGTACCCCACTGCAATTTATCCCGATACCTGTCAGAGTACCTACGGTACTTTATACCAAAGAAATGTCTCCGTAGTACCTACGTACTTCACAGATCCGAAATACATATATAAGTTCCGTAAGACCAGTAGATAAGCCCGTAAGACTAAAGATAAGCCCAGAAGACAAGTATGTGTCTGAATACCAAGATATCGCCCAGAATCTCTCGTGGTACCCCAGGGTACCTCCGAATAAGTTAAACTCCTCGTAGCATAAACATAAGTTCTCAGAATCTCACTGAGTCCCGAATGCACATAAGTCCTGCAGTAAGGATTATTCAAAGATAAGAATAAGTTCTCAGAATTCCTACTGAGTCCCAGATGAACATAAGCCCGACAAGCATAAATGCTATATAAGTCTATGATATGAATCATGAGATTTCTGAGACCAAGTGGTGGTTATACACTTATTATAATTGTGTATATGCATGTTTCTCAGATAAGAAATGTTTCCACTAAGCGTAAAGCTTAGCACGGGTTTTTAATCCGTGTAGGTACAGGAGAAGACATCAAAGAACATCCGCATTAGCAAACCGCCAACACACTTGTAAGGGTTCACTACATGTAGGTTCCGTGCTCGTTTGTAAAATGTAAAAGTTCGCTTTGTGCAGGCAAATGGGACTCGCTATATGTATAAGGCATTTTGATTATGTTATAAGATGTAGCCATACCCACAGTGCCAATGGCTTAAAATTTGCAGCTTTTCCCCAGCCTCCCCATGCCCTCATTCCGAAACGGCGATAAAGCCAGACGGGAGCATAGGTATACGATAACTAAGAGCAGGAATATGATACCAACACAAGTTGGTAATGTATCAGGTTTAGGGCGCTTCTCGGATAAGTCTCCGTATTAAGGATGCAACTCTACATAGTAATGTGTCGGGGCCTACGTGATGTCCCGCCCTGAGTATCACTAGAATGAATCAGTACCAATCCATCTCCTCAAGGATTATGACGAGATGAAGTTCTGATGGGAGCCTGATGGCTCAAGTGAGAGCCACGCTCCAAATCCTTCTGTGAAAAGATATGAAAAGAAAGGACTGGAGCATAGAGCAAGCACATGTGTTAGAGTGTGAATTTTTAGGACTAAATTCTATAAGGGGGAGAATTGTAACACTCGAAATATACCCTAGTCGTCAGTTACGTTTAGGTATTTAGTAAGCCTAATTGGACCGTTTCATGAGTTAAATGTGAAACCGGGAAACGAGAGACCCGGAAAGTTACAAAACTTAAGGGCAATATGGTAAATTGTCTAAAAAGGGGCCCAAAAGTTATGAATTGATGAGACTATGGGCCAAAGTGAAATAAAGGAAAGTTGAATTACAAATAGAATGAGTTATGGGCTTGGAAAGGTAATATAAAATTA
Organism: Tetrastigma voinierianum; assembly: GCA_016808115.1. NCBI lineage: Eukaryota > Viridiplantae > Streptophyta > Magnoliopsida > Vitales > Vitaceae > Tetrastigma > Tetrastigma voinierianum. The sequence continues at coordinate 61,413 of JAEQBH010004222.1, read as the reverse complement.
ACCCAAAACGGGTTATGGAGGGCCAAACAAGTGCCTAAAGGGAGAATGGGATTTTAAAGACCAAATTGGTCTCAAATTGGGTAGAACCACGGGGAGAATAGGTGAAAAGGAAGAAGATATAGCGAGAGAGATCACAAACAAAGCTCACTCATGTAATGGATTCGTGATTTTGGTATGGAAACCTTTCAAGTATGGATTTATGGAATTTAAGGTTTGGTTTGTTAATAGCTTGTCTCCAAAAGCTACGGTTTTGTTAGAATTCATTCTAACCTTGATCTCTTGAAAATAGGGTTGATCAACCCCATATGGTACAAGATAAAACAAAGAATCCTCTCCTTTAGGATGGATTCATGGTTAATCGAGAGTTTTGAGTTGGTTTAGAATAAACTCTAACTAAACATCATGTTTATTTGTGTATGTCTTAACTCCATATTAGAATTGTTTTGGAAGGAATCTTGATGTTTTTGGAAGAAAGATATGTAATTGAGAAGAATTAAGAAAAATTGAGTTTACAAGACATAAGGAAGTGATCTTAGCGATTATGAGGTATAGAAGTGATTTGGGATCAAACATATGGAAAACGAGAAAAAATCCATTCGGGCATTCCCGGTGTCTTCTACCGGTAGGACTTATGTCTACCAGAACTTTGATCCTCGTCGATTTTGGCCAAGTCCTGCCTGGTAGGAGCTAAGTCCCCACCGGCAGGACTCGCCTGGCTTTCCGCCGACCAGTTTTCGTATTTTGGCCATAACTTCCTTACTTATTATCCCGATCGGAGTGATTCAAGTGGCTAATACAGACTTCAAGGAGAACCAAACTTTAAGAGAAGGTATCTCCAACTTCTGGACTCTAAGTGGTCGAAAAATCCACTCAAAGTGAGGCTATGTGCAAGCCCATTTCATCGCTGATCATAGCGTAGTCCGAGTTGTTTCGACGATCTTGAGTTCCTAGATTCGACCAAAGTGATTCCAGTTGGGAATAGAACCCTTAGCTATCTTAGATTTAAATAAGTACAAGGACCTGTGTGTCAAAATATGAAGTTAAGACCTCGGAAAAATGAATATTTCAAACTGTCCCTCGGTAAAATCGGTAAACCGACTAGTTGGCATGAAAATGCCATAACTTGAGTTTGGACGATCCGAATGGATTGATTCTAATTTCTGAGTAAAGATGATTCATAGAGGAACAAGAATATATGAAAGATATATGATCATATGACTACCTAGGACCAAAGAATGAATGAGCGGACGTCCTGATTAGAGGTTCCAAGACTCTCGATTAGTACTCTGCATTCGACATACGGCACTCTGTCTCGATTAAGGCTTACTAAGACTCGCTCGCAGATTTCTAAGATTCCCGTTGGTGTTATGGCACCTCAAGACGCATCGTACCTTCTGCACGTCATCAAGGTCCTACTCATTTCTTATAATTGGTCTAGGTAGCTTCCACGCATATGATAAGACACCGAATAAAGAATAAGAGCAGATCCGAACGATCCGACCGTCCCGTAGCACCTACTGCACTCAGACCGATAAGTTCCGTCAGATAAGTCCCCGTAGTACCCACGTACCCCCGTAAGATCCGATAAACCCGTCAATAAGACCTCGTAGTACCTACGTACTCCCGCATCCGATTCGCTCGGGCAGCACTACTTCGGTAATCTCAGATTTGATAAGTTCCGCTCAGATCTGGACTACTCAGAAGACTCCACGTACCCCCAGATCTGATCCGCTCAGAGTACCACGGTACCCAGATCGATAAGTCCCGTTTCCTATGTCCCGTAGTACCTACGGGTACCTTGTATCCGATAACTCCCGGGATTTGATAAGTCCCTGCTTCTCAGATAAGTCCCAGTATACCCCACGGGTACTCAGACCGGAGCAACTCCCCAGATGTCCCAGTACCTACTCTAGCACCCGTATTCGACGGTCCCACTCCGAATAAGTTCCGCACCTACGGTACCTGCTCCCCTGATTAGTTCGTAGTACCCACGGGCACTCGCATCCGAAAAATGTTCCAGCACCCACGTACCCCCTGCGATTTTAATTCTCAAGTTCCTGCTCTCGCTCTCTGATGCAGTTCTTTGTACCTATGGGTACTCCTGCCTCGAATAAGTCCCATCTTGATAAGTCCTGAACGGCAAGTACCGATTTGAATAAGTCCCGTAGTACCTATGGCACTGGCGTATCTAGCCAAGTCCTCGTGATCCGAGACGTTCGCCTTCCAGATAAGTCCCGTAGTACCTACTGTCCCTGTGAAGACCTACTGGTACTCCCAGATCCGATAAGTCCCATATCCGAATAAATTATGTCCTCAGGATCCGATCTCGTTCGTAGTACCCATGGGTACTCCCCGCACTGGATTGCCCCGTCCTCAGATTCTGATCCTCGGCTCGTAGTACCCACGTACCCAAAGATTTGATTGCCCTGTCCGTACCGATATGTTCCGTGAGTACCTACGTACTCCCCGTATCCGACAAGTCTCGAAGATTCGACAAGTCCCGTAGCATCTACGTACTCCCGCATTTGAATAAGCCCCCGGTAGCACTTACTTCGCACCAGATCCGCAAGTCCCAGATCCGACTGCTCGTAGTACCTACGGCACTCCCGCATTTGATAACTCCCGACCGACCAGCCCGCATCCGAATAAGTCCCGTAGCACTCACGGTACTTCCTCAGATCCGATAAGTCCCATATCTCGAATAAATTATGTCTCAGATCCGATTCGTTCAGAGTGTTCCATGGGTACTCCCAGATTCGATTAAGTTCCATTCCCCAGACTGATCTGCCTCAGCATCTACTGCACTCCAAAGATTTGATTAAGTTCCCATCCTCAGACTGACCGCTCAGAAGGCCCTACTCTGCAATCCCAGATCCGAATAAGTCCTCATTCAGATTGGACTGCTCTCAGAGGCACCTACGTGCCCCGTGATCCGACAAGTCCCGTCTCAGATATGTTCCAGTAGCACCTACCTGCACTTCAGATTCGACAACAGAGGCACCTACGGGTACCCTGCCTCCGACACTCCCCGTCCCTCAGATAGTTATGTAGTACCCACGTACCTAGTGATTCGAATGTTCCGCTTCGACATTAACCCCAGATCTCGAATATGTCCCGTTCGATTTAGTTCCTGCAGAGGCACTCACGTACCTTCGTGATCCGAGTAGTCCTCACATGTATCCGATTAAGCCCGTAGCACTCTACTGCAACACTTTGTATTTGATTAAGTTCTAGAGGGTAGTCTACTTCGGCACTCTGAGACTGCAAGAAACAGTATAAGTTCAGAGTACCTACTGCACTCGTGATCCGTGACAGTCTCACTGCACCTACCCACGCCCTGCTTCACATTGTCTCCGCAGTGACCCACGGCACTCGTGATCCGATAGTTCACTCAGGTACCCACTGCACTTATACCAAGAAATGTTCTTGTAGTACCTACGGTACTTCAGAACCAATACATATATAAGTTCCAAGACCAAGATAAAGCCCGCTTGTAAGACCAAGATAAGTCTTAAGACAAGTATGAGTTCAATAGCTCAAGATATCGCTCCAGAATCTCCTCGTGGTACCTACGGGTACCTCCGAATAAGTTAAACCCGTAGCATAAACATAAGTTCTGGTGAATCTACTTCGAGTCCCAATGCACATAAGTCCGTTATAAGGATAAGTTCAAAGATAAGAATAAGTTCAGAACTCCTACTGAGTCCCGTATGGATAGCCCGGATACATAAATGCTTATATAAGCCCATGATATGAATCGCATGAGATTTCTCGATATCCGTTATGGTTATACACTCTATTATAATTGTGTATATGCATGTGTTTCAGATAGTTAGAAATGTTTCCACTAAGCGCAGAAAGCTTAGCACGGGTTTTAACTGTGTAGGTACAGAGAAGACATCACAAACATCCCGCATACACCGGGCCAACACACTCGTGAAGGGTTCACCAGTACGAGGTTCCGTGCTCGCTCAAACGTAAAAGTTCCGCTTAGCATGAATGGACTCATTTATATGTATATAATATTTCAGATTATGTTATAAGATGTGGGCCATACCCACAAAGCGCTGGCTTTAAAAAAAAAAAAAAGAGTCCCAACCCTGAGTCTCATTCCTTAAAACTAAGGTGATAAGTTGCACGGTAGCACAGGTATACGATAACCTAAGGTTTATGGAATATGATACCACACAAGTTGGTAATGAGCCTAGGGTTTAGCGCTTTCGATAAGTCTCAGATTAAGGATGTACCTACATAGTAATGTGTTGGCCTAATGCTGATGTCCGTCTCGTATATTGACTAGAATGAATCGGCACTCAATCCATCTCTCAAGGATTAAGACAGATGTGGGGTTCCGATGGAGCTCGCTGAGTCACGCCTCCACTTTCCGTAAAAGATATGAAAAGAAAGGACTGACATGAGCAAGCACATGTTAGGAGTGTGGAATTTATACGAAATTCTTATATGGGGAGAATTGTAACACTCGAAATATACCCTAGTCGTTCACATGTTTTAGTGGTATTTAAGTAGTTTAATCGGGACCGCTTCATGAGTTAAATGTGAAACCGAAACGAGACCCTGAAAAGTTACAAAACTTAAGGGCAATATGGTAAATTGTCTAAAAAGGGGCCCAAAAGTTATGAATTGATGAGACTATGGGCCAAAGTGAAATAAAGGAAAGTTTAATTCATAAATAGAATGAGTTATGGGGCTTGAAAGGAAATAAGTAAAATTAACCCAAAAATGGGTTTTGTTGGAGGGCCAAACAAGGCCTAAAGGAGAATGGGATTTTAAAGACCAAATTGGTCTCAAATTGGGGGTAGAACCGGATGGGAGAAGGAGAAAAAGAAGAGAAGAGGAAAAGGAAGAAGCAAGGAGAGGAGATCAAGCCAAAACAAAGCTCTAATTAAGGTATGGATTCATGATTTTGTATGAAACTCCTTTGAAGTATGGATTTATGGAATTCTAAGGCTTGGTTTTGTTAATAGCTTGTCTCCAAAGCGCTGCTTTGTTAGAATTCATTCTAACCTTGATCTCTTAGCCAGGGTTGATCAAATCCTATGGTAATAAGATAACAAAGAATCCTCCTTTAGATGGATTCATGGTTGTTCGAGAGTTTTGTGTTAGGTTTGGGAATAAACTCTAACTAAACATCATGTTTGGTTTGTGTATGGGTCTTAACCCATATTAGTTGTTTTGGAAGGAATCTTGATATGTTTTTTTGGAAGAAAGATATGTAATCATAGAAGAATTAAGAAAATTGAGTTTACAAGAGACATATGAAGTGATCTTTAGCTGATTATGAGGCATAGAAGTGATCGGGATCAAACATATGAAAATGGGAGAAAACACCCATTCCGCATTCTTGCATCAGGACTTAAGTTCCTACCAGAACTTGATTCTGTCTATTTTTATTAAGTCCTACTGGTAGGAGTTAACTCACTGTAGGACCTGCTCGGTTTTCCAGCCAATCAAGCCGCATTTTGGCCATAACTTCCCCATTTATTATCCCATTTGAGGATTCAAGTGGCTACTGCAGCCAGACTTCAAGGAGAACCAAACTTAAGAGAAGGTATCTCCCAACTTGACTCTAAGTGGTCGAAAAATCCACTAAAGTGAGGCTATGTGCAAGCCCATTTCCTGCATCGCTGATCATAGCGCAGGTCCGAGTTGTTTCTGACGTATCTTGAGTTCCCAGATTCGAATTGGGTGGATTCCAGTTGGAATAGAACCCTCTTAATATCTTAGGATTTAAATAAGTACAAGGACCTAGTGTCAAAATATGAAGACCTCGGAAAATGAATATTTCAAACTGTCCCTCTGAAAATCTGGCAGAACTAATTAGTTGGCATGAAATGCCATAACTTGAGTTTGGACGATCCGAATGGATTGATTCTAATTTGAGCAAAGATGATTCATAGAGGAACAAGAATATATGAAAGATATATGATCATATGACAATTCAGACCAAAGAATGGACGTCCCGATTAGTGCTCCTAAGACTCCGACACTCCCAGATCCCGGGACAGTGCCACAAGACTTCACCATTAGTACACACCCCGTCAGATTTAATTCCCCGCTGCGCACAGCACCCCAAGATCGTGATCGTGACCTTCGTACTTATTGCATCGTCCTACCATTTCTTATAATTGGTCTAGGTAGTCGACGTACATATGATAAGACACTCGAATAAAGAATAAGAGTAAAGATCCGAACGTATCTCGACTGGGTCCTCAGAAAATTCCACGGGTACCCGTAGATCCGAGCAAGTCTCGTCTCTCAGAGGTCCCGTAAGACCTACTGCACTCCAGATCCGATAAACCTGCTCGATCAAGACCTCAGAGTACCTACGGTACTCAAGATCCGATTCGCTCAGCACCTAATGCGTACCCGCATTGATAAGTTCCCGTTCAGACTGACTGCTCGTAGTACCTACTCTGCACTCAGATCCGATCCGTCTGTAGTACCCACTGCACTCTGTGATTTGATAAGTCCCGCTTCTCAGATAAGTCCCGTAGTACCTACGGTACTCTCAGGTGATTCGATAACCTCAGATTTATAAGTCCCTGCTTTCCGTGATAAGTCCCGCAGTAACCTACGGCACTCTGTATCTGATAACCCCGTGATCCGATAAGTCCCGTAGCACTCCACGGTACCCTGTGATTTGACAAGTCCCGGCTCGAATAAGTTCTCAAGTACCTTACTCTGCACTCAATGATTAAGCCTGTGAGTACCTACGTACCCCCAGATTCGAAAATGTCTCCAGAGTGACCCACGGGTACCCCAGATTTAATTAAGTTCCGTCTGCCTCTCGATTTAGTCTAGCACTCCATGTACCCGCCTCTAATAAGTCCCGATCTCGATAAGTTCCGTAGTACCTAAGGGTACCCCCCAGATTTGAATAAGTCCCCAGAAAATTCCACGCGTACCCATGCATCTTAATGTCCCGTGATCCGATAAGTTCCGTCTCTCAGATAAGTCCCGTAGCACTCTACGGCACTTCAGACCGATAAGTCCCATATCCGAATAAATTACGCCCCTCAGACTGATCTCGCTCAGAAGCACCTTATGGGCACTTCGTGATTTGATTAAGTTCGTCTCAGACTGATCTCTCTGGTTTCAGAGGTACTCACGGTGACTCAAAGATTTGATTAAGTTCGTCCAACTGATATGTTCCGTGAGTACCCACGGTACTCCAGGACTGACAAGTTCAAGATTCGACAAGTCCCGAGTACCTACGGTAAATTCCCGCATTTGAATAAGTCTCAGAGTTCCACGGTACCCTCAGATCCGATAAGTCCCGTGATCCGATCCGTTCGTAGTACCTACTGCACCCGCATTTGATAACCCGTATCCGATCCCGCATCTCGACAAGTCCCGTAGCACCGCACGGTACTCGTGATCCGATAAGTCCCATGTCCGAATAAATCTATGTCCAGACTGACTGCTCAGAGTACCCATGGGTACTCCCCCAAGATTTGATTGCCCCGTCCCCAGACTGATCCGTTCAGAGTACCTACGCACCCAAAGATCACATTGCCCCATCCTCAGATCCGACCGCTCAGAAGGCCTACCTGCAATTCCGCAGACCGAACAAGTCTCCGTCTCAGATTTGGATCCGTTCTCAGAAAATCTACTGGCACTCGCGCATCCGACAAGTCCCGTCTCATGTTCCCAGAGTACCTACGGTACTCGTATCTCATTTAGTTCCGTACACCTATGGGTACCCCGCTCTCCGATTAACTCCTGCCTCCGTATAAGTTACAGAGTACCTACTCGTACCCAAAGATCCGAACAAGTTCCGCTTTCCGACAACCCCCAGTGATCCGAATATGTCCCTACCTTTGATTTAGTTCTAGTACCCAAGGGTACCCGCATCCGAGTAAGTTCCTCGTCATGTATCCTGATTAGCCCGTAGCACTCCACGCAATTCTCAGATTTGATTGTCTTAGGTACCTACGCACTCTTGTACGCAAATAAGTAAGTCTCAGAGGCCCCACGTACCCAGACCGGTCAGTTCCGCTGTGACCTACTCTATCGCCAAGCTGGACAAGTCTGTAGTACCTACGTACCCTGTATCTCGATAAGCTCTGCTTCCTGATATCTAACTGCTCAGTACCCACGTACTTTTTTATACCAAGAAATGTTCTCAGAGTACCTACGTACTTCGTATCCGAAATACATATATAAGTTCCGTAAGACCAAGATAAGTCTGCAAGATTCTCGCATAAGTTCCGTAAGACAAGTACGTGTCCAAATTAAGATAATGCCTGTACTGCGGTACCATGGGTACCTCCGACAAGCTAAACTCCGTAGCATAAACATAAGTTCTCGGCACTCACGGAGCTCAATGCACATAAGTCTCATGAGGTAAGGATAAGTTCAAGATAAGAATAAGTTTCATAGAATCTCTACTGAGTCCCGCATGAACATAAGTCTCGATAAGCATAAATGCTATATAAGTCTATGATATGAACGCATGAGGATTTCGATATCCTGCTATGGCTATACACTTATTATAATTGTGTATATGCATGTGTTTCTCAGATAAGAAATGTTTCCCAATTAAGCGTAAAGCTTAGCACGGGTTTTTAATCCACAGAGAAGAGACAAGAAACATCCGCATACAAATTACAACACTTGTAAGGGTTCATCAGCAATGAGGTTCCGTGTCTGGTTTAAATGTAAAAGTTCGCCAGAGTATGTAAATGGGACTCAAGAGGCATGTATATAATATTTGATTATAAGATAAGATGTGGGCCATACCCATTGTGTGCCACTGGGTTTTTAAAAAAAAAAAGAGTCCTGGCCTGAGTCTCGCCCGGAAATGGCGTGATATATACCATGTGCAAAACAATGCGACAAATGCCAAAGGGTCAGAAAATCTCGTCACATGATGCCACCGAACCCCATCCTAGTTGTCGAAGTTATTTGACACTAGCATCACCTACTGACCATTTCCTACTCTTCTGATATATTTTTACATTCCTCGTGGAGTTGACTATAAGGTCAAAATGGGTCAAGCAATGCCGCGTAGAGCGCCAGATCACAAGGCGTATTGAAATTCTCAAGGAGAACATTTACTCCAGATTCGGGTCCCCAAAGCCATAATCGTTGACTTGAGGTTCACATTTCGCAACAAACCTGAGAATCTCCTATCCAAGTCTGGTGTCAAGCACAAGGTGGCCACCCCATCATCCCTGCATCTAGTGGCCAACAGAGCCAGCCACCAGGAAATCAGCACCATAATCGATGAAAGAGCCGAATGAAGGACTCTGCCCCTGCTTCCGGATTCCTCAAGTACACAAAGATACAAGACCATCCTCGAATGTCCCCATCGCCTAGTTTATGGTAAGCATGCCACCCACCGTGGAAATTGAATATAAGGCGGGAAGTACAAAAATTTTGAACTGACATAAAGAAAGCTGGTCTTAAAGACTCCTCGATTTCAATGAGTTGTGAAGAGCGAGGAACGACGCCTACTAATCCAAAAATTGCAAAGGACAATTAAAGAAGTGGCATGATCACCATACCCTAAGAACTTCAATCGTGGGACCAAGTCCCACTCTACGACCCAAACCCACCTCCCTCCTCTCTTTCCTGTTTAAATCAAGATGCATTGACCATTCATCATCCATCGCATTCCCAAATGATTCAAGAGACTCGGCTTCAACCCAAATGATAATAGAGTGTTCAAGGTTAATGGGCAAAGAGTGAAGCCCTATGCCGTGATAGCACACTGCAAACAGGAGTGAGATTCCCTCCCGGCCTCCGTGACCTTCTTCATCGTGGTTTCTAGGTTAGCCTCGGGTCTCCATTGGAGACCAAATCGCCACCCAAGACATTTGTTTTAATTTTTTCTTTAGAAATTTGTTTTTAATTTTTGTTTTTTATCTCTTAAGATAAATTCTTTACATATTCAAGGTTTTATTTTTTTAAATTTGGTCAGCTTTGCCTAACTTTCATCTTTGTTTATCCCCAAGTGAGTTTTGTCGAGGGAGGCATCTCGCGCAAAATTCGCAGACAAAGGCACCGAAAACGCTTGCACGAAATCGGAACCAAAAGCCTTTTCGTCTTCCTGCATTGCAAGGCTGAACCAAAAGTCTTTTCATCATCTAATCCTCCTTAAACCCCTATCTCCTTTTCATTTCCATTTTCAACCCATCCATCGCGCTCCCTTGTCTCGTCATTGCTGGCCATCCCATTCCTAGCCTCCCGCCTCCTCCAAACATGCTGTGAGAACTATCAGGATTCTTGCTGCACTTCAAGGTGTGGCGTATCGACTCGTCTTCTGCAGACGCCTCACCCCAGCCCCCCGCCTCTGTCGACGCACCTCCACAACCCTGCCGAGAAATGACGCCTACTTCCTTCCTCCTCCAAGCCACTGCTGCTGCTGCCAGGTTTCAATCCATTGGAGGAGTTACTTACTGCACTCAAAGAGCCGGACCTCTCAAGTAGAGCACATAAGAGGTCCTATCCTCTTCAGAGCCACTCACTGAGATCCCTGAACAGGCTCAGATATCACTCAGGAAACTCACCATCTCATGCACCGCAGCTACTGCATCAGCCAGCTCCCATTATCCCCGCTATGACTAGACATATTTTATTATACACTGAATTGATGTCGTGGCCAAGGAGATTCATTCGAGTTTTACCATGATCTCCTAAGATCGTCGCTGACCTCGAGCCTGGGAGATTCTACGCGGCTAGTGCACAGTATCTGAGTCGCTCACTACCCGGGCATTTTGACTCCCAAAGGTTTTAGAGTTTTATCACACCATGAACTCCCGGGGAGTAGTCGATCCGACAACATTCTGATTCAAGATTGACGCGCCGCCCCAGTGGATTCCGAGAGCCACTGATATCATTTCTTCGAAGCATTGTTTACCGGGGTGGTCTTCGCCACCCTATGGATTATAGACAATGGCCACATCCCTCGCCTTAGAAGATGGTCTCGGGTTGCTTTCCTGACACGCCGCCTAGTCTATCCTATTCAGCCGCATTACTTCCCCGTGAGCATGCTCCCCATCGATCACATAACTTTACTGCAACCTATTCTCGCTTCACATGTGCAGAGAGGAGTAGAGGAGCCATTCTGTAGGTGCTCGCACAGGATTTCCTGAGGGATTTTGGTTCGCCAAATTTCACTGAAATACCATGACTCTTGTTCCATTTTGAGGACAAGGTCTATCGTAGGAGGTTACCACGTAGCCGAGTCCATCCCTCCGCTATTCCCCGAGGCTCCTACGCAGTCCTTAAGATAGTCAGGTTCCCTGTCGAAGCCACTCTGACAGCATCGCAAGATTTTGTGATGTAGTCACGACTCTTGATCGAGCACCTGAGTATCACCCCACTTCCGATGATGTTGAGGGACGACCTAAATTCGAGGACCTTCCCGTTAGCCAGCAACTTTCCGCCGTGGTGACTAAGGCTTCAGCCCACCACCCCTGGGCACTCGTCCCACCCTCTCCGGCCCGACACCGACAAAATAGCCACGCCCCACGCATCCCGCGATCCGAGCCTCCAACGCCCGGGCCACCTCCACTGCCCCATCTCCTGCTGACTTAGCTGGTTTATCCTCCACCGCACCGCCGCCACTACAGCATATCCCTATATCACCTGGACTTTCTAGCCACTCGGATGCGGCCCGTACATTTTTCGCCACTTTTGTTTACGATAAACACAGACAGTATCCCATTGTTTCTGACAAGACGAGATCGAGACCGCCTCGCACAAACCAAAGACTGTCAAAGAAATCAGCCATTCTACTTCAGATTCAGATCACCCTGCCTACCGCGATCCCAAATCTCGCCTTCATACTCGACCACCACTCCCTGACCCTTCTACAGAGCGGCAGGTGCATTGTCCACTCAAGGTATCCATAGACTTATTTATGATAAAGTAAAGATTCGACTCCTTGGCCTTGCATTGCCTCACCATTTCCGGGATGGCGATGACCACCATCAGCTATGCACTGAGGAGGTTACACTTCCTTCTGGGAGTTAGAAAAGGAAGTGATATTTATTATACTTTTGTTTTGTTTTAGTCTTCTAAACTGCCTTTTTGTCCATTTTGAAAAAGTGTTAGTAAGCGGTAGCCAATGGTAGGCAATGGGTGGTTTTTTCACGCTACTATAATGCTTTCAGTTGTTTTTGAAAAATATAGTCACTTTTGTTTTATAATACACACTATATAGCATCATTTACAATTTTCATTTATAATCAATTTTTTTTTGTATACTGTCTAGCCTTGCAGTTTGAAGAACTTAAGCTTTGTCCAATTCTATTGTTGTTAGATTGGTTCCATGCCAAGTTGAGTGGATGATTAGTTGAATTCTTGTTGCTTTTAACCTTTTTCTTCCACCTATAGATAACCTCACACTAAGCACATTAGGTTTCAATGATAGGCTTAAAAACTGCGCTACCTCCTTAAATTTGTAAAACCTATCCTAGTTTCGTTGGCTGCTTTAATAGGTTAAGGACCCCCATGAAAAGGAGGCCAATGTGTCTTCCAAAATAAAAATGAGTGAAATAGAAAAAGAAAAAGAAGAAAAATTGCAACGCTTTCGTCTTTGAACCCGAGCACCCGCCTGAGGGGGTATATGGCGAAGCCTTTAAAGCCCAAAGGCTCCTAAGCCAACTGCTTCGGGAGCCACCGACTCTAGTGCTCGCCTGGCCAGAAAGGATGGGTGAGTTTAGAAAGTTGTAGGTGCCGGGAGTCTCGAAACTTGGTCCAAAGTCCAGAAACCTAAGAGCTCAGGGTCGAAAGATCCTCGGCTCGTGCCCCAAACCTTAACTCGGTCGGGTTACTCCACAACTTCGCTACAAGGACTTTGGTGAAGCTCGATTCCCAAGATTGCACCCTACAACACAAAAAAGAATTGTGAAATAAGAGGTAAGTCTTGATCTATTTAGGTCAAGAAGGAGCTAGGTAATCGGGCAAAGAGCTCGTCAGTGAGTGCGCTTTAGGAGTTTATTGTTGAGAACCGATCAAACAAACACTTAGCTTTGGGTGAAAGTCTCTAGTTGGATTCACCAAGAAGGAGGCTCTTTGATTTCAATTTTGTACGGCATTCATTCTCTCGAGATAGTTATCACAAGGGTTTCGATTCATCGAGGATTAGGCATTACTCATTCACAACCTTTTTGAAATAGCATTTTTATGAACATAATTTTGTTATTGTTTTTATGCTCTCTCTTTCTTTTCTTCTTTCATTGCTAAGGGACTAGCAATGTGTAGGTTAAGGGGTGTGATTAGTGCCCAAAAAGTTCTATTTTGAACCCTATTTATTATAGGTTTGAAAGTGCTTTGGTGGTACCAATCATTCTAATTAACCCAATTAGCATGTTATGTCCCTATTATACTACTGGACGTATTCTCGTATTATTTTTTTAGTTTTAACAAGCATTTGATACCGATTTTATCGAGTCAATCCATGCATAAAGGATCCGGTCGATCTCCCAAAAGCTCTCGGGAAGACAGGCGTAGAAGCCAGAAGCCGTAGAAGCTGTGGAGCAATTTACGCACTGTCCGAATTTCGATGCGCCAAAAATTCGAAAGGAAGGAAAATTCGCACAAAGGCGCTTGTGGCTCATGGCAAAGAAGAAAATTCACGCATGCGCGCAACTTTTTCTCGATCAAGCAGTTGTTCCCATTTCAGCCCGTAACGACCCCGCTTTGTATATTTTCCAATTTTACCCCAGATGTAATCTTCACTTTGACATGGTATTACTTTCACTTTTGTAAGGCTATATATAGCCATTTTATAAAATTTCCGCTGAGGGGGCCTAAGAAAGACAAAAAGACTTGCTCTGCTTGGGGTTTTTTACCCTTGAGCCCTCCTCTCTTCCCTCTCCTTTCTCTCACTTTCGCATCCAAACACCCTTGAGGATGAAAACTCAGGGATGTTACAAGTCCCTCATCCTTAAAGAGGAGGGCTTTAGCAGTGGTTGTGAGGTAAACGTAGGTTTTCTCTGTTTTAACGCGAGCATTTATTAACATTTATGTTCCTGTCTTTTAACTCTAGGTTTAAAAGCTCTTTGATGCATCCGCATAGGCCAATACTTGGCAATCTTTTAGGATCCAGTGGATGCTTATCATTAGATCCACTGACATCCACTAATTGTCATTTACGAGTCTCCTATGGTGAGTCATGTTGTTAGATTCTCAATCAAGGAACCATAAATGCCTGGTGAAATGCTTTCTATCAAAAGGAAATGTATTGAGGGTTAGTTTTTAAAGTTAAATGAAGATCCGGCTCGAAATGACTATATGTCATCTTCTCCTGCTAGAAATGAACCCCGAGGACCCTATATAGCCCTATCAACCCGCCTAGTACCAATAATTTCAAGGATTTATTTTAAGGTTTATTTTCATTTTATTTCACCTTTCTTTCTAATCTGCACACCATCAACCTCACACTTTTACAAAACTCCTAATCTACAAAGATTCACCATTTTGAAGCATCATAACCGTTTCATTTTATGCGAAGAAAATCCCTTGTTCGATCCTAGAGTGCCACTATAATCTAGCATTGCTACAAAGAAGAGTGAATTTAGGTTATAAATTTTGTTGATTCCAAACACCTATTGTGGCCCAAATCAAGGATCAAGGTCATTCTATCAGATTGAGGTGAGACCTCTAAACATTAAACTGATACATCATCTAATTAATCCTCACACCATGGGTAAATTAGTGATCTATCAAAGTAATCTTTTAGAGTTCTTTAGTTCCATAATATTAGCCTAACATACCCCCAAGTTACTGCTCTTTACTCTCATGAATCTCCATCTCTGTGTCACTCAAAGGGCCTCTTAGAAATCAAAACAAGATACAGCTCTTTTCTGGATACAAGCTACTAATATTCCGAACAACTAATTATATGAACAGTACCAATTATATAAATTCAGTCTTCAAACCCACAAAATAACTAAGAATCTGCAAATCTAAATGTTCAATAATTAATCCCCACCCCTAGAGGGTGTTTAATGTTCCATTACTGAATTCCAATCATCACCAATCAAACAAAAAGTAAGAAAATGAAGAAAGAAATCAAGAGACAAGGAGTGAGAGAAAAATCCAGATTTTAGTTTCAATCTTTGTCCTAATAAAGAATGAAATCACCCTCATTATGCATCACCGAAATCTCTTCAATAGAAATAAAAATTTGCTCCAGCTCTACATCTATTTAAAATCAAAATCAGAAGAAAACTAAAAATGGCGCTTTAGAGAGAGAACCCCATGAGAGGTGTTCTCCCACCTCCTCAAGTACCCTAAAAACCTTAAAACGAGTATTTATAGTCCTATGGTGAATGGGCTTGAAAAATAGTCCAAATAGCAATTGGGCTTTCTAGTTCAGCCCACACAATGTCGCAAACATGATTAGTGCCCAAAAGTGCTATTTCGAGTCCCATCTAAGATAGGTTTTGAGTGCTTTTAAGACTAATCATATCAATTAAGCCAATTGATGTGTGTCCACTTAGTTCCACCGACATTTCGAGCTTGTTTTGGTGATTTGCGTCTTATGCATCTTTACCCACTCCGTGGCTTAAGTTTGATGACAAGATATAAAAATGAATGCTAAGGAATTTTGTTCAACCATCAAAAAATAAAGGAATTTAAAGTGGATTTTGAAGGTGAGATGCAAGAGATGCAAGAGCAAAACAGCGCATCCCGTGATTTTCGCTATATGATTACTGGTGGTTTTCCATGACTGCGAAAATTCGCAATCCTACAAAATTGAGACTTTCTGGGTTAATAAATTTATCAAGGTCTACTGAAAATTGCACTCGCTATCCTCACAATAATTTCGCTAGGTTAGCGAAATTTCGCTAGCTAGCTTAGTTCATCGTTGATAGCCTAAATTTCACTGTTAAGATCTCTCGTAGAATTGCCAGTTATTAAATTCGCGACTAGCGAAATTAGACTAGCTTAAATTTTCGCCATGCTACCAAATCCTCCCGCATATGAAATTCTCGCCCCATTTTTGTATACTTGATGCCAAACGATCACGTTATGTATTACCACCTCATTCCTTTGTAGTTTTTCAATATTTTAGTAGATTTTCACACCCTTTGGGTGGACTATATAAACTCATAAGTTTGTAACCCTAAGAATTTCGCAGCAGTTTTTCATTTTTATAAATTCCCATAGCCTTTCATTTTAGGGTTTCATTTTCTCTCCTCTTTCTTTTCATTTCCTTTTCAGTCGCAAACACAACCTCGAGGATGACAACTCAAGGGATGCTGGCTGCTTCCTCATAGCTTTGAAGAGCAGGGTGGCTAGTTTGGCTTTAAGCACAGTCAGTCTCCTATGTCAGAATGTTCCAGTAATCGCATTTATGGTTCCAACTTCTTCCAACTAGGGTTTAATGTCATTTAATGTCCTACTTTCAATAATACTTGTCATGCTTTGTGGTTCAAGGATTCTTAATGCTGGGATGCACTGACCCTTAGATGTCATTTAAGCCACTGCTGAGTGAGGTCAATTCTAGGTTTTAAAACTGAATGGGACTTTTGATGCATAATACTGGTGTTGACTCAAATAGGAGTGGTTCCAGGGTTAGGTTTTATAGTTATTCAAAGATCCGGTTTTGGCTTTAACTATAGTTCATTTGCCCTAATGCGAGGAAATAACCCGAGGACACCTTAATACCCCCATGTTATCAAGCTAGTGACCCAAGCCTTCAAAGTTACTATTTCACACCACTTAAGCCATTACAAACACACGCTGACCAACAAACTCCACTCGTTTAAACAAATCCACAAATCCAAACAAAAGCCTCACCCATTTTCCAAACACCGATGCAAATCATTCATGTGGATGAAAACCCATCCCTGCACCGACCCTAGATCCGCCATGTCAAGCAGATACTTCACTACAAAAATAGAGGAACCAAGGATTAGCTACAAATATTGTTGATTCCGAATCACCCTACTGTGGGACGAATCAAATGGCGTCGTTGCCGGGGATGGTGCCAAACTACGTTTGATGAGTTGATGTACTCAGAATCCACATTACAAGTGTCAGACCTTTACCCCAATTAAGTGCGCAAAGAATCGCAAGTTTTCTTCACTCTGGCAATCACAGACTGCTTTTGTTTCTTGCACTTACTTTTGTTTTAACTAACACCTACTTTTAAAGAAGCTTGCTTCAGGTTCTCGTCAGGTCTCATTGCGGTAAATGTGTTTATGCAAAGACTGGACAGAGGGATATCAGGTAGATTTAAAGAGTGAGTGCACCAATTGAACAAGGTCGAAATCAAGGTGCACGCTGACCAAATGGATCCTCTACATGAGGAACAAAGAAAGTCAACAAGCACCCCTATGAATCCAACACAAAGATCGATGAGGGAACACATACACTTAGAGTTAGTGCCCCTCCCGCATCATACCTCCCGCCGAGGATGCAGCAATGACCCTACCCAAGCACTCGCTTCCCACCTTCAATGGTATGGAGAATGAAAACACATATTCACACATACGGGATTTGAGGAGGTATGCACTACCTTCAAGGAAGGTATAACCGATAATGGAGTCGCTTCGTCAAGGCATTCCCGCTGACACCAAGGACAGCCAAGACTGGGCTCAACCCACCGAGGCCGAGAACGATTAGAAATCGGGCCGATCTTCAAGCTGAATTTTTGAAGAAATTTTATTGCCAAAGACCAACAAGCTTGAAGAGGCGATCTACACTCACTTACTTATGACAATGAGAAATTCTACTCACTACCGAGAGATTCATGGACACCACGTTGTCATTCACATCATGGTTCGACACCTGATGTTAGCCAATCACTTATAATGGTATGTCCCCCCGCCATGAAACAATTGCTAGAAACCATGTGTGTGGAGGTGATTTTCTCGAGAAACCCTGACGAGGCCATGGATTTCTTGGAGTTATGTGGGTCAAACTTCCAAGGGTCAGATGACTAAACCCGAGGAGGTGGAGAAAATGAGGCCCTCCCACCAAAGTGGGGAGGGATTTTACACTCTCGAGGACATGGAAATGAAAGCAAAAATTTCGACCTGGGGCAGGAAGTAGAGGAGCTAGAAGGAAAGGTTCATGAAGTGCAGCAAGATCAAACACCGCACAGACAAACCCATTCACCGCTTGTCAACCCACCGCTGCCCAGAGAACATCATCCATGTGCCTTCAAACAAGGATTTGATGTCGACATGCAAATGTCAGAGGTCATCATGCCACAACCTAATGCCCCATATGGTAATACCTACAATCGAAAATCACCCTAACCTCTCCCGAAACCTATTCCCTCGCTTGTGCCCCAAAAAGCCAAATCACTCGTTCCTCATCTCAACCACAAACACCATCATCCACTTCTCCACAACGTCATCTGAATTCAGAGCAAGGTGGTGGGGTACTTTGCGGAAGAGCAAAGGATCAACACGCACACCGCACAAAGGATCGACAATCGTAGAAAGTACATTGAACAAAATAATAGACGGGGCTTCGGAGCAATCTTAATCAAAAATAGTATTAACCCGCAGATTCATCAAGCAAAGATCAACAATACTGGAGGTGTGTGAGAGAGGGAATGTCTCTCCCCAAACATTGCCAAATCCAAAAGGTACATGAGATAGGTTCATCCAAAGAATTGTGATGGCTATGAACTACAATCACCGGGGGAGGAGTGGAAAAGAGAAATGTAACAACCGCAGCCCATGGTCATGAAGAAAATGCAAGTGAAAAGGAAGTTTAACCCAGAGGGTGATCGTTGAAGACTCAATGAAGACCGCATGCCACCTCCATTTCCCAGTACACCTAGAGTAAGAAGAAAGCATCCCAAAGAAAGTGTGCATTCTAAGTCCTAAGGCAGAAGGTCAACATAATTGACATCATCAAACAAGTCCCTGCCTATGCAAAGTTTTTGAAAGATCTATGTACAATCAAAAAGGGATTGGGCATTGAGAAGAAAGCCTTCCTGACCGAACAAGTCAGTGCCATAATCCAAAGCAGAACCTACCAAATACAAGGATCCAGATCCCCACAATTTCGCCAATATCGGGAGGAATCCAGCATGCATAAAGCCCCGCTAGATTTTCAACAGGTAAACCCGTCGCCATACTCGCAGATAGCTAGGTTTAGGGGAGTCAAACCGACCAACATCACGCTGTCATCGGGCTGATAGATCGCTGACCTCAGGAATAGTTGGAGGATGTATCGGGTCACAGATAAATTCTACTACCCAGTTAGACTTTGTAAAGGTTTCGACACCGAGCCACAGCAAGTGGGCCTAATCATGTGCCGACATCTGGGAAGACCATTTCGCTACGTACCAATGCAATCATCAATTGCCAGAATGGAGTCATGTAGCTCACATTTGGCAACATGACACCGAGCTCAACATTTTCCACTGAAAGGCAACAAGCAAAACCAATCGAGACGAGGTGAGCACCATGAAGCCTGGGCTCGAGTAATACCTAGTAGGAAGGCATGATACTAACGAACAAACAGAAGAATTAATGGAGAACAATGAAGTGCTAATGAAGAATCCACCATTCCTCCCGCAACACCCCACTACCACCGTGAGACTGGGGACGCCCAAAACAAAGGAGCCGAGCATGAAGGCACCTCGCAGCGACACACCCACCACGCTAGTGGAGGAGCTCCTCCCGAACCCTCCTCAGATCCACACATGACAACCGGAGTGGTTCCTGTAGGAACCTGGAGACCACTCCAAATTCTTGCTGGAAATTTTACTTCATATTATTTTAAGTCTTAATTGGTTTTTAGTGGTGCTACTACTTTCTACTCTATTTTTCTGGGGAATAGCTGCATTTTCAAGCTTATCTTATCACAATTTTGGTTTTGAAATGTTGCAGAGTTGGCGTAAGTGTGGAGAATCTCATTTTCCACGCAGACATAGTTATAGCAAAAATGGGTTAACCATGCCATTCTCCTCGTCCAAACCGTCGTTTTCATCTTCTACTGAGGTTCCATACGCTTCTTTTTGAAAAAGCTGATAATTTTGTGAAATATACTGGCATAGAAATATACCATACATTCACATTTTTGTACACTTTTGAAAATCAATTTTATGCCTATATTTTTGTGTTTCTACTCTTGCCTTGAGTTAAAGAATTGAAGCCCTTTATGTTACCTTAATGTTAGAACAATTCCATGCATGATTTAGTTTTCAGTCAATTGAGATTTTGGCGTATTTCAACCTTGAACATTCCCCCTTGAGCTAATTCACACACTGCACACTAGAATTGTTCATTGGGGTCAGAAATTATATACTCTTTTCGCCTTGCAAGCCACTTTATGATGTTTGACAAACCAGATGTTAGTATTACTCATATACGAAGGGGCCACGTCATTTTCCAAAAAGGAAAAGAAAGCAAAAGAGAAAGAAAAGAAGAAAAGAAAAATAAAAGCCATGACGCTTGCCTTTAAACCTAATAACACACGGGTCCGAGGGTATATGGTGAAAGCTCAAGCCCGACATGCCCTAAATCTTAGCTCGGGTCAGGAGTCATCGACTTGCAGGGTTCGTTATACGGTGGACGTAGAGTTTACCGTGTTGTAGGTGCTTAATTTCGGTCATTCCTGAGTCCCGGTGAAACCCGCAGTTTGTGGTCAAGGATCCTTTTGGCTTGATGCCCTAAACCCACTGGCTGGGAGTCACCTGCGGACTTCACACGCACTCGTGAAGTCGAGTTTTTAAGATCGCACCCTACAAATGTAATCAACAAAGAAATAAGTGTGTAGCTAATCCTATTTAGGTTGTTCAACACGCGCCATGGAAGTTAGCTAGGTTGGGGGAGGAATAATTTTGCAATTTATTGGCTCAATCTGCTACATTAGGAATCATTAGATTTCGTGGAAATTCAAAGGATTTCAGATCCGATGTCGCCTAAAACTCGTTCATATGGTTTCGTTTCTCTCATGTCGGTTTTCTAATTGTGGTAAATTGTTCATTTTAAAGGTAATGTTTATCCGTACATACACTTTTGAACCATATATATACTTGCATAAAATCCACAGCATCCCATTATTGTTTAGCATTGCTAAGGGACTAGCAGCGTGTCGGTTGGGGTGATTAGTGCCCAAAGGTATATTTTGGGCCTATCCAAGATAGGTTTGAGTGCTTTCGCGCTAATCATATCAGTCGCCAATTAATGTGAATGCGGAGTCCACTTAGTTCCATGATGCCATTTCGAGCTTATTTTTTGGTGATTTGCGGGTCTTTAGCTACCTGTTAATGTTTAAGTTTGATGACAAGGTATGTGCAGATGAGGAATCACGGTGTTTTTCAACCATCAAGCCAAAGAATTTGAAATTGGATTTTGAAGCGGTAGATGCGGAGTGAGATGCGATGAGCAAAACGAGGCGATCCACAAGTTTTCGTATGATTGCGAAAATTTCGGGATTAGCGAAAATTTCGCTTAATCATAAGCGAGGAATTCTAACGTGCCTAGCGAAAATTTGCAATTCCCGCTATCTCCGCGATAATTTATTTAGGCTGGCGAAATTTGGCTATTAGCGAAATTCCTTTGTTGATGGCGAAATTTCTCAATTTCGCTATCTCATTAAAAATTTTCTCTAGAATTTGCGAAATTTATTTGAGGCTAAGCGAAATTCGCTAGACTAGCAGTGGCTATGCTAGCGAAATCCTCCTGCATGTGAAATTCACTGCCCTGTGTTTGTTTACTTGTGCAGCGTTCATTTTGGTGTATTACACCTTGTCCCTTTTGTAAGCCAATATTTTAGGCATTTTTGTATTTTCAAGCTTTTGAATTGGTATACTCAAGCCCAGCATGCAGTTTTGTAACCTAGAAATTTTCTGACTTTTCATTTTATAAAATTCCCGCGACTTTCATTTCAGGGTTTCATTCAGCTCTCTTCTCTCCTCTTTCTTTCATTTTCTGGTGCCAAACACAACCCTTGGATGACGCAACTCGGGGATGCTTGGCTAAGCCTCGTAACTTTGAAGAGGAGGGTGGCCAAAACGGTTTTAGGGCTCTTTGCCCAGGTTGTCCTCATCTTTGGCAAATATTCAAAGATCTTGCATTTATGGTTTAACTTTCAAACTAGGGTTTAATGCCATTTAATGTCCTACCCTTGGTCAATACTTGTCATGCTTTAAGTTTGAAGTGCATTCTTAATGCTAGATGCCTTGATATCCTTTAGATGTCATTGTAAACCCTTTGTGAGAGGTTGAATTCTAGGTTTTAAAAAGCGAATGGGACTTTTTGATGCATAATACTGCTGTTGACTCAAAATAGGAGTGGTTCGGGGGTTAGGTTTATAGTTAGAAACAAAGATCAAGTTTGAAAGCTTTGACTATAGGTCATTTTGCTTACTAATCTTGAGGAAATAACTTGAGGACACCTTAATACACCCATGTTATCAGCTAGTGACCCAAGCCTTCAAAGTTACCATTTCACAATTCACTTTAGCCATTACATTGATCGACCCAGCAAACTCCCTTTGTTTTAAACAAATCACAAATCCAAACAAAGCTCCACCATTTCCAACCGATGCAAATCATTCATAGGATGAAAACCCATCCCCATGTTCGACCCTAGACCGCTATGCTGCAGTAGCTTGACTATGGTGGTAGGAGGAACTAAGGATACAAATTTTGTTGATTCTGATCACCCTACCGTGGCACGAAGATCCTACAACATGCGAGAGATTTGTTGTGACATAATAGCGTCTTTTGTGCGTGACATAGTAAAACTTTGTGAAACCAGAATTTGCGCCTTAGTATAATCGCGGATAGAGTAGAGGCTTTGTCATGACAAAGTTTCTGTCTTCATCGTGACAAAGTTTCTGTCTTTGTCGTGACAAAGTTTCTGTCTTTGTTGTGACAAAGTTTCTATCTTTGTCGTGACAAATTTTCTATCTTTGTCATAATCTTTGTCGTAACAAAGTAAAAAACTTTGTCACGAAAAAGTTTAGCTTTAATAAAACTCTTGTCCGCGATAAGTCTGTACTTTGCCTTGTTTTGGCTAAGTCGCAGCTTATACATAGTGTTATGAATCATGAAGACTTTTATCATGACATAATAAAACTACGAACTAGACCCCACGGTGATTATTTGTGAGTGTCGATGGTGAAGTCTGGTGAGTTTTCTTCTTCCTCCCATTCTCCTTGTACACCATCTAAAATACAGAGCCTTGATATAAGTGATGGGTGTGAAATCAGTCCCTATAGCCTCCTCTATAATAACTTAGAATTGAGTTTTCTATAATTTTACCAACACTGAATTTGTAGCCCTTTAGGATGGCATACAACAAGACTGCTTCCTTTTCCCTGATTGTACATAGGTGCTTTGAAGGTAAAATGATTGAACATAAGAAATAAAACCACACCTTTGCAAGTTCAGTCAGTGCTCCTCTAGCGATGGACTCATGTGGGTTTCTCCTGGTGGCATTCAGCTTTCCTTGCCATCGTCGAGAAAATCGATCTACAGAAATTAGTGTTTCCACCAATCTTACTGAACTTTGAGCCATCCTTTCTCTGATAAGATTATCAAATGCGGTCAATCTGATTCTCTTTGCCAAAGGATCATTTCTCGACATACCTTTGCCTTATCCTTCATGCTCACCGTATTTAGCATGAACTCTTCGCCCATGTCCACGAATCTGGAGCCCTTGTGCTTTCGCGAATAGGTGCCATCCCTTGCTCTCGACTAGCTCTTGAAATGGAGAAATCCACTTATTGAAGCCTCTCTCCCCTATGAAGTCTCTATGCTGTAATTTATCTCTCCAGGCAATATACGCCATATCAGAGACCCAGTCACTAACTTTTTGTCCATTGCTCTCTGCTCTTGCTTCTTCATCTCCTCTCTTCCTCTTTCTAGATTCTTCGTGGCTACTTTCAGGTTCTGATTTACTTATTGCCCCTACTTCACCGCCTTGTTTACGCCGTGTAGCTTGAGCTGTTTCTTCCTCCATCACCGGCATATTCTTCAATGATTTTGTTGTGAAGTTTGGAACAGATTCATTAGCTCAGATATTTAAGAAATTTAAGGGATCTAGGGTTTGAAGGGAAGTAAGAGAGACTTGGTGAAGGAGATTGGGTTGAAGTTTAGGGTAAGGTGAATCTTCGATCTTCAAACATTTTCAATTTATAGGCGAGAGTTGTTGCTTTCATTAATTTAGAGAAAGATTGACGCAAAGTTTGTACCATGTTTTAATGTTAATGTGTGACATTAGAAATTAATGTCGCGAATGAAATTACCTCAATTAATTTTTATTAAGACGAGATTCTTTGTGCGACCAGAATTTATCTATCGCTCCAGGCCCCAGTTGTTCGACATAAATCTTAGCTAAGTGACATGGATTACTGAGGTTTCATGTTTGTTGTTCGTCACGACATAAAAAGTATGTACGTGGCAATACTACTTTCATTGTAAGTCAAATGATGCTTTCTTACTTTACGTCACGACAGAAAGAAAGAATTAATAATAGTGACATATTCCTGTATTAGAAGGGCGAGGTTTTGATTTTTCTTTGTATATAAAGTTAAATTTTCCCTTAACATAACTTTATCTATCTATGAGGTGTCCATTTCTTCAAAATTTTTGCATATTTTCATCATTTCAACCATTCAACCCATATGACATTATGCAATAAAGTCTTTCCACTTAGATCATACTTGTGAAAACACATTTTATCATGCATAATCCTCCTCTAATTCATAAGTATGAATTAACAATTTCATTCTTCACTTAATATCATTCATCAAGGTATTCAACAATGCATACAAGCTATTTGAACAATAAAATTTCCACATTCCCCAAACTTCAACTATGCACTATTATTAAGGACAAAGTGAGGGAAATGAAACATCTCTTGTAGTATTTTTTTCTACACATTTTAGTTTCGCTTGAGAAAGTGTGCTTCCTGGCTAACATCCAATTCCAAACATCTTCTCCCCGTCCCTCGAAAAATTCAACAAAACTTTATAAAATAAATTTTCTAACAAAATTAAACTAGAACACTACACAAAATTAAACAAAATTTTAATAGACTATAAAAATTTTTAAAAATTCAACTTAAGTTGTCTCCCCAAGAAGCTTCTCGCTTTAATGTCTTAGTTAGACATTTGCTGTGTGAGAATGTCTCTCATTTCACAAACTCTTTCCCTCTTCAAAACTGGATCTAAACTTCCTTTATGCTTCTCCAAAGATAAGGCTCCAATCTCTCCCCTCCTCCCTCTGAACATTTACTTAAATTCACTTCCGTATTCGCTTAGTGTTACCGCCCAAAGGGTGTACTTGTTACCACCGTGTAAGGTTCAATTCATCTCGACTTCACTTCCCCCGGAAAATGCTTCTTGAGCCCGGGAATTATATAAGAGGACTTGTTCTCCTGCCTTGAATTTCCTCCACAAAATCTTTTGACCATGCCACTTCTTTGTCTTTTCTTTGTAAAATTTTGCATTGTCATAAGCTTCATTTCTCAATTCTTCCAATTCATTCATTTGGAGTAATCTCTTTTCCTTTACAACTTGAAAATCACAATTCAATTTCTTGATGGCCCACATAGCTTTGTATTCCAGTTCTAAAGGGAGATGACAAGGATTTCCAAAAACAATTATGTATCGGGACATTCCAATGGGAGTTTTCAGAAGCGCCCCATAAAGCTCCACAAAGGAATTATCTAACTTAAAGACCAACTTTTCTTCGTCAGATTCTCTGCTTTTCTCCAAAAATTCTAATCTCCCTATTGGAAATTTCACCCTGTCTATTCAACTCGAGGGGTGATAAGCCAGTCCCATCATATGTTTGATTCCATATCTACTCATGAGTTTTGCAAAATGGCTTCCCTCATCACTTATGATTGTTCTGGGTGCTCCAAATTTGCTCATAATATTTTTTTTTGTATAAACACAACCACTGTTATGGCATCATTTCTGGGAGCTATTGTTTCCACCTATTTGGATACACAAACTATGCTGGGGAGAATACATATACCCCAAATGATGATTTGTGCTGTCCCATAATATATATCCCCATACACCAAAAATTTTCACAGACCACTAAAATTCTCATAGGCATTTCATTTCTTCTCGGGTTATATTGCCTATTCCTTCCTCAGATAAGCATCACATCGTTTTACCTTTATTCAAAACAATCTTTGAATAGTAGGTCAATAAAAAAACTCCATTTGAGAACCTCGTGTTTTATCTCTCGCAAAGTGTCCTCCATATGGTGATGCATGATCTTTTCCATAATACCACCTGTTCTCGCTTTCCTGGAACACATCTCTGATGAGATCACATCCGTTCCTCTCTAAAAAGTGCTATCCTAATTATAAAATCTAATCAATTCTCAATTTTCTTTCTTTGTCAGAATAACCTGTGTGGCACAACCTGCCAAGCTAAGTAATTGACAATATCACGACACCAGGATGTTTGAACTACCAACAAAAACAGCTGTTCATCAAGAAAATTTTCTGCTATTTCAATTTCCTTTTCTTTTTCAACAGTCTTTTCCAATATAGACAAGTGATCATCTATCACATTGTCACTACTCCTTTATCTTCGATCTCCGCATCAAACTCTTAAGCAAAGAAGAATACCCATCTCGACCAGCCTTTGGTTCGCCTCCTTCTTGCCATTAGATATTTAATCGCAAAGATGATCGCTGTGTATTGCAACATGGGACCCCAATATATGCCCGACTCTTTACAAGCAAACACCATATCAAGCAACATCTCCTTTCCGTGGCGGTAGTTCCTCTCAGGCTTCATCAAGGTTTTGTCGTGGCAAGATATGGCCTTGAATATCTTTTTTCACTCCTTGTCCCAATATAGCTCCCATTGCATAACTACCACATCGTTACTATAATTTCAAAATCATTATTCCGCCAAAATAACAGATGAGACGTCACTAAACCGGATTTACTTTCAAATGCGTATTCGCATGATTCATCAAAATTAAATTTCAGATCTTTCCAGTTAGCCTACATAACGGTTCAGTGCTGACAGAAGTCCTTTATGAATCTTCTAGAAACCAGTACGCCCAAGGAAGCTTCTTATCCCCTCGATCGTAGGTGGTAAGAGAGTTTTTATGATAAAGAATCTCGCTGATCTACTTCCCCAATCCATCTACAGAATCTCAGTCCCAAGACAATACCTTCTACTGCTGAAATGACATTTTTCCCAATTTAAAAGCTAGATTTTTTGTCTAACACCTCCTCAAGTACTATTTCTAAAATTTTCCAAGCAATTTAAAAAATCGATATCTTATATATCGAGAAGTCATCCATAAAGATTTGCTATCCTTCCACCAAATCGGCAAACATGTATATCATACACCTTTCTTGAAAGGTCATAAAGAGCATTACATAATCCAAAAAAGGCATCCTTCTAAAAGCAGCAAAGGTGTCATGGCGACAGTTACGTAAATGTATTTTTATCCCGATCCTAGTGGCTGGTAGCAAATCCCGTTATATCCATAATATCCATCAAGAAACAAAGCAATGGACTCCGCCTCGCTTAACTCCGCTCCAACATTTCCGTCAATGAAAGTAGAGGATAATGGTCCTTTCGGGTAACAATGTTTAGTTCAGAAATTTATATTACTCCATCCTCATTACGATTCTTGTAAATCAATTCATTCTCTCTCATTTCTCGATCACAAGGAATCCTCCCTTCTTTTTCGTGAACCATATGAACCTGAGATCACCCAAGTGTCGCTTGAGATTTCGCATATATGAAGCCTCGCATTTAGCCATTTCACTCTTTTTCGACTACTCTTTCATCACTAGATTCAGCCTTCTCCTCATGTTCTATAGAGGTTTTGAAAAGATTTCTCTCCATCAGGATTCAGGCATACAAATAGAAGGACTGATCTTCAAATATTCTATACCAAGCTTATCGCTCTTGTATCTTTTGAGAACAAGAGTTTTTCCTTCTAATTTCGCCAATCCAATTAAAATGACGAATTAGCTTGGCTTGCTCGTCAGAGGGAAAGCATACTTCAAATGTCTGTGCAATTTTCTCAGAGAATCAATCCTTTTTGAAATTTGTTTTTTTTTCTCGAATACCTTCCTCTTTATAACATCGGGATTTTTCTCATCATTTTTTCAACATTGAGCGCCTTTTAAAATTAAAATCGTGGTCGTAAAATTGGCTTCATAAGATACCAAGTATCGGAAATTCAATTCTATTTTCATTCATTGAACTCTGAAACATAATCATTAATCATTTCGTAATCCCGATGGGAATTTTGTTTATATCAGCTGGACCAAGATTAATACCAGTCGCTTTCAAAATGTGCATCAGTGATTGAAATGCACTGCCTCATCTCCAACCTTGAGAATCAATTCTCCTTTCTTCACATTGATCAAACTTGCTCTATTGCTAAGAAAGGTCTCCCTAACAATAGTGGGACTTGTTTATCTTCTTCTATATCAATAACTACAAAGTCCACTAGGAAAATGAATTTTCCCATTCTAATAAGCACATCTTCTAGAACGCCTTCAGGATGGGCCAATGTTCTGTCTACCATCTGTAATGTCATGGCTGTGGGAGTAAGCTCCCCAAAACTTAGTCTTTTAACCACAGACAAAGGCATCAAGTTGATGATGGCTCCAGAATCCCATAGTGCCTTTCCCATATCAACTTGCCCAATTTACTGTGCATATTGCCGCTCGATCCTATGATTTTCTCCTGTAAAGACTTCGAATCACTGCATCAGGAGTTGTTGTCATACTCAATATCCCTTCTTAGCAATCTTTCTTTTTCTCAATATATCTTTCATGATTTTGGTATAACGAGGCATTTTGAAAGTCAATGCCTCCGAGAAAGGAGTACATTGATTCTATCTTCTCAACATGTTCAAACATTTAGAAAATCGCTTTTCTGCTTTCTAAGTTTCTTTCACTCTTTAAGGAATGGCAAGAGGATCGAAGCTTTAACCTCTTCCCTTTTTCCTGGATTTCCTTGTTCTACTTGTCGCTTCAATGTATTTTTGTCAAGCTTATCTCTTTAGCGCCTAAAATCCAGGCCGGCTTTAATTTCTTCTCCAATTTATGCATGTTTCTTTTTCTCAGTGTCCTTCTTTTCAACTCTTCCACCTTCTAGTTCTTTGCCACTTCTTAGAGTTACAATCATGCAATCCTTGGGATTCTTCCTTGTGTCACTTGGGAATGAATCTTTGGGCTGATTCTCGTACGGCAAGCTTCGCCACTCTACCCGAGTCCCGCATTCTCTCAAAAAGGAGTCGATACCGGGCTCCTGAACACAGCTTATGGTTTCTGCTCGAATGCTGATAGTCGCAAACCGCCATGTATGTTCACAGCCTCTTATTTTCTCCCCCGAAAGCATCTAGTCCTCAAAGGAATTGATCTCCCTCCCCGCCCTCATTTTCTCGCTTCCTTCATGCTAGTCGGGCTTCATCGGTTGCCGCTCTTAAAACCTCGAGGAGGCATGATCGGGCTGCAAATTCTCGGCTCCAGCGCACTCACCTTGCGTTCCACATATGAGATGTTCTCTATGGTCTCCCCGAAAGTGTTGGTGTAGTGTGGGCAAGTTTAGGTCAGGGCTTGAAAGTGTAGCTCCACTGGGTACGTGAGGTACTATGCCTCCCTCAACTCGCAAGGACCTCGTTTGATCCTCTTCGCACTCTTCTTCTCTCCTCATCTACCTTCAAGTGCGTGATGCATTCTTCTCTCATTGCTTCCCATCTTATTCATCAATGCATCCAACTTTGTTTCCTAATGGCAAATCATTCGACATGATTACACCAACACTCCATTTATTCCGCTTACTACTCCATTGAAGCCTCGCATGGAGCTCAGAGTCGCATTCGCAAGGTCTTCAATGTCGCCTTCCTCCTCTCGCCATTCTTCTCTTTGAAAGCCCACAACAGTCGTATCAATTATGCCCCTAAGGCATAATTCATGAATGGTAGAATATATTCCATCCTTAGTGGTGTGATTCATTCCATGCATAGACATCTGAGTAGTCTCAAACCCTCCCATGCATCAGAGACTTCATACTCCCCCGCCAAGACTATAATCTCTCATCTTCTTTCAAACGCCAGGGTTGGAGGGAAGAATCTGCCCATATAACCTTCAACCAACTCTTCCAATTTGTCATCGATCTCAGGCGCTGACTCAAACCAAGTCAACGCCACGCCTCCTTCACCGAAAGGAAAGAGTCGCAAACTTCTTATCACTTCTGGTTTCATCCCATTTAACTTGATTGTATTGGTCATCCTCATGAATCTTCCCATATGCTCATTAGGGACTTTGAAGGATGAACACTGAAACTAGTGCCGGTACCCATACGATCAAGGTCAGCTTTCCGCCTAAAAATTATTTGCTTCTATGGCAAGTCGGCCTTACGCCAGAATATCCATCTCAATAAGGCCTCCAAAATCTTATAGTCATTTGTCTCTGAGGTCTTTCTATTTATTTTTCTTCTCCTCAATAAATTAAGCCTTTCTCTTGATTCGTCATACTTGCATTCCTCGCATCAGAATCTTCCAGATTTCTGTTATTTCTATTTTTATTCTAAGGGCACAGATTCGTTTCTCGGTTTTCTATGCATTTACTCGCCTTCCAAATAGAAACACAGCTGTATTCAAATGAAATCAGGGGAAACAAGTATCTCCCCATTTAAGCTCAAAGAAAATTTTCGCAGCGATAATTCATCGCTTATCCAAATTGTTTTTCAGGATTTTTTAAATTTATGATAAAATACATAAAAAGAAAGAAAAATGTTCAAATTAGTAATTCCCTTCTCGTCGAATATCGATCTCCTCAGATATCATGTGTACAAGGAGAATGAGTGAGAAACTGTCCCAGATTCCCCACCAATGACACTTACAAAGAATCACAAAGGAGCCTAAAAACAGAGGTAGGGGAAGACAAGTAGAACCTGTAAGAGAATAAGAAGAACAAGCATAAATACAGCAGCCACAACATGAGAGTGAAGCTCCAAAGCTCAAACAAAGGCAGAGAAGTGTGAGCCCAATACTGACATTCTCCCCTGAGGTGAGACAAGTCCACCAAGAGCACGCGAGTCGGTGAGCCTATAGGTACAATGCCGCAGTTGCTGGTGCTAAATGCCATGAGAAAAGAAACAAGAAAGCAGATAACCAATGAGTCCAACCCGTAACTCAGGATTAGTATATGGATGCCTGAGTTGAAAACGAGGGACTGTGACTGGAAGAAGCCCTAAAGCAGAGAGATGAGGAGTGGAAGAGTAGATGAGAACTAAGAGAACAAGAGCTGAGTGAAGAACTGAAAGCAAGAGAATATGCCTTTCTCTCATATCAGCTCAGGAGAGATAGTGAGCTAATCAAGATCATGAAATAAATGGATGATGCCAGCTATAAGAACTGCTACAAAAGGCGATACAGCATCTCGTACAAGGAACATCAAGGAAAATAAGAACTCCGATGAGAAAGGATAAAGAAATGAGGGCACCCAAACTATAGGGAAAAATTTTCAAAGCCTGTATACGATCACCAAAAATTCTTGGCTAAAATGTACTCATCAGTGGAGAATTCGCTGAGGGAACCTGAATTTATCGCCTCCTCCTCCTCCCCCCTCAAAGACAAAATGAAATGATCAAGCAATTAGCCATAACCATGGAGTGGTCTATACTAAACAGAAGTGGAGAAGGCAGTAGGTCAAGGTAGCCACAAGTCCAGATTCCTAAGTTCTCACCTTCTGCATATGGTTACAAGTTAGATCTAGTTAACCTACCTTCCTCCCATAGGCATGAAAGAAAAAGAAAATAGCTCACCCTACTCTTCCATCTCTTCCTCCCTGATTAGTTTATGCCAAGTAAGTGTTCGGAATCAACAAAATTTATGTCCTAGGATTCCTACTACTGACATAGCAAAGCTACTGCAGTATAGTGGCTCTAGGGTCAAACACCATGCCTAGGAGATTTTAACCTAAGGTGAGCAAAGATGAGACACAAATAACTTTAAATACAAACATGAAAAGCATGAGAACATGCAATTTCGCTTCTTAAAAACCAACACTCATGGCCTCCCTTCAAGGACGAGGGGTTTTAGCCGAGCATCCCTTGATTTGTCATCATCAAGGGGTGTTTGGCTACCAAGAAAATGCAAGAAAATGAAGAAGAGGGAGAGAAAATCACCAACCAGCCGAGGAAGAGGAAGCTTCGTGCCCAACTTTATTGATTGATTGATGGATTGAAAAGTTGATTGATTTACAAGCATGACTGAGCTTATATAGGTGCTCAGTATAAGGAAATTACAAAAGAGTGCAAATGAACCAAAATTACATCAAGGGCAAACTTGTATAAAACCACAAAAGGAAGGTCAAAAAGAAGTTTCATCAAGAAAAGGAAGCAAGGTTGCGTAACTACATCCTCAAGGAATTTTGCAGTGTCATGAATTTTCGCGAACCCTGCAAATTTCCACTGAGCTCCCCTTCTCTTCAGCATTTTTGCTCCAAATTTCCTCGGGGTTTGATCACATTCACCCGCCTACGCTCATCAGGTTTGAATCTGAATAGCAAGATAATGAGGCATTTCGACCCGCAAACTACTAAAATAGCTACAAATGTGATCGCAGCGTGCCGGACCCCAATGTACCAATTGAGTTATTAAAGTCGATTGCCACACAAAAAGTGCTTTAAACCTACATTATACAAGGCCTCAAATAACACTACTCGCACTACCCAATCACTCCCAACCGACATACATCGCTATTGCTATCCCTTAGCAATGATAAAAAGAAGGAAGATCATGCAGGCCAATGTTTTCAAAAGGTCGCTCTATGCAAAAAGTGTATTTAAATAACGTCTAACCCTCGCATGACAAATCGGGACTCGCATGTTAATTCAACTTTCGAGAACAAATGCCATGCATGAACAAGCCGTGGCAAGATGCATTCCAAGGAAAGCAACCTGAACTTCCACCAAAATCTAAGTGTTTTTAGGTGATCATCTTGTCACCAATGTCGCTGCTTACTCTCTCCCCCCAACCAAACCACGCTAACAATGCCTTAGATCATTGACCATCCTAAATAGATTCAGCCTGACTCTTTTACTGCGACACTTCAATCAGACAGAGTGCACGTCGCGAAACCCACTTCACCAAAGTCCGTGTAACGGGGATCCACCGATGACTCCCAACCAACTAAGGTTTAGGCATCAAGTCAAAAGGATCTTTCGACCACTAACTCTATAGGTTTCACCCCGGACTTCGAATGATTTCGAGAATCCAACACCTACAACTCGCTAAACTCCACCATCCACCATAGCGAAAGATAGGCCTGGGTGGGCTCCCAACCGCCTGAGTTTTATGGCACTGTGCTTTAAAAAGACTACGTAGACTTCTGACCATGCCTCCTCGTTTCACAAGTAAAGCTGGCTTTTCTATTCTTGTTTTTTCTTTTCGCCTTTTCTTTTTTCTTTTCGAAGACACATTGGCCTTCTTTCTTGGGGAACTTCTAATCATTAAAGGTCACAACGAAAAGCTAATACCTGCTTTTGTGGCAGAAATTTGGGAATGCAAAATTTCACTTGTTAGATGAAAACCGATGTGCACCGTGTATGTGGCTAGATAATGGTAGCATAAAGGTTGAATACTTGGGAGTTTAACCACCCATCTACTTTAATATGCATGGAATTTTTCTAGCATCGATGGCATCAAAAAGTGCTTCAACTTTTCAACTTACAGGAAAGGCAAAACCACAATAATATAAGGGCAAATGAGATGCAAAAGTGTAGAAAAATAGAGTTGTATTATATAAAGGTACTCTTACAAAAATTTCGCTATAAAGTAAGTAAAACAATGAAGCCTCTAAATATACAAAATGGGCTTACGAGCAAGTGGTACAAGAAAACTAATGTCAAGAGTATGAACATCACCTCTCCAAATACCAACTCTCCCAGCAACAACTAAAGTTAGCGAGGCGGTACCTCCCTCAATCTGCAACTGAGAACCATCCCCACCCGGACAACCCAGCTGAAGTCGTCGGGGTGAAGTGGCCGATGCAACAAGAGCTACCAACATATCCAAGGATCCGCAGGGCCTGGACATTGGTGATGAGCCTATCCCACCAGGATAGCCGAGGCCCCGGAAAGGGTGGGCAAGGCCGGGCAGACAGCGAGGGAGGCCCAGTGGCCCCTGAGCCATTTATGCGGCCAATCTCTGGTCTATACACAAAGAATT
Organism: Tetrastigma voinierianum; assembly: GCA_016808115.1. Taxonomy (NCBI): domain Eukaryota; kingdom Viridiplantae; phylum Streptophyta; class Magnoliopsida; order Vitales; family Vitaceae; genus Tetrastigma; species Tetrastigma voinierianum. Next base: position 27,274 of record JAEQBH010004222.1, on the reverse strand, counting down.
CTCATATAGTCATCCTTCTCTCGCATGTGGCTCGGGAAGCCGCAAATGAAGCCGTAGGGCGAGAACAAAAAGTGATCGCTCCATGTGATACCGTGAGTCCCCCGGGTGGAGAGGGTAACATCACGAGGCTATGAGGTGCTCGCCCGGCCTATACCCGATCGAGCAACACGGGGCCGAGGGCTCGAGGGGCAGAGCACTGAGCCCGAGGTAATCGGAGCCGAGTTACTAGAAATGCGGCGGACTGGTGGAGGACCTTAATGAAGATGGAGCCGAGGCTCCTCAAGAAAAGGCTTAACATGTGACAGTCCCTCAGTGGACTATCGTAGGCCTGGGCCGTCTCTTGTCATCCCGGAGTGGGGAAGATGGAAAGGCACGAGGCTCACTTCACCACCGACCGACAAGTAGTGGCCTCACACCGCGGCGACGCCCAATCAGGCTCTGTCAGAACCCTCACGCTTCCAGCACCGGCCATAAGAGTTGTGGAAATAGGATAGGCATGGACTCAACGCGGGGCAAACTCCGGCGATGGACCCTGTCCTTAAAGTGAAATAAGGACGTCATAATCAACTCTGTCAGGCTGAACTAGAAGCCCTCTGAAATGCGATATAAAACCTCCAAAATAGCTCCTCTCCTCTGAACGATATGCTTGAGTGGAAACATATTAGACCTTAATATGTGGTCTATCAAAAGCATACGCTACGGAAGGTGCCGCCTGAATAATATAGTCCCACCAGTAGCGTCTATGGAGAGAAGCCGAACCATCTCCCTGGTTAAGGGATAGGGCCATCGTTTATGGGCCAGCCGCGCTACAGGAATTACTAGCAGATGGAGAGCAATTGTGATGTCAGCGTCTGGAGTATCCCTAGAACCCATTGGTCGATGGAAAAATGCATAGTCGTCTCTGCCTGGCCTTCGCCTGGGCTGTCATCGTACGATAAAACCTCATGACTACCCGAGGATAAAGAATCGGATTTTAGTCATTGCTGAACGGCTCCGTATGGTATCTCCGCACAAGGAGCATGGCGCCTGCTCTCGGCCGCAGCAAATGCCAGAGATTCCAGTAAACCTCCCCTCGCGGAAATATCTCCTCTACATACCATCATTCCCCTAGACCGGGGGCCATGGCAAAGCGGCAGCCGCCCTGGATAATGGAGCAAGGAAATGTCCGGGCTCCAAAGAACGCCCGATATTAAGAGGGCAGGCGCCCGGGCCTCGAAGTGGATGACCCCCCGGGCCCGATGTCCGCCCTCGGGCTGGGGCCCCGACGCACCCGCTACGAAGGAATGAGTCTGCACGTGCCTCACCATTGCTCCAGTTTGACATAGCAACTTTTGAGAGGAGAAGGGAAAGTTTCCTGGGAATCAGGTTGAAACATGGAATGAAAAATGAAAGAACAAGGGTTTATAGGAGGAGGGGTAGGTGAGAAGACTTCAACAATTAATGGCACTTAGTGACTATTAATTTAATGGCTCAAAAATTATAAAATTATCGCAGCAGAACTGAAATCTAAGAGTTATGCAAAAAAAGTTACATGTGTGTGTAAAAAAAACAGGGCATTTTATGAACAAATTCCTGACCATTTTCGCAGTTGCGAAATTAACCCGGGCAAATTTCCAAGCAAAATTTCTTGTTCTTTCCCTCCATCACCTGAACTCCCGTGAACAACACAAGACCAAAAAATTATGAGAAGATAAGCTTGAAAATAAGGAAATTTACAGAAAATTTGAAAAATAAAAAGGATATTTGAATGAAAACTTGCACTTAAAACTTGAAATAATATAAAGCAAAATCCAATCAAAATTGGAGTGGTTTCAAGTTCTACTGAACCACTCCTCACAGACACCTGTAAGAGATTTCACGAGGGGCTCCAGTGAGGAGGCTTCCCTCCCTGCTTCAGTGTGACTGGTTTCCAAATGAGTTTTGCAACTTCGGCTCCGCAGGTGTTCAAGATCCCGTCTAGTGGTGCTAGTGGATGACGTATGCAGAAGGCTTGACTGATGCGCTGATCCTTCATTAACCGGTCTCTAGTTCTCTCGCTAATTTTTCCCCGCTAGCTTTTAAGAAGATCGTGCTTTCCTTCACCTATGCCACTCGGGTACTTCTTTACTCGGTCTCATCCCCACTCGCTTATCCTCGTTGCTCAAGTGAAAAATATTGAGCTTCAATGTCATGTTGTCAAGGTGAGCCGCATTTAAACCTATTTGGCTGACATGGCACAGATGTGGCCAAAACGGGCCTCCCAAGTATGACGGGCACTCTGTTACCGCCTCGCCATCTGGCTGAACACAAGAACCACAAATCCACGGGTGATAGTAGAATTTGTCTACCTTCACTAAGACATCCTCAACTATCCTCGGTATTTTCTGCATCGATCGACCGCTGAAGGATGGGTGAGTTCATAGACTTCACTCCCAAACTCAACTCGGCTGCACACAACAGTATGGCAAAGAATGGACTCGGCTCCCGCATCCAAAGAATGCCTTCTGCCTATGCGCATCCCTCCAATGTTAACCGAGATGGTGGGGGATCATGGATCTTTATATTTCATTATTAAGGTTTTGCACCGACGATGTAGCCGACTCGCTCGCCGGCGCTTTCTGTTAACGCCCAACCCCTTTGACTGTGCACAAGTCCTTTAGAAATTTAGCATGTACGCTGAACCCGTTTGATCATGTCAAGTAAAGCGGGATGTTCACCTTTACCCGCCCTCGCAGACTTCCGTGATTTCCTTCTGGGGTTTCCTCGCCTCTCAATGTTGGGGGAACGGCGAGGCATGCTCTCCTTCACGAATCCTCTTTAATGAATATGTTCTACCTCCACTTCCTTTTTCCCGGTCTCTTCCCCTACCGGTTTCGGCCCCGATCGCCTTCAGCCTTTCTACCACTCCTCAAGGTGATAATGGCCAGACTTCATCCATTTTGCGCAAGCTCACCGGCATGGGCCTTAGTTCATGCACTCCCTAGATCGCGTTGTCCTGGAAGTGAATCTTCCCTTTCTCTTCGCACCGCTGGCCGATCAAGCTAAAGCACTGATGGATGACCCAAGGTATCAATTTTCCTCGATGCAGTTTTCAAGGAGCCCCCTCAATTCTTTTGTATCCATGGAGCTTTACGCTTTTCTATTATTTGATCTAATCGAGCATTAATAGTTTTCAAGCCTCCTTCACAAAATTTCCACTACCTCGCTTTCAAATTCATGATACCGTCACTGTGATGAGGTCGTGGGTGTCACGAGAGGTGGACCCATACTTTATTGCTACCGATGTGCCCTGTGGGAACATATATTTGTGTTTATTTCCAAAGGGTCAGTGTTTCTTCCACTCTGATTGTAGGTGTTGCCATCGCATCACCGCGTCTATTTCGCCCAGCAACATTTGCATGTTCGCCAACAAATCCCTTACTAAGGGAGAATCGACAATGTCTCTGATGATCGGTAGATTGACAATTGAACATGGTCACATAGGATGCCTCAGTCACCGCCCGCACTCCTCCCCGCCGATTTCTCTCCTGCTCAAGCCTTCCATCCTTTTCGACAGGCGGACAACTTAGCGCCTTTTAATTCCACATCCTCCTCGCAGGAATAAATGCCTTTAGGTTCAACAAAGGTTTGTTTTTATCTCTCTCACTTCCGTCTTCATCCCATCCCTTGAGGTCTCAAAGAACATAGTCGAGGAAACCCATGGCTTCATCCGATTTTTACTCAGGAAGTCCCTTCCACACATGGTCTAAGAGCTGCTCTTCAATGGAAGGGACATTCCATCGTAGAAGTGGTTCACTAGCATCCATGTGTCAAACTATAAGGCGTAGGGAAGATAATCGATGGTCTCCATATACCTCTTCCCAAAGATTGATAAAAATTTCTCATCACACGGGCCGAGAAAGGTGTAGATTTTCCTCTTCAAATTGTTAGTCTTTGTGGCACCAAAGAACTTCTTCTCAAAAATTCGCCTCAGCCTCCGCCCGCTCCCGAAGGGCCTCGGGCCTTAGTGGAATTATTTTGGCTTTTGTCTTTGAGTACGCGGAAAGCTTTTCAGCTTCAACATCTCCATATCGATTGCACCCTCTTTAAAAATCGTGCAAACTTCCTCAAAATCTCGGATGTGTGTGTATGGATTTTCATTTTCCATACCATGAAAAGTCGAGTTGTGGGAAACCTGAGAGTGCCCCACCGCCACATCCTCTCGCAGTGGGTATAATGCATGAGGGTGTACCATACCCAGGGCGATCCTCATTGACCTGTAGGCATCGGGCTCCCTTTGAACCCCCGGCTGGCTCTGCACGCTCTTCGTGTGGGATCTCTCCATCCAAGCCAGGTAACCCATTTCACACCCTTGTTCAACTTTAGAGCACTTACTTTCCACCGTCAGAGTGTTTCTATCCCACCATGTCGTGCTGGTGAACACATGCAAGAAACCAAATAAAACAAGATCACAAAAAGTGGCTTGATATTAGCTAAAATCAAACAGGAAAGTACCGCGAGACAATGAAATTTCCCAACTCCCCTCAAGTGAGTCTTTCTAAACTCCCCTACGCTGAATCGCAATGGGAAAATGGTAAAATAAAAAGAAATGAGTAGGGGCTTTCACCGATACTCAGTGGATTTGGGATCACAAGTTCTCACTATTTCTTCTCAATTAGGAAGCACCACTCCAAGAACTACACATTTGATTCATTTTATGCCAAGTAGCTGCTCGAATCAACAAAATTTATATCCTGTGATTCTGGCCACTCCATTATACAAAAGCCATCAAGCAAAGATAATGGCTTGTATCTAACACGGACGGGTTTTCATGAGAGAAGAGTTTGGCAAAGCGTAAATAAAAATGTTTTCTCGGATTTTAAGGGTTTGTGAAAAATACAGGGTGAATGGCAAAACTGAAATAACTTATAAAGTTAAGAGAGAATTCTCAAGTCTCGTGCCACCGGGCTGGGGTTCTGTTAACCGACATGTCCTCGAAGTCTTTCTAAGGCTGGGAGCATGACATATAGTCATTTCCCAAACCCATCTTCATTTAGCTTTAAAACCTAAACCCTAAAAGTTTTCCTTCAAAGATGGCATTTGATTAGCATAAATGAAACCTTGAATCTAAGAGAACATATCTCAAAACCCACCCCTATAGTAACTAATAGGAGACAACTAACCTGCAAGCATCACAGGATCTAGTGAAAGTGTCCCATCGAACCCAAAAGCTTCTGCCAAATACAATGCTAAGGAGAGCATGCCTAGGGAGATTTTAACCTATGTGAGCAAAAGATGAACACAAATGTACCCTTAAATACAAACATGAAAAGCATGAGAACATGCAAATTGCCTTTAAACCAACACACCTAGTGGCCTCCCCTTCAAGGACGAGGGTTTTAGTCGAAAGCATCCCTTGATTTGTCATCATCAAGGGTGTTCGCTACCAAGAAAATGCAAGAAAATGAAGGCAGGGAGAGAAAATCACCAACCAGCCGAGGGAGAGGAAGCTTCGTGCCCAACTTTATCGATTGATTTATTGATTGAAAGTCGACTGATGATAGCATGATCGAGCTTTACAAAAGTAGCTCAAGATAAGGAAATTACAAAAGAGTGAAATGAACCAAAATTACATCAAGGGAAAACTTATAAAACCACAAAAAGGCGGTCAAAGTTAAATCACACAGGGGGATGGGGAGTCACAATTTCATATCTCCGCTAAATTTTGCAGTCGCGACTCCTTCACCCTGTAAAATTTCCACTGAAGCTCTCCTTCTCTCTCAGTACTTTGCTCCAAATTTCCTCTAGTTTGATCATGCATCTTCAATTTACCGTTCAATGTGTTTGAACTGATGAAGATAATGAGGCATTCGACCTGAAACTACTAAAATAGCTACAAATGTGATCAAGAGCAAAGCTTCTGGACCCCAATGTACCAATTGAGTTGCCAAAGCCATTTAGTACACAAAAAGTGTTTAAACCTACATTATACAGGCTCAAAACAACACTATTTGGGCAATTTAATCACTTTCTATATCAACATCTCCCATCCTTGAAAAAAATTCAATAAAATAGAAAATTCTTTTGCAAAGTCAGTGTTCAATTTTTATTTCATTTTTATTTTTTTAAAATTTTCTTTCCTTTGAGTTTAATAATTTGAAATTGTTGACTTGTGGAAAATAGCCTACTTGAATAAATGAGAAACCAATTTCCAGTTGAATCATAAATAAGCTATGAATTGTTGTGAAGCTTCGAATTGTTTGAATGAATTGAGTCGGGCCGTTTGTTATATTTTTCTAACCTCAATTGTTGATCTAAATGAATATTCTAACTTTTAAATAACACAACAACATATCCACAAAACCAAACAAACAATCTGATAGATACATTAGGGTAGGATGAGATGAATTGAAAGGGAAAGTTGTAAGGATATTAATAAATGTGTCGAACTTCAAGAATAAGTAGAAGGGGTTTTAATAAAATCGATGGAACAATAAGACCTGATAAATTTTGTTCTTTGTAAATAGTTTAGGGGTTATGTAAATCGATGCTTTGCACAAGATCAATAATAGTTCTCAAACAAATTGTGCTAAAGATTGTACATCTTCTGATCCACCACAAGAACCTCTTAAACACCTAGAACTTATTTGGATTATTAGTCAAGGCGAAATGCCAGTAATGCCACCATCAGAAAGATTTAGGTCAACCTTAGAAGTTTCGAGCCTATCAAGCCTACCCTTATAATATGCAAGCATCCACACTAGTTCCTTATTTGAGCCTGAGTAGCCAACTTCACTTCATCAACCAAAGAATGAGAGGCTCTAATTCCTCCCTTAAACACAATCCCATAGTAAAAGAACTTTATTTTGCCCGTATTGAAAGACAAAATACATCAATGACAGAAAAGGACAAGTTTAGGGGAATATTATTTAGAGCTATGGAGAAGGACAAAAAGGGTTGAGAAATGAAATTTTCATTGAGATAAGAAGAGATGAAGAGAATTAAGAAAGAAGCTTTGAAAAGGAAAACATCAAGTGAGAAGAGTTTGGTTCCTCAGAGCCTTCCCTTCCTAACAATTAAGTTCTGGGTGTTCAACATTTAGTACCCTAATGCCAACTGATATGGGAGTTACTAACCCAAAGTTCAAGAAGTGCAGAAAGTTTAAAGATAAAACATCACCACATTCCAAAAAATCTGATAACAGTGAAAAGTGAAGCTTCAAGATAAGGAAAAGAAGTCATAATCCTCCATTTGCAATAAAAGATAAATACCAGCAGAGAGTATGCAGAAGATGCACAAACCTAATGGGGAGATTAGAAACTTAAATCAAGTGAGAACTAAGGATGCATGATGAAGACAAAAGTGTAAGTTGTCGCGAACTGGGTCAAAATGAGGGGCGAAGTCAAATTATTCACCAATTAACAAAGCCAGCATATTACAAGTCTAAAAGACCATTTGACTGGCGTGGTGATATGCCTACATTAAAGTAAAGATTAATATGACGCAATGCCATATGGGACTTAAATGAAGCAAATAAGAGCGTTAACCGAAAGGGCCATCCCAAAAAGATTAACCAATTTGCTGGGCAAAAAGAGGAGTTAACAACACACACTCACAAATCGTGGTCAATGATTAAAATTTTTGCACCTTGATATGAATTATTTGTTAGTTTGAAAGTGGTCCACTTGAAAACTTTCGATTCTAGATTGAAACATGTTTAAATAATTTTTACAATCGACTTCATGCCTACCCAATCGAGGTTTAAACATAAAATGTCCTAAAAAATAAAAGCCAAACTGCTTGGAGACAAACAGGTTTTTCTTTGTTGGAGACAAGCAAAAACTTTAAGTTTTGGGAGTGAATTTCATGTAGTCTTAAACTCATCTATTTTTAATCCACATTTTTCTAGAATGTTTTTAAGCAATTTCAAATCTATTTTTATGTCACCTCGGAATATTCACCAACTTGTTTTGCAGTGTTTTAATTGAAAATGAGATAATCTCCATATAAAAGAAGAAGAAAATGGCAATTGGCAAAGATTATCTATCGCAAACATAGTTTTTTTTTCAGCGTTTGAATGTACTTCATAAACTGTAAGTAACTATGTCATCAATAGGTTATTTAACAAAGCTCTGCCGAACCCAGGCAAAAAGAGAATCTCTATCATTAAAAGAGTTTTCCTGTCACAACATTACTAAAGAATTGGTCGTGAACATTACCGTCGCGGTTACCTTTAACTCTATCACATGAATGATCAAGGCAATGGCAAAATGAACTTTGTCATAATAATCCTCTCATCATCAAACATAAAAGGCTAAAGACTAACATATGAACTCTATCGCAACAAAAGACAACTTTGTGGTGATAGAAAATGGCATGAATATAACACAATAACGAGATAAAGGTTTTGAGTGTTACACAAAGTTTTCAAAAAGATGGAACCAACCTGCAAAAGAAAAGGTATCACACAAAGAAAATCCTATCACAACATAACATTCAAAGTTCACAACATGGAGCAACAGAATCTGCGAAACCCCAAGAAAATATAATTTTTTGAAAAAAGGCAAAATTGTAATTTTGGTCAAATCCCAATTTTACTTAGATCCTATTGACTAAACTACTCTCACTCATTGGAATTGTTTCACAGCCATAGCTACCACGCCGACTCTCACACTCCGAGACAAGAGAAATTTGCATCGTTTTTCAAAAAGTAACTATTTAAAGTGATTACTTGAAGGGGCCATTTTGAGTATTCATAAATGGTGCCACTTGTCAGGTGCAGAATGAGTCAAACTTGAGCTCATGTGGTCCCAATATACATGTGGCATCTCCCACTGGGTAGAAAAGTCAAAGTGGGTGGATTGGCGGATAAGAAATCCAATGAGCCAATGATGGCTTCTGACAAGTGGCAAATGAGAGGATATATGCAGAATGTAAAACAAAAGAAAAGACAGTCTCTTCTCATTTGAGCTCAAAACAAGTAAAGAAGGGAGTTTTCAAATTTGCAGAGAAGCTCCAACCCTCTTAGATTTCCCTTAGCTAATCGCTTCGTTTCGCTGTGCAAAGAAGCAAAGTTGTTCTACTACAGCGTTAGGTGGACACTGGTTTCTGTGGAGTTTTGACAACTCCAAGAGGTAAATTTTCTCCCTTCTGATTATTTTCGGTTTTAAGAGCTTAGAATGATTTGGTTGATCAGCCGTTAATGCATTTATTGATCGGTCCCAAAACGTGGGACCGAATTGTTGGAATATTTTGAACCCGCTGGGACGCTTAGGGACTGTTTGGGTGGTTTTTTGTGTGATAATTAAGCAACAGCAGACAGTGCAGTCAAGATGTGCTGAGAGGATTTCGCCCACAAGTGGAACCAATATTTGGTGAGGTTGTTTAATGACAAATTAATCGCTGCTTAGGACTCGCAAAACACCCCGCTGCTTTGGGTCACGAAATTAGTCCATGTGCAGTCAAGGAAAATAGTTGCTCGAATCTGGATGGCTTAACTGCAGAAAAAGGAAATTGTTACCATGAATAATTTAATATTAATTATTAGATGATGAATTATATGCAACATAATTGTGGGTTTCATTGAAATAATTCAGATTAGCCCATGTGGGATAATTTTGATGTTATTGATAAGAATAAATAACATGATTAGTATGAATTGAATGATATGATATAAGTAAAATTTATGTTAAAGAATACATACATGATTTATATATTAACATGAAATGTTTCTGAATGGCATAATGCATTTCATAAAACAAAGTAAACCTAGAAAATTAGGTAAGGCATGTACATGAAGAAAGAAAATGGAAAGTATTGTGGAAAAGTAAACTTCAAGGAAGATTTAAAGAATCGCTGAGAGTGGTCCAACAAATTACAAGGTCGAACATGACGCTTTGGAAAAATGATCCAAGAATTTACCGGAGGGTAGTCCAATATATTTACCGAAACTCGGTATGATGTTTTCAAGAACATGGTTTCAACGATGTTTTCCGTTACATTGTTTAGTACGCGTGAGGGGCCGGTGAGGGCTCGAGAAACGGAAAGGGTGTGAGAGCCGCATTCTCATCCATATCACGCATAGACATTCAAGTAGAATCATGGTCAGTCGAATGTTATGTTAATTAGTCGCATGCACTTAGGTGGGGGAGTAACTCATATAGGAGATTATCACTACTAGGCATTTCACCCCGTCGAGGATCATTATTTCAGCAATGTATGCCAACAGAAATACGTTTCAATAGAGGTCGCAAGAAGAACTAGATTGTATTTGGTATTTATCTTACACATATACTAACATTTAAATCTTAATATATACAGTATTAAGAGTGATGTAGAATCAAATTTAATCATATAAATACAAATTTGATATAGATTGAGTGAGATGTAGGCCAATATTTTACTCATATGTATGAGTCTCATGATGATATAGGTTTTCCAAGGAAGATCGGTTGTCAACGACACCTGTGGATCAGACATGCACTGTCAAGACAAAGATTATTTATGTCGCAACAAACAAAACATGAGGGAGGTGACGTCTCTGTCATGAGAAGAAGTTGAAGAGCAATACAAGAGCCATGGCAACAAAGAAATCGCACTGTGATGATAGTAAAGAATTGAGTTAAAGAATCTCCTGCCACACAGCAAGCTTTATTCAACAATGGGCCATAGAAGTCAATAGAGAACTAGATTAGCTGTAGTCAAGTCAATTTAATAAAGATTTCTATGTTGCAAAATACAAATTAGCTAAAGAAACCCAGAGGTGAAAAAGTCTCATCGCTGTAGAAAATTTGAGTGTCATTATTGTTATGAATCATGGCTATAGGTAAAAACTTTGTCAGAATAGACAAGATGAATAAATGCTTGTCAAGAATATGTTCAGCTGCAGGCAGAAAAGAGTTGGGTGCAACAGTCATGATTACAACAGAGATCTTCAGCAACAAGAACAAGATCAAATGGATCACTTATTAAGTACATTACTAAAGCTATTAGAATTCAGGGCCAAAAAGCTTCCAAGGAATAGTCGCTGATAGCTATCAATAAATATGGGGATTCACAACACTATCTTGTATTTCAACATTGAAAGTCTAATAATAGACGACTCAGGCATATGTAGTAGCTCCGTAATTCTAGGAAGACAATATTGCACAGAAAAACCAAGTCCTTAATTACTAAAGCAACAGTCTGATTTTTTATTTATAAACTTTCCTTAATGTTAGTTTGACTTCAAGATGCAAGGTGGATCCCCAAATTTTCATTCATAAATTGGCCACTTCCGTCTCCGATAGAGTCTTCGGTCTTTATCGCACTATACGCAATTTGCTTTTCTGTACAATCAGTTCTTCCAGCTTTTTCGGATTCTATCACAAATGTGACTTTGATAATGTCGACGTGAGTTTTGATATAGTAGTCTTGTTCTTAATAATAAAGGAATGCCCTGGTGTCACACTGCCAAATTGTCAAATTCCAACTTTTATATATACACTTCTCACTGAAACTCGCGACATAATTTTTTTATCGCGACAAGACGTTCTTCAACTGTCACTTAACACAAAAGCTGAAGTGTCGTGATAGACTTTGATCTTACCACTCTTAATCTTATATAATTTTTCTTGGTCAGCCACTAAACTTTTTCTTCTCTCTGTCCTTATATCTGAAGAGCCGTTTGTCATGAGATACCTTGAGCACACAAACTGGACTGATAAACTCGCTTCTTCATCTGGGTCCTAGTTTCTTTACTACCACACATAAAACTTCTTCTTTTCACAGTGTTCCTCTTCCACCCTTTACTATGTCACAACATGAATTTCTTTGTCTAAGGCCTTTATTGCTCTTCAACTTTTATCACAGCAGTCACCTCCCTCTATTTTCGTCGTCTTATGGAGATTTATGCTGTTCTGCTGTGAACTTTGAATGTTATATGTCACGACAGGATTTTCTTCGTCAATCACTTTTCTTCCTTTCTATTAGTCTGCGCTAAAATTTCATCATGAAGACAAAAACTACTGTTCCACTCACTCTGTAAGTTATATTCTAGCGCATTTTATCGCGACAGAATAAGTTTTTGTATCGTAGGCTCATTTTGCTTAATCTTCAGCCTTTTATGTTTACAGTGAGAAGATCTTACAGTTCCTTACAGTATTTTGCTGACTGTCGCTGAATATAAGAGTGTCGCTGACAGTAATGTTTACATTCCTTCTTCAAGAATATTAGACTAAAAACCTTTGTCGCCACAGACTTTCCCGCCTTTTGAGTTCAACCTGACTGTTATTTAATATTACAAGCTATAGTCAATGTAATATAGCTCTTCTGTCCATGGTAAATTCTTACTTGATGCTAAACAAAACTATGTCTAAATAGAATGTTAAAATTGGCTATTTTTTTCTTCTTTCTACCGAATTATCTCCTTTTCAATTAGTAAAACCCGCAAAACACAAAGTTGTGAATATTCATACTAAAGAAGCAAAAATAGATCCTAAACTCATAAAAACATGTAAAAATGGATTGGTAAATAGGTGATGAAATCATCACCTCAAACATGATCTAGAACAATGGCCCATCCCCTTATTATATTAGTCCCAAGAAACCAGAAGCAAAGATAATGCATCTTTGTCCCCTTGCTTATATGAACTCCAAACCATAAAGAACAAAGAAAGTAATGTCTCCTGAGCTGAGAGAAATAAACTATGGTTTGTTGCCTGTTCCACTTAAAAGGATCTAACTGATAGGCTCAAAAGTTCACAAGAACCATAAAGTGAAGAAAAAATCTCATTTGAAAGTACTTTTATCATCAATCTGTCTGTTCAAAGACTCATAATATAAAAGATAGTCCCATACTTTCAACCAAATAAACAAAACTCACTTGACTTGGAAAATAAGGACTTTCTGTTCTAAATAGCAACCCTATTCGAGATCAAAGAAAACAAACTTTCTAAATTAAATAAAGAATCACTACTTTAATGAGAACAACTTTCTTTAAACAAAACAACTCCAAATCAAAATATACATCAAGAATCTTACTTGAAAATAGAAATATATTGATCGTCAAAGTTTTCTACAAATCCCTAATCAATTTCTCATAATTAAGATTGAATTTAAAGTTTGTTTGAGAAGCCCACTTCAACCTTTGAACTTTTGTTGGCTCAGAATACCTTAAATGGCTTGATTTGACTTGAGCTCTTAGTGTCGGGTTGGCCCAATAAACCCCTTCATAAGTCCATTGAAATTCTAAACCCATTCTTATTCTTATGATTGGCTCAATTTGTATTTATAGTTTAATCCATTGCTCTTGATTCTCATCAGATACAAACCTAGGAGGTAAGTTTGAATCGGTTCAAACCTTGGTGCCAATTCACACCTTATGCCCGTGTCCTTAAGGTCTAAATGGGAATTGAGTTCATTTTTTGTTTTCTCTAGAATGTTGAGTAATGTACCAATGTTGCTTTCACAAACCTTTTTCTCCATATGAATTACATCTAAGTTATGACGAACATGCAAATATTTCTAGTACTCAAGTTCAAAGAATATGGACTTCTTCTTCTAACAACTACTCATGGAAATCATATTGGATTTATCATGTCTAACCCTCTTTTTTCCCCCACGAATTACAACAAAAGATTCAATTTTTACAGCATTCTCCTCCACTCATTGTCAGGGAGGCACCTCTGAACCCAATGAATGCCTTTTTGTTTCAAAACATAGATGATTAAATGGAAGAAAAATTCATAATAATAAATGGTTCTTTTTTCCATGTTGAACCTATGAATGTCTCCTCCCACAAATCACACCCATAATATCCTTTTTGACTCAGACAACCTGATAATCCATGTAATGCCCCTAAATTCAACGCTTTATAACATGTCTGTGTAAATAAATTAAATTATATTCATTAAATGGCTAAAAACAAAAATGATAAAAACCCAGAAATTTTACAATAGCTAAATAAATTTGGTAAAAATGTCAAATGAGGATTTAAGAGTCATAAATGAGAAGTGTAAATGTTAAAATGAAAATGAAATGAAATGAAGTGAAAATGAAAGTGAAATGAAGAGTTAAATGCAAAAAATGGGAAAAGAGAAATTAATGTGTGCCAAACATGTTCATATGAAGGTTTAGGAGTGATAAGACCAAATTGGTCTTTAGAATAGAGAAAGAGTCTCTCACTTAGGCATTTTTGTCAGTACGGCTGAGAGAAAGGGAGATGAGTGGATGATTTGCTCACAGAACAAGAGTTTAAGTGATCAAGAAGAAGGAAGAGAAAGAAGAGAAAGAAGAGATTCAGTTAAGAAACAAAACTCCTAACCCCCTTTTCTATGCTTGGGTTGAGAAAAACCTAGCTTTGTGTAAAGTGTTCTTGGATGGTTTTAGTTTAGTTTGAGGTTGTGTTTTTCATTGTTTTGATTGGTTTGACTGGCTTGATAGAACTTTGTAAAGGAGATGAAGCTCAGCGATAAGTTGTCAAAATTTTCAAACCACTATTTTGTTTCTATTATAAATTGCCATAATCATCCAAATCGAGGATTCCAATTGTTAAATAACCATACGAGCTAGAGATACAAATGTATAGAAGGGATCAGGAGCAAATTGTAGCTCTAAGGCTCCCACATATGGGCTTAAAGGTAAGTTTTGGGTAGCTAACGGATATGCTTTGTTTTGGGTGTAGTTGTGATGTTTTGGCCGTAAGTTAAGCTTCACTTGTCAAAATTGAGTGATTCAAAATTATGGGTAAACTAGACTTCTATGGGAATAATTTACTTGAAGGAATTGTATGCAATAGGTAACCCAAAATTTCCCAGAAATCTTTCAAAGTGGATCTATGTACAAGAACAATCTGATTCTGCTTTGCAAATTAGAGTAGTCTGGATGTAAAATGCAATAACTTGAGTTTTGGTGATCCAAATTGGATGATTCAAATTGGAGAACAAACCATGGAACCATAGATTCAAATTATTAGAAGGAACCATTACCAATTTATGGAGTTAAGACCCCTGAAATTGAGAATAATATGAATCAAGTGAGCAAGGCCTAACCCAGCTGGGTAATAAATGGCTGACTTAGTCTGGCATCCAGAAACAGATGATCCTCTCAATATTAATAAAATAGAATTGATAAAGTTATAATTAGTTAGTAAACTAGTGATGTAATAGCTCATAACCTTACAAATTTAAGGAGGTGAGTCCAGATCAATCCCAGTTTTAAAATCCAAATGCAAATAAAACTGATTTTTGGTCGTTTCTTTGATAGTGATTATATGGATGGATTAGGGGCTAAGCACAGGAAAGCCTTTCATTCCAAGAACGGGATTCCAGAATATTAATCAAGAGCGACAACCTTTTTGGGTTTGTTCTTCACACTTCCTTGTTTCGGTTTTGTGTTTTGTTTAACAAAATAAATCTAAAGGTTTTATATATGAATATGCATTTCAGGCTCCATTCGAGCTATAAATGAATTGGTTTGTTCTCCCTTTTCTATTTCTAAAATGTTTAAAGTTGATTAAGAAATAAGTAGATTTATTGAAATGAATTGAGATAAATTACATATTGATTTGTTAAATTGATTTGATAATATTGACGTGAAATGAATTGCACATGAAAATTGCATAAGTATCGAAACCAAGAGTTTGGATATAAATGTATATACACTATTGTAAAGTGCTATGAATGATTTGAGCGCCCTTAATAGAATGTTAACCGTTAAATTCGAGTTAAGGATAGATTGGTATACCAATAAGGGTCAAATGAGGAGTACTGGGCCGAACGTAATGATGTGTCACTCCGATCCGTGTTCTTTCTTTTCGCTGTCAGATGTGAGATTGTGGTGTCCTAAATGATTTTTAATAACCAATCAGTAGCCTAGTGGGATGGTACTGTGTTATAAAACCTTTTTTATACCGGCCTGCAGCCCAGTGGGACCGTGCCGGTGATTCGTTATCCTGTGCACCGAAAGTATAGGTTAAATTCACTTAAGGGCAAAATGAAAAGAAAATTGTGAAATGCATGATTTGTGTTTGAATGATTTATTGCATATGAAACTGCATGATTGAAATGACCAATGAATTGTAATTTTTAATGTATACGAAATGAAAATATACATATATGTATTGTACCAGATAATACAAAAATTATACAAGGCATCGATGCAAAAATGCATGATTTACTTAAACTCCGAAATGAAGAGAGTAATGTATAGAACCACAGGAAGAAAATCTTTAGTTGTTTATCATCACACAGGTACCAAGTGAATAGTTACGAAGGAAAAGACCGAGGCAATCTCGTAGTCACGATCGCGCCCTCTGAGTTTGAAGTAGTCCACCATGCATTCATGAATATATTGACACTTTCAGCTGTAAACTCTAATTTGTTTTAGCGAATATCATTTTGCATTGAAAACGCCGGTAATTTCGTAATGTTTAAAGGTGGTAATGGGACTAAATGTGGGTATGTAATGCCATATTTAATGGAAATGTAAAGAAAATGACGGGCCTCATTTTGTTAGAATTATACAAATATATTTTCATAAAGATTAATATCCTTTACAAATGAGCATTAAAATGTGTTTTACTTAACAAAGAAAAAGGGAAAGATTTAAAAGATAATCGCCCTGATCTCGTTGTTCACCCTGCCCAAACTGGCCAATACGGGGCTGGCCGTGAGATTCATAGCGTAGGAAAATTTATTGTCCATAATAAAACAGCTCTTAATAATAAACACTTTTTTATATGCACTCATAAGCTTCTACCCCTTCTTTTCCACAAAGTATTGAGGTCTCGGTCAGAAACAATAGATATTTATATCATTGCTGTGTTTTCGAGGACCGAGATAACAAGCATAACATCATAAATTTTCTTCATACACGAACGGAAGGTTATAAGTAATCAGACAAGTGGCTAGCAACTATGTCTACATCAGAACAGCAAGATTTGAGATCAACAACTTAAATGTGTTTGGATTTCTAGCATCATCTATGCACAAAATCTGAATTATTTATATACATCAATTACCTTCCAAGAAAGGGAATCGACGGATGGTATTCTGATCTAATTTTTCACCTTGTGCATGCCAGGTGAGGTCTAAGGCTGTTGTGATTGAAATATTCTTCAAATCGTGGAATTGGCATAAAATACCACTTTACTTTAGCATGAACTCCTTGACTCTTCTTGGCTCCGTCCTTACATTTACCTTCACCCCGATGCTCCACACGAGGGACATGAAGATGCATCTTTCAATTAATTTCTATAAAGCATGCAATCATTGGGACATGCATGTATTTTTCTCATTTTATTCCCAATGCATTCAATGTTTTTTTTTTTTTTTTTGCTTCATACATAGATACGCAGTGATAAATATATCACTGCCACTTTAATAGCTCAAATAAGCTTTTATCTAACCACCTATACATCTTATTTTAGGATTATACAATTTCACTAATGTAAATAACTCAAAGTGTAAGTTTTTGCAACCAGGATATAAAGGTTTTTCAACATCTCTGCCAACCTTCAAATAATAACTCTAGATTATCCTTATAATCCTCTTGTGCACCAACCATTTCTATTGTATAATCTATACTATTAGAATGAAATCTATAAAACATGATGCTCTTTGTTGTAGCTTAATGGTCTACAACTATGAGTTGTCTCCGCATTCCAGTACCAAGTATAGTAACTTTGATCAATCTGAAGAATAATAAACGTTCTTAATCTTTTGTATAGAATATCAAAGTTTCTACATTGTAGAGCATTTGACGGTTTTTGATTTGGCTGTAATATTTGAAGTGTAAATGCAATAAAATTTTGAACATCATCCTCAAGTCTTTTGATCTTCAATCTGACATCCAAGAACAATTCATTTGTTTGCAAAGATGAAATTCAACTACTATGTAACAAAGATAAGCCAAAGAACAACCGATACAAATTTAATTCTCAACATCAACAACAATTAGTAGTGATCCTTCATCCCACAGGGTATATTAATCACTATATGTCACCGCAATGTGCTCAATTCAATTTTGTAAAGAAATTGACAACACCCTATAGTTCCTCAAGTACACAAATGGTTTGCTTTATATGTGACCCTTGGTTTAGGGGCCTGCTTATTTAACACTGAAAATTGTTCTTAAGAACAATTCTTGAAAATACTTAGAACATCTTTTGATATTTTCTAAAAACCATTTTTCTTCTATGAATTTAGTGTTTTCTAAGTTCTTTGTATTTTTCAAAACAAAAACAAAAAAAAATTGAAACCAAAAGTGTTCTCCCTATTTTCCTTGTTCTACTTGTTTTCGAGAATAGAAAACATTTTTCAAAAACATAAACCAAATAGACCCTTAATTTCTCTTAAAACCGGGGATTACCCACAAAAAAAAAAACACTCTACTCATTTTATTTTATTTTTTAAAAAAAATACAAAAACAAAAATTTATAGCAGATTTGGAGAAAATTCACCAAGAAAAGCTAAAGGGTGAATTAATTAATTGTTGAGGACCAATGAGATTCAACTCTGTGGTTAAGGGTTTGACTATTAAGTAAGGACCTAAAGCCCCCTAAGCTTTTGCATGCTCTTCTTTCTTAAAGGTAATTTCAATTCCCATGCTCTTCCATTTCCATTTCAAATTATAAAACTACTTATTACTATCATATGCATTCAGGCTAGAATAGATTACAATCACTTTCAAAACGCCAATTTTGACAACTTTTCTAAGAATTAAAGATTAAGATTGAAAACTCCGCCAGACTTTCTAAGAAGAGTCATTCTCACAAATTCAAAGAATCAAAGGTGGAATCAGCCTTACTGATGTCAGTATTTTTTTCAAACTTGTCAATAGTGAGTAATCAACTGACTTAAAGCTCCCCACTTAGAAGCCGTGACATGATGAGTGATGCCGAAAGTCAAAGAAATAATCATAGTATAGCTAGTTGTGCTCACTTCAGATACAAAAAGTCTTATAATATATCAAATATATCATATACAAAAGTCCAAAAATAAAACTACCATCGCAAAGAGTGTCATAAGGTCATATGTACGCATCGAAGTCCCATTTACATATTCAAAACTATAAGATTTATAATAATGATTCAGCACGGAACCTACAAAGGATGAACCCCTACTCGTGTCAGCCCCGAGGGGATAAGCCTTTTCGATTTTCCTGTACCTACACGGATTAAACCCGTGCTAAGCTTTACGCTTAGCTGGAATACATGGTGGCATGCACACATTACTGTCAAAGATAACAATAATGTGATAATTAAAATTGCATGCATTCATATCATAGACTCAGCAGGTATACTTATGCTTATAATGTGTTTATTTATTCGGATCTCCCGAGAGTCCCGCGTGAGCTTATTCCGCCCGTAATTTATGTTTATAATGCACTTATGCTTAGTTCGGCCCCCGTAGGAGTTACAAGAGCTTATTTGTATTCCGAACTTGTGCTTATAATGTGATTTATTTTTATTCGTCTGGTCCCGTGAGAGCATAAAGCCATTCTTATTCAGAATATCCCAAGGTACAGATCAAACATACACAACATTTTGTTTCCTTATTCATAGTTATCCGTGTTATTATCATATAACTATGGGAATGACCAAAGTTTGAATAAAGTGTAAGACACAGCACAATAATTATCCGAAGATACTATACAATATGGAAGTGTTGTAGCACAAAGCAGGATTGCCGGAGTACGGAACAAGAGTGCCGTAGCACTAATCAAGACAGGGGTGCCGTAACATTAATAGGACAGGAGTGTCGTAGCACTGTGTGACAGAGGCCATAGAATTAACAGACAGAGTGCCGTAGCACTATCAGAGTACCAAAGTACTAATCGTGAGTGCCTGAGCACTAATCAAAGAGTACCGGCACTCCAATCGTATGCCCACCAATCGGCACCGAAGATTAATCAGTGACTGCTCTACCCACGTCGTGACAGAAGTGTCGTGTCATTTAATACTTAGTCTTAGGCATTCCACGATTGTATGAAAATCAAACTCCTATCTTATTATCGGGGCATGAACTTTGCTCCCATCTTCGCTTCGCCTCGACGAGGTACGGTACATTTCTCACTTAATTTCATCCTTTTCTATACTTCCGGAATGCATATTTTAGCTTAAATACGCAAAAAACAAGAAAATGTGGGCCGCGGACCAATTGCACGGCATACAGCCTCGAATTGCACGTTCTAAGATAGTCCCACGCAGACAAAGTTTCATCAGCATCACATAAATAAGGGTGATCATCAGACTGCACAGTTCAAAGGTGTACCTAAGACAAGTTCCTGGGCCTCTGCCAATAAATGGTAATTTCACCATGCTTATGCGCATCTTTTCTTCCATAATTCTCTTCTATTTCACCTCATCAAAATCAACATGAAATCTCCAAACAACTCCACAATTGCTTTCATTAGTCAAAGAATCCAAGGATTCATACCCAAGTTCACCCAATATTACAAAACCTTGGAATTGTGAAGGATTCCATATCTAAACATTATCAACTAGGGATTTTCAACCAAACTTTCCTTAAATCTAGAGTTAGGATGTCTTACTAACAAAACCCTAGAAAAGGGAACCAATTTAATCTTCAAGGAAAACCCAGCAATTATACCAAGTAATTGTACAAAATCATACCAAAATCCTCACAATTCCATGCCACCAAAGTCATGTATCCATACAAGAATCCATAATCTGGCTTGATCTCTTCTTCTTCTTCTTCTTCTTCTCTTCCTCCTCCTTCTTCCCATAAGTTTTGTTTAAGACCAAAAAATGAATTATTTTTGGTCTCCTCCTATTATAAGAAGGTTTCTGGTTATTTAGCTTTTAGTCCTTCCACTTTGACTATTTGTATTCTAATTTCCCATAATTGTATTTAGTTTCTAATCTTATTAATCCATGTCTTGATGCCCCTTTTGATACCACGTTTTTTGTCCTTAAGTTCCACACTTTTTCGGGTTTCTAACTTTTCCAATTTTTCTCGCATTTAATTTACGAAATTTTCATTGTCACAAATGATCTCAAACATGTTGAAAACAACTTTAGGGTATTTTGGTGTTACAAGTTGACTTTTTGGAAAACTCTAG
The DNA here is from genome assembly GCA_016808115.1 of Tetrastigma voinierianum. Classification (NCBI taxonomy): domain Eukaryota; kingdom Viridiplantae; phylum Streptophyta; class Magnoliopsida; order Vitales; family Vitaceae; genus Tetrastigma; species Tetrastigma voinierianum. The sequence continues at coordinate 6,253 of JAEQBH010004222.1, read as the reverse complement.
AGTCTAAACCCAAATATTGAAGTATATAATTTTTTTATTTTTTTTTTAATACTCCCACACATGGCAAGGCAAAAAATGAGGATAAGACTAGAAAGAGAAAAATTAACTTAATTATGAAATTGAATCCATGGTTTAGGTGCTTAATTGCAAGATAACAAACGAATAAAATAAATTCCTGCCTACTTAGATATATGGATTCCACAACCAACCTTATTTTTTTGTCAAATCATGAAGTATCCCGAAAGTGGATTTGTAATACACGCATGGCGCTTTGGGTCGGCGACCACACTCGGGACGTAATCCTCATATGAGCTAAGAGAGACCTCACACAAGGATGGTAAATTTCATTATAAAACCCACATCTCAAGGCTCGAACTAAAGCTGTATAGAGACTCAAAACCATTCAACTTACATGTTTGATAGTTCCACGCTGACCATTGGATCTTTAAATATATATATATATATATATATATATATATAGTATATATATATATATATATATATATATATATATATATATATATTCCTATATGAGTCGAGAGGGTCCATAAGGGCGATAAAGCTCTACCACATAACACATCTACATTCCCAAAGCTCGAACTAAGGTAGGAGAGACCCCAACCATCTCATCTATATGTTCGATAGTTCCACAGCTAACCATTGATCTTTATCTAAATAATATTAGAATAGAAATGTTTTTAATTAATCCCAAATTAAAATAACCTTGACATATTCTCATGAGCGAGCTTATTTGAGTTTATTGGTTTTTTTTTAGGAAACAAACTCATATAAAATAAATTTTGCATGTAGTGTTTGACACATTTTTGTCGAAACCAGAGAGAGACACTACAGGCCACAATAAATGGATTAAAGCACAACACAACCACCTGAAGAATCCAATTGAAAAGGGAAACAAAAGAATGGTCTCCATTCAAACTGACTGAGACTTGAGAACTCATCCCCACCCATTCTCACAAAAAAAAAAAAAATCCATGTTCTTCCTACACAACTTACTTTATACATTCGATCAAATCCCATTTTAGAGCAATATTCTAATGTAATTCAAGGGTCAATATTTAGTTTGATGGATAAAGAAAAGTAAGGGGTGTTATTGGCAAATATTGTGCGGATGAAATCTAGAAGGTTGGATCATATTTGGTGAGATTTCTATGGAAGGTATAATAATCTGTTATGGTAATATGAAATCATAATCTTCCAACCTATTATATTTATTAGGAAACACAGCTTGCTGATATTGAGAGAAGATCTCCTAGAGGCAGTTAAATAGGGAACACATTTTTGTAGCAAATGTCACACAAGAAAGATGTAGAAGAACAAAAAGGTCTTCTTGGGGGTGGGGGTGATGATTACATGTGGAAAGTATAGCCCGACTCTCTCAGTGTAGGGGAGTTTTTGTACACCATGTTGGGAGTCTAGTGGGAGTTTTTGGCTAGTGGGAGTCTAGATGTTGTTGGGGGAGTGAGGGAATCTCATTTTATGTTTCATTGTGAGATAATTAGGTGAAGAAGGTGTTAGATAAATAGAGCCTCATTTCATGTAATACCAAATGTAACCCGATTGAGAAATATTAGAACCATTTGCACAGTGAGTTAATATTCATATAGGTTTGGCCAAACTAAGTGACTAATCTCTTTGTTCTGTAAAGATGGTTTATGTAACACCCTGAAATATACTCCAGCGCTTGGACTTGTTTAGGTATTAAAAACTAAATGGAATTGTTCAAAAATAAACGAGACCTGTGACCATTAATAGCTAAGGGTAAATTAGTCATTTACTGAGGATATGAGAGAGGCATAAATTAATAAGTTTATATGCAATTATGGAATTTGAGAAAAATGGAAGAAATTGGGAAGAATGGAAGGACTTAAATGCAAAATGAGAAAAGAATTTAAATTCAAAGGCCAAACATGGCCTTAACTCAAAAAATATGGATAAAATTACTATCTCTCATTTAGAATTAAAAATGCAGAGAAGAGAAGAAAAGAGAGAAGAAGAAGGAAGAGGGAAGAGGTTATAAGAAGAAGAGGAATATAAAGAAGCCAAGAGCAAAAAGGTATGGAATCTATCATTGAGTATGGATTACTTGATTTCTCAGATGGATACATGTTTTGGGTTATGGGTTGTAAGAAAACCTAACCCTAGAATGAATTCTTGTATGGAACTGAGAGTATGGAATCCTCCCTTGAGGTCGGATTCATGGCTTTCACCAGAAGTATCGGTTGAGCAAGTGGTTTGTGAAACAAACCCCAACTAATTTTTATGTTTGGTTTATGTAATGTGAAGCTACACCTATATGCGTGAGTTGTTTCTAGGTAATTCATGATAGGTTTTTGCAAGATAAGTATTGAGATGATTTGAGTAGAATGGAGGTTATAAGATAAATACGGAGTGGTTTTGATGTGTATTGAGTATCGAGTTGGTCTGCAGAAAATATGGAAAAATGGGAGAAACACCATTTCCATTGAAAGGTACAGCACCAGTCGTAGTGGTACCGGGTACCATAAGTGTCTCAATAACCGGTACCAGATCGTTGGTACCGTAACAATGTTCTATTTTGGACCAGTGTTAGTATTTTGGCCATAACTTGGTCATTTCTAATCCGAATTGAGTGATTCAAGTAGCTGGTTAAACTAGACTTCAAGGAAAATAAAACTCCCTGAAATAAGTACCTTCAAATTCTGACTCTATTGGGCCCAGAAATTCACTCAAAGTCGAGCTATGTTCAAGCCAATTTCTGCCCGCTTTGAAATATAGAGAAGTCCCGGCAGAGGGATATATCTTGAGTTTTGGTGCCCGATTCGGGTGATTCCATTGAGAAGAACCCTTATCACCTTAGCTTCAAAGGAGATAAAGAACCAAGTCGATATGAGCAATACAGTCCCTTAAAATGGGTATTTCAAACTGTTCCTAAGAATATGGCAAATGACTAGTTTGGCATGAAATGCCATAATGAGTTTGATGATTCTAATTGAATGATTCCAATTTCTATGAACAGATTCATAGAGAGGAACAAGAATTCATGAATGATGTGTGAATACATAAAAAAGTCATACCGTACTAGTATATGAAATGCCATATGCAAACACATGAAACAGGAAAATATAGGAAAAAACTGGGTTATAGATGTGTTCATGAAACATGAATATGATATGAAATAAGAAAATGAATCAAACATGAAACATGAACATGAAAGGCAATATGTCATGAAATTAATATGGTTAAGTTATATATGATTATTATCACATATAACTGGAAAAGATAACAAATGATATGAAATACATGAATGAACAAGTGATAGCCAATTAAGAAGGCTATGAATAGATAAAGACCTGGTAGATCTACATAAATGATATGAAGACAAAATGTGATTAAGATAGGTTATGAGTTCTTAAAGACATATGATAGTATGACTACCTAGGACCGAAGAATGAATGAGCCGGACGCTCGACGCAGCCCGGCACTCGCCAGCGTTACGCACTTCAAGCATGCGGCAAAGTATCGTTCGACCGAGCGCGCCTAAGACTCCCGCCAGTTCCCACGACACTTCACATACGAGCAGGCAGTTCGACCGGCTGGGCACTCCCGCCAGGGCCACGGCACTCGTTACATGGGCAGCACGCTCGACAAGGCTTCCTAAGACTTCATTAAAGCACGACACTTCCTGCTACGCAAGCAAAGAATGCCTGACGGCAGGTTGGGCACTTCTAATACACACACTTCACATGCGGCAGCACCGTGATCCGCTCAAGATCGCACCATACCTCGGTTCCCATGCACCTGTCATTCCATTCATGGTTCCCGCCAGGTAGAGACGATCATAAATATGTAGTGTGTGTATCGCTGATGAATACACTTATACAAAAGTATTATTAATAAGACCCAAGATGCTTAGCATAATTTCTCAGATCAGACTGGGTACCCTTGGGTACACCATATGTTTCGATTTGTATAATAAACCATGAAACATGTAAAAAAAAAAGATCTAATCCGATGCCTCACATAATATGTATAAGTCTAAATATGATTATGATATTAACCGATAAATCTGTTTGTTTTTTTATATGTTCTAAATTTGTATGAACCCGGTATATGTATCTGTTGTGATCTATGCCTGCAATGGACTAATGTCCCATCTATTTATCGCATAAGTCTGACGGACCTGTATGTATTTGATATGACTCTAATTCGCTCGATTTGTCATTGTATATATATGTTTTGCTCAATATGATATGATCTGTCATACATGTAGAAGATATGAATTATAACTTGTAAACGACATGACACATGGAAGTAATACGAACATGATAATGATTTGGAATCTAAAAAGGATAAATCTAAGGTAATGTGCAATAATATGATATTGAGTTAGAAGTCACATAAGAATAGTTTGCTATATATATAAAGAGTAATAAAGATTGTGACGACGATTATTGTTATTTGTCAGCCCTATTTATATGTTCCTTACCTGTTTAAAGTCGCACGGTGTCCAATCCGTAGGTACTGGAAGAGGAGGCAAGAAGATGACATTCCACACCAACAAGACGTGGTCATCTCAGAGATAGTGCCACCACTCAAGCCCACTTCGATGTTTGTATCATACAAATATAAGTATTTGTAGCAAGTAAATGGGACTTAGTATATGTGTATAGATTTTGATGGACACCAATTCAGTGGTAGTCTTTTCATGTCTTATAAATGTTTTCTATTATTACATAAATTGTTTGTATACCCATAGGTACAAGTTCAAATTTCTCCGAAAGAACAGTCAATGAGAGTCCTGAAGATAGTCTCTTCCTTTGACCCGCTCGCATCAGCCATTCGGGTTGGACCGGGGATCCGGGCGTGACAGTTTATCTTTTTACATCTCTTACAATTTAATTTTTCCTAGTTTTCGTTGATGGTATAATTCAGATTCAATTAGACATCAAAATTCACTTGATGCAACAATTGACAAATCACTCCACAAATGGTCTACGATATGGTGCATGTTATATAACATGCTAGATCACTTGATGCAACAACCGGTAAAACAACTTCCTTAACAAAAAGAACAAAGTTACAAGAAACCCCTCAAATGTACATAGTTACAAGAACCTTACACTTCTCTTGCACCCATGTCACTTTGGATAAATTTGCTTGATTAACTGAATCTGTCTTGATGTTTAGGAATAAAATTGGTTTAGTCTAAGACACTTTAAGTGCACAAAGTCATACAAGTAGTAAAATTCAATGTAAGTCCAGTATCATTCCCACAAATAGATTGACATGAATTAGAGATCAAGTACCCCAACTACTAAAAGCCCTATGCTATTCGACTAAAAAGAATTTGATAATGGAAGTCTATATACTAGATAATCAATCCTAGACTGTTAATCAAAACTAGAAACATACAATATGAAACAAACTACAAAAACAAGAACCAAATTACTGATCTGCTCTGCGAACAAACCATCATGAACAGAAATGAATGTCAATTTCAATGAGCTATTATCGCTTAATGTATTGATGGATCCGACGGTCCAAGATTGCCTAAATGTTGCGCTTGGATTTCTCCACATTCAATCGGCTAGAAACTCTTGCTTCTCTCGAAATCAAGTTCTACCTAGCTACTTGTATTTCGCTTTTCTTGCAAGATCCGGGATATTTTCTTTCTCAATACCATACCCATTTCAAGGACTGCATCTGCTTTCCTTCTAATTTTAGCAAAAAGTTCTACAACTTAATCACGGTGGCTCATCCTTTCATCTATTGGTTCTCGTCTCTTTCCTTTGATTAGATCTAAGCTAACACGAGTTGGGAACTTTCCTTTAGATTGCGTGAACTTTCGATTATTTATAATATTGTTAAATACTCCTCTCCAACTTCAATTATGAGTGAATGGGGTAGATTACCAAAATTAACTCTCAAAGCTCGCAAATATCACTCAGTCTAAAGATACCCAAAGAATGCTCAACTCTCGTGAATCTCCGTCTCTGTGTCACTAAGGCATCCCTGAATCTGCGTGATATCCCTCAAATGGTATTCGCTACTACTATTGGGAACTTGTCGATTCAAAAACAACACCAAGCAAGTAAATCACTACCCAAAGAACTTCCGTGTTTTCAGTGTAAGACCGTAACTAACTATATCCAAATCCGAAGCGAGTCAGATTCTAATTAATGCATTCTCGACAAAGGAGCAATCGAATACGCATCACCACTATAATCTCAATGAAACTGAGAAAAAATGAACT